>SJYV01027655.1:788193-891475 GCA_006410875.1 Neotragus pygmaeus
GCAATCTTGATTCCAGCTTGTGTTTCTTCCAGTCCAGCATTTCTTATGATGTACTCTGCATAGAAGTTAAATAGGAAGGGTGACAATATACAGCCTTGACTTACTCCTTTTCCTATTTGGAACCAGTCTGTTGTTCCATGTCCAGTTCTAACTGTTGCTTCCTGAACTGCATACAGATTTCTCAAGGGGCAGGTTAGGTGGTCTGGTATTCCCATCTTTTTTAGAATTTTCCACATCCATGTATGATTACTGGAAAAATAATAGCTTTGACTATATGGGCTTTTGCTGGGAGAGTGTTGTCTCTGCTTTTTAATATGCTGTCTAGGTTTGTCATGGCTTTCCTTATAGATGATAGTAGTGGTAATTAATCCTTTCTGAGCATTACTCTATGCAAAACACTCTGCTAAGCACATCCTCTTCAGAAACTCACTCATTTCCCACAGAGGTAGGCATTCTTTTTACATAGCTGAGTAAACAGACTGCCTTCTGCACATTCATACAATTGGGAAAGACAAATTCAGGACTGGCATCTGAGGGTCCTCTCACAGCAAGGCCTGTTTTTTAGTCATGAATTTGTTTAGCCTCTTAAGCTGAGTATCTTGAGTCACATGCCTCAGACTGCCATAATAATTCAGAACATTTTTAACTCCATGAATTATCATTTTGTTAGACAGAATGGCTAGTTATTTTCACATTCTTCCTATTGGAACAGTCCTATCCTTGATTCTTTGAATCCCTTCAGTTTTTCTGCATTTCATATTATAACCTAGTTTTTGTTCTAAGATAGTCTTGAGTCTTGAGTTAAAGTAAATTGATTATTTTAAGATTTTGAGGAAAATGATACAATGCAAAATGATAATATGTAGGGCAGACATGGAAACAGTGCTGGAAGGTGTATCACTTTGCTTCTGTTCCAGACTAGAATAATGGGCTTAGAAACAATTTCTTGTTCTTATCAGCCCAAAAAGAAAAATATGGTCAAACTAGATGATAGTGTACTCTCGGAATCAGACTTGCTTTCCTGAAAAAATGCAAAAGGCTTTCCCCCTTTTCAAATCACTCTTTTTCTTTCCGCTTATATTCAATCTCAGTTTTGTGAACATATAATATACTAATATACAACTCAATATGGGAGGCCCTTCTATTATAATCATTTATTTGGGGGTCAATGGTAACATGAAACTATATTTTTATATATTATATACTAAAGTAAAAATAATAAATCAGATAAGAAAACCTCAAAGGCTTTATTTAAATGTATAATACCATACTCTGATAATTTCTATAACCCAGTGAAAAAGATATGTATGCTTTTCTTATTACACAGGAAACTCAGAAACTGAGGCACGGAAGTACCATTTTTCTGCTGAGTGTCACTGTACACGTTAGATCATCTACCTGGGTATGAATGTCCACATAAACATAGTAATCTAAACCTTGCACTTCTTTTGAAGTAAATTATTGTCTGTGAAGGAATGAAACAGAATGCTTCTTTTTCTTTAAGAGGTTCTAGAAGGTGTCTGTGAGTCCAGCAGGCCATTATTCTGATTTTGTTCTCCCATATTTCTTCATCACAGACACTGCCTGGATTAGTGGGTTTTTTAATGATTTTTCCCTCGTTTTATTCCCAACCATAGTGGGGGGTTATAAAAATTATGCAAATTTAATTCTCTGACAGGTTTGTCATTAAGATCATCTGGAGACAATGGGATAAAGACTGAAAGTTTTGAGTGTCATGATAATGACACCCAAGGTCCTTCACACAGTCCCAGGAAACCAGGAAATAAGGTGTCATGAGTTGTGAGAATATATCTAAAAGAATGCTGCCGGACCATATCCTAACAAAAACCAAATTAAAATTAAAATTTATTTATTACTCACTTGTGCTTACATGTATTAACTTTATTGTCACAATAATCTTTTATTGTAGCTGCTGTTATGTCCCTATTTTACAAAGTGGATGATTGAGGCACAGAGAAGTTAAGTTGCTGTCCAGACTCACACAACTAGTGAATGACTGAGCTCAGACTGAGGCATGGTGGGCATTTGGGCTCCAGAGCCCACACCTCCAACCACTGTGCATATGGCCTTCATTCAAACAGTCCTCCTGCCCTCCTGCACCTTCTACTGCAGAGTCCAAGAGAGCTGTTTAACCATTCTTGCACCACTGAAATAAGAATATTCAGGCATATATTTTGCCTTCATTGCTGCTTCCCTGAAAGTGCAAAATCTTAGTTGCAGGAAGTAAGTGACAATCTTAGAACAGGACAATTAGAACTGAGAAAACTGAACCTGGATTTCCTTCCCTATGAAATTAGGGGTGAAGATAGTTAACACTTGACATTGCTCTCTGTAGCCCTTCCCAGTCTGTGGACACATATACCAATTGGTCTTAGTATATACTCTTCTGTCTCATGAGGCTGTTATTGCTTGTCGGTCTCCTTTGCTAGATTATAAAGCTTCTAGTATATAATTTCCTGTAATTACTTGCCTTGAGTAGGTAATGAGGAGTGATGGTTGAATTAGATAGCAGTAGAAGTTGAAACAACAGCAGCTCCCATTTATTGGGATCCTGTTGTTCAGTGGCTAAGCCATATCTGACTGTAACTAGGATCTTATTAAATGCCAAATGATTGAACAGCACTAATCATATTAGTTTGAATCAAATTCATTGTAAATGTAAGCAAAACTGCTAATATGAGCAGTTTCATAGCCTTGACTACTGAATTCTTCCATCTCTCAGTTCAGTTCAGTTCAGTTGCTCAGTTGTGTCCGACTCTTTGTGACCTCATGAATCGCAGCATGCCAGGCTTCCCTGTCCATCACCAACTCCCAGAGTACACCCAAACCCATGTCCATTGAGTCAGTGATGCCATCCAACCATCTCATCCTCTGCCGTCCCCTTCTTCTCCTGCCCTCAATCTGTCCCAGCATCAGGGTCTTTCCAAATAAGTCAGTGCTTCACATCAGGTGGCCAAAGTATTAGAGTTTCAGCTTCAATTTCAGTCCTTCCAATGAACACCCAGGACTGATCTCCTTTAGGATGGACTGGTTGGATTTCCTTGCAGTCCAAGGGACTCTCAAGAGTCTTCTCCAACATCACAGTTCAAAAGCATCAATTCTTCAGCGCTCAGCTTTCTTTATAGTCCAACTCTCACATTCATACATGACCACTAGAAAGACCATAGCCTTAACTAGACGGACCTTTGTTGACAAAGTAATGTCTCTGCTTTTGAATATGCTATCTAGGTTGGTCATAACTTTTCTTCCAAGGAGCAAGCATCTTTTAATTTCATGGCTGCAATCACCATCTGCAGTGATTTTGGAGCCTAGAAAAGTAAATTATGCCACTGTTTCCACTGTTTCCCCATCTATTTCCCATGAAGTGATGAGACCGGATGCCATGATCTTCTTTTTCTGAATGTTGAGCTTTAGGCCAACTTTTTCACTCTCCTCTTTCACTTTCATCAAGACGCTCTTTAGTTTCTCTTTGCTTTCTGCCATAANCACTGTTTCCCCATCTATTTCCCATGAAGTGATGAGACCGGATGCCATGATCTTCTTTTTCTGAATGTTGAGCTTTAGGCCAACTTTTTCACTCTCCTCTTTCACTTTCATCAAGACGCTCTTTAGTTTCTCTTTGCTTTCTGCCATAAGGGTGGTGTCATCTGCATATCTGAAGTTATTGACATTTATCCCAGCAATCTTGATTCCAGCTTGTGCTTCTTCCAGCTCAGGGTTTCTCATGATGGACTCTGCATAGAAGTTAAATAAGCAGGGTGACAATATACAGCCTTGACGTACTCCTTTTCCTATTTGGAACCAGTCTGTTGTTTCATGTCCATTCTAACTGTTGCTTCCTGACCTGCATACAGGTTTCTCAAGAAGCAGGTCAGGTGGTGTGGTATTCCCATCTCTTTCAGAATTTTCCACAATTTTTGTGATCCACACAGTCAAAGTCTTTGGCATAATCAATAAAGCAGAAATAGATGTTTTCATCTCTCAATGTTTACCAAAATGTTACCAAATACTGGACTCTATTCTAAGCAATGAAGATATAATGGTAATTTAAGAAAAAAGCAAACAAGCAACTCTTGATCCTTGGATTTATGAAGTTTACAGTCTAATGACTTTGAAGGATGACCATGTTCCTCTTCCCCTTAAGTATTCTCCCTCCCACCACCCCCAACCTGTCTCTAAACTCCAGTTTTACTATCTTGTCTCTTGAGGAAGGGGATGGAGAGAGTTCAGAGTAGCTCCTGTACCTCTATTTTCTCTTGAGCTATGTTGGATTCAATTGGAAGGGCCCTCTATTGATTCACCTTGGGCCCATTGGAGTTTTGAACCATCTGAAAACTGTTACATTTAGCAACATTTTCCTTTTCCTGGTCTCATATTCCCATCAGTTCTAATCACTACTTTCTGGGAGGCTCTGATTAAATGTGGTATTTGGATAATGAAGAGATGGTAAATTCTGGTCATGTCATGATAAGAACTTTGATCCTAAGTGAATAATGACTAGTTTTCACAGCCTTGTTCCTTTGTTTCTCTTCCTAAATATGTATCTAAAGGATACTCCCTCTCCTTGTTAAAATTAATTTGGTTAATGTAATAACCAAATTATTGCAATCATAATCGAGGCTTTATGATGTGTGTATAGCCTTTATTATTTCAAAACCTTTTGTTGTTCATTGTATCTTTTGATTCTCACAAAAACTCTGTGAGATGGATATTACATCCTTGTTTTACATAATGGGGTAATTAAAGAGGTGAAGAGGATTCCTGAATTGACCACTAGTTAAGGAGCATCCTGGGCTTCCCAGGTGGCTCAGTGGTTAAGAATCCACCCAAAAATGCAGGAGAAGGGTTCCACTCCTAGGCTGGGAAAAAAATAGCAACCCACTCCAGTATTCTTGTCTGGGAAAATCTCATGGATGGGGTGGACTACAGTCCATGGGGTTCCAAAAGTCGGACACAACTTAGAAATTAAACAGCAAAAAGAGCATTCCATGTTTTTGTACTAGACAATATTACTATTCCAGTAGGAAATGGCAACCCACTTCAGTATTGTTGCCTAGAAAATCCCGTGAACAGAGGAGCCTGGCGGGGTATATTCCATGGGGTCACAAAAAGTCAAGTATGACTGAGTGACTAACGAAGCACAATACTGCCATTACTCAGAATACATATCAACAGCCACTCTCTTTGCTGGGGTGTGTGTGTGTGGGTGTGTGTATTTGAGTGAGAGAGAGGAAAATAAATTAGAGAAAAGAGGAAAAGGAGATCTAGTTAGGAGAGAAAACAATTTCAATTTCAACGGATGTTCCAGATCTGAATCCAGACCCCAGATCTTTTTAATGGCATAAAAGTTTTTGGTTTGTCTGGACAGAGAAGGAGAAGAAAACCTTGAAAAAGAGCCAATTGCTACAGATGACTAGGCAGAGAAAATGTCCAGTGTTGCTAGGAGACCAGTTCTGCCATCAGGCTCAGGAATGAGAACACACTGGATGGAGGGCATTGGGCTGGAATTCTTGTTTGACATAAACTATTGAATCACGCATGCCAGTGAGACTGAGTCAGAATCAACTAGAGCTAAAAGCAGTCAAGAAAGTTTTCCTACTTTCTTTTTTTATTTTTTCTCGTTAAAAAAAATTTATTTTTTTAGGTATAACCCCCTAATTAAAGATTCAGTGGTAAATATGGGATACTTAGACATTTTTAATACCATGCTGAGGCAGAGGGTTATAAACTGTTTTAAACCATCATTCAGAATGAGAAACACTTTCTCTGAAAATAGTAAGCTAAAAGGGACTTTTAACTTGCTTGTTTTCAGAGTTCCTTTGAGGTAGTTGAAGTTATTGATCAAATGAATCATTATTACTGAATTAAGGTCAAGATTCTTTGTACTGTTTGTAAGAGAAGACAGCATGGTGTATTCTTACCTGGACTCAAAAAACCTTTTTATTCATCTCTGTATTCATAGAAGTAGTCGTTACAGTCATGCATGTCATCTTTTCTCTGTGGGTTTCCTTTTACTCAGATCACTGAGACCAGGTTTGTGGATTACAATATCTTCTGAAATGTTTAGCTTTATTTCATTCCAGGACCACAGACAGATGTCACCAACCTGATCAGTTACATTCATCCTATGTGGATCACAAGATAAACTTGGAGATGCTATGGGTCAGTCCTGAAGCAAGTCCTGTCACTCTGCTGGAGCCACAATAATAGCTGCTTCATCTTTGCATGATTAAGTTAGCACTTCAATGTATTTAAGGACTGTTCAGCATTTCATTTCCTGGAGCCAGGAACAACTTCAGGGAATGTTCTGGTTTTTGCTGGTTTTTGGTAAAACACATTCTCTCACTTGTCAAGACTGCAGGAAGCAGGGAGCTCTTGGCTCTCAAAATCCAGAGTGTACTCCTGCCAAAGCATATAAGTCTCTCAAAATTAAGGATACTTGTCTTTAATTGTTTCAGTTTTAACATATATGTAATCTCACACTCTAAAATAGCTGGAAGCCACCAATGCTGGCAGTGAAGGTTGAGCCCAGGAAGAAATGAACCCAAAGTTGTCCAAGAAATATGAACTGAAAAGATGAAATAAAATCTGCTTAATCCCTTTTGAATACTTTGCAGAGCAACAGTTTATGTTACCATGAGCAGTATAAGACAAAGCTGTGTTTAAATTTCCCTAGAGGATTTTCTTTGAAAGGTTTCTGATACATCTTCAGAAGAAATACTTTTGTTTGGAAAAGTTTAAGGATGAACCATTCCAAAGTACAGATTCATCATATTGCTGCTCTAATGTAAAATCTTCAGTGATTCCCTATGTCGTGTATAGTATCTGAATAAGTCTGGAATTCAAGGCTTTTAGGATCTGAGCCATCTTATCTTTCAGGCTGATCTTCCACTAATCCTAAGTCTCCCAGGTACCAACCCAAACTCTTTCCTACTCATGTTTTCCTTGGTACCTCTCTCTCTCATCTTTCATGTCTGGATTCTATCATATTTTCAAGCCCCTTCTCCAGTGCTCTATCTTTCAGGAAGCTTTCTCTGACCTGTGCAGTTTGGGAGAATGTTTTCCCATCTCAGAAATCTCGGAGGGTTTTATCTCTGAGTGCATTTATTCTTTTCAACCTTGTGGATCAGTTTTTTCATCGTCCAGTTTTCTCTTCATTACTAGGCTCTTAGCTCCTTGAGAACAGAGTCCCTTTCTATTTTACTTCCAGGTTGGTCAAAGTATGCTAATTATATGCTAATAAGTGCTGGAGTGGATGAATGGATTATACGCTAGTAAGCGATGGAGTAGATGAGTGACATCTGGAGGAAGTGCTGTTTGTCAGGTGACCTCATGCAGGGTGAAAGGAGAGCAGCAGTGTACAAAGTGAGAGGACAAATCCATTCTAACCAAAAGGAGAGGTTTCGCAAGGAAATGATTGTAGGCAGAGCTATCTTGTCCAAAGGTTTAATTATTTGCAAATGTTCCTCTCTCTATTGTACTTTCAGATCTTTTCTTTCTTAATTATAGTTTTATAATTTATCAAAGAACTGCGAAGAACTGACTCATTGGAAAAGACCCTGATGCTGGGAAAGATTGAAAGCAAAAGGAGAAGGGGATGACAGAAGATGAGATGGTTGGATGGCATCCCCGACTTGATGGACATGAATTTGAGTAAGCTCTGGGGGTTGGTGGTGAACAGGGAAGCTTGGTGTGCTGCAGTCCATGGGGTCACAGAGAATCGGACACAACTGAGCGACTGAGCTGACCTGAATTTATCAAAGGGAACTAAGAGGATGCATGAGAAAGTGAAAGAAAAAGGCATGGCACAATCAAAAGTTACAGTAAGTCCCCTACATATGAACCTTCAAGTTGAAAGCTTTCAAAGATGTGACCATGCATTCGCATGTCCAGTCACGTAAGTTATTTCATATGCCTGGTGCACATTGTCACCTGTGTGCATCCTGTACAAGTAGTTATGCTTTTCTATGCTTTACTATATAGTACTGTATAGAGTACAGATATACAGTATCTTTACTTCAAGCCTAAGATTCTGGAAGCAAGCATAAAAACAGCAGTGATGTAGCTGGTACTACTGTACTTTTCAAGGTACTGTACTATAAGATTTAAAGTGTTTTCTTTATTTTTTGTGTTGATCTTTTAAATGTATTATTTGTGTGAGAAGGATTGTACATCAATTACAGTAAAGTAGTATATAGCTGATGGTGTTAGTCAGACATCTAGGCTAACTTTGTTGGACATAGGAACAATTGAACTTAACAAATGTGCCCCTGAATGGAACTCATTCGTATGTAGGGGGTTCACTGATTGGCTACAGAGGCAATACGTTGCCGTTTACTTGTGGACACACCCTCTCTCTCTTTATCTTTCCCCTTGTGACTGTAATGAGATTGGGTTGGTTCCATAATACTCATACACAATATAGCTTTTGTAAACATGAAAGTTATGTTGTGTTTAAAAATCTTAGGAGATTGCTTTCTCTTTACAGACATGTCTTTACTGTGGGATTATAAATTTAGAATCATAGTGTTCTAGATTTACTTTCAGACTCACTGGAATAAATGTGATATTAAATGGCTCAATGACACTTTACTAATGAATAAGTTGAAACTATATAAGAGCGAGTAATTTAGTTAGAGTTGTATAGCTTTTTAAATGAAGACTCAAGAGTAAAACCCAATCTTAAATCATAGGTTAAATATCCTGTTTTTTGTTAGTCTGGGGATATTTTTTGATTTAATGATAAATTGTTCACTGAGTGATCTGAGTCAAAAAAATGAACTTCCCTCAAAGGATTCTTAGTAAGTCCTCTTTATCGTTTTAAAAATTCAGGTAAAGTCCTGATTCACCAAACAGTCTTATTGGTAGCTCATTTGAGGTATGGCCTTAGTTCCAAAGGAGCAAAAGTCTTTGGCTGCACTGGAACTGTCTGTTTCCATTATCTGTGGCAAGCATCTCTTCCTTTAGTTCTTGATTATGGGGCATCCATACCCCACTGCACCACTGGGTTTGGAAAAAGAAATTCAGCTTACCATCAGCCAAGCCATAGAAATCCTGGCCTTGCTGTTTGCACTTGTCCTACTTTCTTTGACCGCACTGTAATTTCTGGGCACACAACTGTCATCATCCTTCGATCATGCCCACCAGAGCTGTGCTGACAGCCACAGTCCCCACGTGACAGGATGCATTCTCGGCCTTTGTGGCTGATGATCTTCTCACTGTCCACACTCAAGCATGCCTGTAGCTGATTATCTCAGACTATGCCTGAGAGTTGAAAGGAGGCAGATGGTTTGTGGTTCATTGTGAGGAGTAAGGTCTTATCGGGGCTGTTTAAACCATGGAATGCTTCCCAAGCCATTGTAGCATTTCTTATCTGTAGCTTTGAGGAGGTGGGGTGCGGGGGTAGACTCAGTGACCTTTCAGGTTTCCTGCCAACTCGGCTGTGAGTCTCTAAGAGCAAGCCAGGGGTCAATGGCTGGATTCACTTTTGATGTTTTTCACCGAAGTATGACATATATAAAATTGCACACATTGTAAGTCACACAGATTATTTATCATCATTTGCAATCTATTCAAAATTCCAAATTAGATATGTCTGTTTCATTATTGCCAAATTCTGACAATCAACATTTTTACAGGATTAATTACATGCTACCGTTTATATCATCTTTTTGTATAGCATTTGATTTTGTTTTTGTTATTTGCAGTGATATAAATGCAGTTTAAGTATAGTATAGGAAGGTAGTATCTATGATATGGAACTGTCAAAATAGCAGTTTAAAAATAATATTTATTCTTAAGTGATTTAAGAATAATGTTTATTTTTCTGGAATAATATATGTTCATTGTAGTTGATTTGAAAAATACAGAGAAGCAAAGTACAAAAAAGAAATCCAAGTAATCCATACTTACTCAGCTTTATCACCTAAGCCTAACCATTCACAACACTCTAATGTATACCATTTCAGATACACACACACCACATGGTCATGTATATTTAAACAAATTTGAATCATACTAGGTATATTATTATCTAACATTTATCAATTAAAATATGAAATAAACCTCTTAAATTTTTAAATGGCTATAATGTAGCTATTGTATGAATATATTATAATTTATTTAACAATACTTGCTTAGTTATTTGAACTGTGTTC
Source organism: Neotragus pygmaeus (assembly GCA_006410875.1). NCBI lineage: Eukaryota > Metazoa > Chordata > Mammalia > Artiodactyla > Bovidae > Neotragus > Neotragus pygmaeus. The sequence continues at coordinate 798,372 of SJYV01027655.1, forward strand.
AGTGTTACAGTCCCATAAGTATTACATGATGCTCATTATTTAATTTAAATTTTTATTTCTCATCATTTTTTTAAAAATACATTCCTAGGAGTAGATTTGCTGGGTCAAATAGTATACATGCCTTAAGACATTTGATATGCCAATTGCCCTTGAGAAAGTTGGTATCACTTAATACTCTAAATATCAGAGGCTGAGTATTTGTTTCTTAAAACCACTGCCAACTTTCTTTTTTTTCAAGTTATTTATTTTACTTTACAATACTGTATTGGTTTTGCCATACATCAACATGAATCCACCATGGGTGTACATGAGTTCCCAATCCTGAACCCCCCTCCCACCTCCCTCCCCATACCATCTCTCTGGATCATCCCAGTGCACCAGCCCCAAACATCCTATATCCTGCATAGAACCTAGACTGGCGATCTGTTTCTTACATGATATTATACATGTTTCAATGCCATTCTCCAAGCTTTCTAAATTGTACTTAAATAAAGGAAACTATAAACATTTGATGGATAAAAAATTTCATTTTGTTTTCATAGACATTGCTGATTATCAATATAAATCATCTGTAAAGTACATTTATTGATCATTGCTTATGTCTTTTTGTCCATCATACTGAGGCATCGTTTATTTCTCTTACACTATATAGGATTATGTTATGACTAAGGAGATAGTAATCTTACACATATTCTTCTGTTTGTCTTTGTTTCTTGAATTATCACTCAAACTCAGACTTGAGATCAAAACATTTACCCAGAGCTAATTTGAAATAAATCTTAAAGACTTGAAAAATGAATCCCTTTTTAATCAGTCTCAAAAGACTGTTTTACATTTGCAACTTTTACTTTATGATTTCAAGATGTGTGCCTAGAAAGACCCATGAATAGTACAAGAAGATAGTGACTGTAATCTTTTTTGGAATGGAAAGTAGTGAAATAGTCCAATAGTAATTTTAAAATTCTCATTGGAATAATTTGAGTAGCAAATATCCTATTTTTAATCTTTCTAATAAAAATTGATAGTGGCTATCAACCAGTATTTGCTCATTGATTATGTGATGCAGGATTATTTAGTAATTACAGAAGTTAGAATGGATTTATGTATCTTCAGAATTGGGAGCATATTGAGCTGATTTATTCCAATGTTTTGTCTAGGTGACAGATTCCTTTTAGGAACTGGTACTGAAAAGCCTTTTTACTGTAGTTTGTCATAGAAGATTTCAAAATTAATGTAAGCCTTTTAAAGGAAATTTATTTCAGCATTTAGCTGTTCAACATTTGGTTACTGTCTAAAACAAATCATGATAGCTAAAGCCAAGGTCTTGGAACGTTGCTTAGTTCATCAGTTTCAGTGCAAAGATGTCATCCAGGAATATGTTGGGATTTACTGAGGAAATTAGGTACTTAGATTTGATGTATCTCTTGGAGGCTAGTGGGGAAAAAAATGTTTCAGAACTTAGAATTAGAGCCAAGTTATTTTACTTTCTAAAATTTCGCTAGTATTTTTCTTAATTTTATTTATTCTGCATTGAAAAAAGATCTGGAGAAGTCTCTGTGTAATATGATTTAGCTTAAGGACCAACCTTTTGACTCAATTAACAGAAGTGAATGAAGTGATGGCAACACATAACATGATACTTGAAGTTGTAAAGAAGTCTGGTATTTGAGGCAATTTTGAGGTAATGGAAATTACCACTTCAGGCAGACAATTTGTTTTTACTAAAGATAAGTTTTGAGACGCCAGACTGAATATGACTTGTAGAAATAAGAATGTTTAACATGGGAGGGATAAATGGCTATATATATATGTGTGTGTATATATATATTTATATATATATATATATAGTCAAGATTTATTTTCCTGTCAACTCTGCCTCCTTGCTATAAGTATAAGCACTGCTCCTTTGATGGGGTGCTCTTGATTACAGCTCTTGATAAGCAGGAGAAGAAAAGAAGAGGGAGCAGGACTAAGCAAATTTCCAATACTCTTTCAGAGGATGCATCGATTTTTGTAACTAGAAACACACTGGACATTCCTCAATGTCCTTAATGTCCTCTGTCCCACTGCCCTTAATGTTCATTGGGTTAATTCCTCAATTAACTTGAGTGCAAGACAAGAAGATTGAATCAAGATTCTTTTTAGAACTCCTTCTACATCTACTGATGTATTATGACTTCAAGAGAATGAGGTAGAGATCATGTGATGAGAACAGTTTCATCTTGTCAAAGTCAAGTCCATGGGTCCACCAGCTTCTGTAGGTAGATAGACACTGCTTCTTTCCTTCCTATCTCTTCTTTTTCAGAAAGTTTTTTTTTTTTTTTGATGTGGACCATTTTTAAAGTCTTTATTAAGTTTGTTACAATATTCCTTCTGTTTTATGTTTTGGTTATTATACAAAGCATGTGGGACCTTAGTTCCCCAACCAGGGACTGATGAACCTGTACCCCCTGCACTAGAAGGCACAGTCTAAACCCCTGGACTATCAGGGAAGCCCCTCCCTCCAATCTCAATACTAATGCTAATGATAATAACAACATGAAAGGAAATAANACATCCTATATCCTGCATAGAACCTAGACTGGCGATCTGTTTCTTACATGATATTATACATGTTTCAATGCCATTCTCCAAGCTTTCTAAATTGTACTTAAATAAAGGAAACTATAAACATTTGATGGATAAAAAATTTCATTTTGTTTTCATAGACATTGCTGATTATCAATATAAATCATCTGTAAAGTACATTTATTGATCATTGCTTATGTCTTTTTGTCCATCATACTGAGGCATCGTTTATTTCTCTTACACTATATAGGATTATGTTATGACTAAGGAGATAGTAATCTTACACATATTCTTCTGTTTGTCTTTGTTTCTTGAATTATCACTCAAACTCAGACTTGAGATCAAAACATTTACCCAGAGCTAATTTGAAATAAATCTTAAAGACTTGAAAAATGAATCCCTTTTTAATCAGTCTCAAAAGACTGTTTTACATTTGCAACTTTTACTTTATGATTTCAAGATGTGTGCCTAGAAAGACCCATGAATAGTACAAGAAGATAGTGACTGTAATCTTTTTTGGAATGGAAAGTAGTGAAATAGTCCAATAGTAATTTTAAAATTCTCATTGGAATAATTTGAGTAGCAAATATCCTATTTTTAATCTTTCTAATAAAAATTGATAGTGGCTATCAACCAGTATTTGCTCATTGATTATGTGATGCAGGATTATTTAGTAATTACAGAAGTTAGAATGGATTTATGTATCTTCAGAATTGGGAGCATATTGAGCTGATTTATTCCAATGTTTTGTCTAGGTGACAGATTCCTTTTAGGAACTGGTACTGAAAAGCCTTTTTACTGTAGTTTGTCATAGAAGATTTCAAAATTAATGTAAGCCTTTTAAAGGAAATTTATTTCAGCATTTAGCTGTTCAACATTTGGTTACTGTCTAAAACAAATCATGATAGCTAAAGCCAAGGTCTTGGAACGTTGCTTAGTTCATCAGTTTCAGTGCAAAGATGTCATCCAGGAATATGTTGGGATTTACTGAGGAAATTAGGTACTTAGATTTGATGTATCTCTTGGAGGCTAGTGGGGAAAAAAATGTTTCAGAACTTAGAATTAGAGCCAAGTTATTTTACTTTCTAAAATTTCGCTAGTATTTTTCTTAATTTTATTTATTCTGCATTGAAAAAAGATCTGGAGAAGTCTCTGTGTAATATGATTTAGCTTAAGGACCAACCTTTTGACTCAATTAACAGAAGTGAATGAAGTGATGGCAACACATAACATGATACTTGAAGTTGTAAAGAAGTCTGGTATTTGAGGCAATTTTGAGGTAATGGAAATTACCACTTCAGGCAGACAATTTGTTTTTACTAAAGATAAGTTTTGAGACGCCAGACTGAATATGACTTGTAGAAATAAGAATGTTTAACATGGGAGGGATAAATGGCTATATATATATGTGTGTGTATATATATATTTATATATATATATATATAGTCAAGATTTATTTTCCTGTCAACTCTGCCTCCTTGCTATAAGTATAAGCACTGCTCCTTTGATGGGGTGCTCTTGATTACAGCTCTTGATAAGCAGGAGAAGAAAAGAAGAGGGAGCAGGACTAAGCAAATTTCCAATACTCTTTCAGAGGATGCATCGATTTTTGTAACTAGAAACACACTGGACATTCCTCAATGTCCTTAATGTCCTCTGTCCCACTGCCCTTAATGTTCATTGGGTTAATTCCTCAATTAACTTGAGTGCAAGACAAGAAGATTGAATCAAGATTCTTTTTAGAACTCCTTCTACATCTACTGATGTATTATGACTTCAAGAGAATGAGGTAGAGATCATGTGATGAGAACAGTTTCATCTTGTCAAAGTCAAGTCCATGGGTCCACCAGCTTCTGTAGGTAGATAGACACTGCTTCTTTCCTTCCTATCTCTTCTTTTTCAGAAAGTTTTTTTTTTTTTTTGATGTGGACCATTTTTAAAGTCTTTATTAAGTTTGTTACAATATTCCTTCTGTTTTATGTTTTGGTTATTATACAAAGCATGTGGGACCTTAGTTCCCCAACCAGGGACTGATGAACCTGTACCCCCTGCACTAGAAGGCACAGTCTAAACCCCTGGACTATCAGGGAAGCCCCTCCCTCCAATCTCAATACTAATGCTAATGATAATAACAACATGAAAGGAAATAAAATAAATCTCTATGCAAATTCACATGCTATCGAGATTTTTGACTAGTACCCTAGACCTAGCCTATTTCCCCTAGCCTTCCAAAGGATTTCATGCATTCAATTATTCTTTTTTCTCTCTTACATCATCAGTTTCTCTATAACCATTGGATGACTGCCATCAGCTCACAAACCTACCTTAATTCACCCATCTTCAAACAAAGAAACCACCTTTGACCTCACTTTCCCTCCATTATCACAACTTTAAAAACTGGTCTGGATTTTCTGTCTCTACTTCCTCTCACCTATTTCAATGCTGATGCTAGATTTCCATCTATACCGTGCACTGTAATGGCATTCATAAACATCCCCAGTGGTCTACACTTTCGTAGAACTGATGGTCAGTTATCTGAATTAACTTTCTTGACTTTTTAGCTATTATTTCAGTTCTCAGCTATTATTTCAGGACATTGTATCTCTAGGCAAACTCTCCCTTCCCTAGCCTTCCTTTCCTTTTCTCTGGCTAGATTTCCTTCTATTTAACTAGCTGTTTTCTATCTCCTTTGCTGGATCTTTTCTTTTACTTTACCTCTGAATTTTTGAGTGCTTGGACATTTCAGTCATTGAAGAGATGGGTATAATTTTAAAACATAGGAAGGACTGGGATAGGAAGAAAAATGACCATGCCATAAATTTTATAGGAAATTTTCTTTGGCTGGAACTTCGGGGAGAAGAAGAGGAGACTTACTTCTAGAAAAGTTTAAAATGTCCCACAAAATACGTTTTATCTACTTTGAGACTAGGAAAAGATTTCTAGGGACTCTGAACCCTCAGAGTGTTTTTAGCCCTGAAATCAATGAAAAGTAAAGGATGCTTACCTGGTGAGGTTACCGAGCTAGTTAAGCCCTGCTCTGAAGGTAGCAATTTTGTTTTATTGGGAATCAAAGTCTTAGCAGTGTTCCAGAAAAGGAACCAAAAGTGTTTCATAGACTTTCTTCTTCTTCTTGGTGTACTATCTGCAAAGGGTACAACTCTATGGTCTGGAGCCAAACCACATGGAGGCCATTTGTTCCTTAATTCCCTGAATAGTTATTGAGCTTCTACTTCATGGAAAGCACTGATGGGTGAGGCTGTCTTGGACAAATATGCCAGAGAATATAATTTTTGTTGGAACTAATTAAATTGTCACCTATGAAAATATTGACCTCAGTAATATGAAGCATTTTTCCCCCAAGGTTTCTCAGGATTCCACTGGGCATGGAATGGTATATGTAGCAGAAGTTTAGAGAGTCATAATAGGAGATTATATCTGGTCTCTGAAAAAAAAAATTGCAACTTCTTAAAAAAAATAAAAGTCTAAAACATTATACTTATTTTGTTTTGGGATATAAAAGAATCAACATATAGGGGAACTGAAAATTATTGCCAAAGAAAACTGCTTTATGTAGATTAGCAAATGTCAGTCTTTCCACTGAGCAAAACAGGTGGCCCTTCTTAGTGATACACCTTCTCACTCAGGAAGTTGCAAATTTGACTATTATAAAATTGGCTCTCTGCTCCTATTTCATTCTCCAGGAATATTGCACTGGTAGATTGATGAAAGGGTAGTTTTTCAAAGTAGACTAATCTACTATACAGTTTTACTTTATGTGTCTTTGCCAAGTTCTTAGAAATATTTTTTAAAAATAGGAAATTGTCCAGTTTTGATATCAGTTAGGGTTTAGAGTAAGTCCAGTTTACCTAATCTGGCATTTTTAATACCCAGTAACTAGGGAAGCCTGGCATGCTACAGTCCATGGGTCACGGAGAGTCAGACATGACTGAGTGACTGAACTGAACTGAACTGGACTAGGTAATAACTTCCCACCAACATCTAAGTGTGTTCAGCAGGGTGAACATTCCCTTGTGTGGCCAGACCAATGGGGCACTTTCAGTGACCATTAGGGTTGAGGTATCTGGAGTCTTGTCAGCATCAAAGGATGGAACAAGGTTAATCTGCCTGCTTTCTTCCATTCTTGTTATTTAATGTCGCTTTTAGTTTTAATTGGCTATTGAAATTTAACAGGTTACTTTCCTTCTCAAGGTCCTTTTGAAATGTTTGCTGATGATAAATTCTTTTTCAAGTTCTGAGAAAGGATGCTTTAAATATTTCTAAAATTATTTATGCTTTTGTCAATACTTAAGAAATAACTTTTTGTTGGATACTTATGGGTGAGAAGGATCTTAAATGTATGCTTAATAGGTAAATGGGTCAGCACCATAGGTAAATTAATGTTGAACATCAGAGAGTAACCTCATGAGAGAACCACTAAGTATCAAAAGAAAAGCCCTGGAGAAATTGAGCTGACACCATATGGTGGTAAGGACACTGAAGATTTGTCACTGGGAGTTTTTGTCACTAATTATGTCCTTTTCTTTTGTGTGTGGGAGGGAAACAAAATAACTAAAAGGGATATGAGAATCACAGAAGGATTACTCTCTTTGTTTCTGTGGAAGAAACATGGAAGTTAAGTTTCTAGACTGTGGAAAAGGACCTCACAGTTATTCATATTTCTCCTTCTTTCTTCTCTTCCTTCCCCTTTCTCCTCATTTACTATTTATTCAATAAATAGTTCTTGAAAGCCATTCATTCTACTAGTTAAAAAGATGGGTTAGATTCACTTTGTGTGTACAAAGACCTAAGAATCTGATAATTATAGCTAAATGTCAAGATAAACTACTTGTGAACATTCTGGAGAGAATTATTGTTCAGCTAGTGACTTTCAGAGAAAGCTTTGCCCAGAGAATGACATTTGAACTGTATCTTGAAAGGTAGGAAAGGAAGACATTCTAGGTGGGAGGATCAATGTGAGGAAAAAGCCCAAATGAGTGGCTCCTAGGAGTTTTTGTTTTTGTTTTCCATGAGTTCCAGCCAAGGCTGGAGATGTAGGCAGAAGCCAGATTGCCCATGAGTTTGAATGACCCATTAAAAAATCTGTAATGATTTTACTCAATGATTTTAAGTAGAGGAACGTCACTCTCAGATTTGTTTCATTAAATTGTACAGACAATAGACTGTGAGAGGACAGACTGATGTGTGACTGAATTAAATACCAATATTAAAAGCAAAGCAAGTCGCAGCAGCTGAAAAAGATTTTTCAAGAATACGGTGCCATGGTAGTGTCACTGCACATTGGAATCTCATTAATCTCCTTGGGAATGTTTTACATGGTTATTTCAAGTGGTGTGGACATGTCAGCTGTCCTGCTTAAACTCGGCTTTAAAGAGTCACTGGTCCAGTCTAAAATAGCGGCCAGCACAAGCACCTTTGTGGTGGCCTATGCCATCCACAAGCTGTTCGCACCCGTGAGGATCAGTATTACCTTAGTTTCTGTGCCCTTGATTGTCAGATACTTTTGGAAAGTGGGAATTTTTAAACCTCCAGCAGCAAAGCCTTGATGAACTCTTCAACTGTGGGCCTGAAAACTTATTTCTTTTAAATGACACATGCTAGATTGTTTTTAGATGTAGGTTTTGTGGTGGGTGGGTAGCAGGGGCTAATTGTTGCATTCTCATGAATAGGATTTACTTTTGCTAGCAAAACTTCAGGGTTTCAAATCATTGTAATTTTTCTGCTTTAAAGTTTGGGGAATGCTACGCATCACAGGGCTTGTCTGCCTCCTCTAAAAATGTCAGCAGAACACCACCGATGAGTTATCATCTCAGACAAAACTGTCAGCCAGGAAATGCTCCTTCAGAAGACCATTGGTGAGGGTCTGTCTGCAAGAGCCTCAGAGGTTCATCTTTGCTCAAATTCTTAAAGGGTAGTGATTCATTAAGCTGATTTTTAAAATTCCCCTTCCTCCCATACTCGTCAGGCTGCCTGCAGTTTAATATGCAATATTGTACAAAACAAAGTCCAGTACTACAATTAATGAAGCAGAATTGAGGACTTCCCAACATTTCACTTTTCACTTTCATGCATTGGAGAAGGAAATGGCAACCCACTCCAGTGTTCTTGCCTGGAGAATCCAAGGGATGGGGGAGCCTGGTGGGCTGCCGTCTATGGGGTCACACAGAGTCGGACATGACTGAAGCGACTTAACAGCAGCAGCATTAAATACCAGCTCTTGCAGTAGCTTAGAAAGATTTTCTCATATCAGGGTGGCAAAGACAGATGTGATGACCACATATTTCTGGGCTGTTATATATAAAATGAAGGAAATGGTAAAATATATCAAATAATATTTCTCCTTGAATGCTATGTCAGTGAAGGATTTGGCTAGAAAGAGAGAGGGAAATAAAGAGAGAAACTTCAGTTAGATTTCCATAAAAGCAGGTACAGGGGAAAAAAATAAACCTCTGAACTTTTTATTAATATAACCTCTGGCTTTTGTAAAAGATAAATTCATAAATCTCAAGACTTAAAATAATAAAAATTTAGTTCTCATAAAATGTCCAGCTGGTTGTAGGGGGTGGTAGGGAATACTATACCATCTTCAACTTCAAAATGGCTTCCAAAGTCATCTTGGATAATTGGCATTGGGCAGGCAGTTGGTAGGCAAGAGAAGAGAAAGTACAGGATTATCAGGATTACACAGAAGGTTTGGGGGGATCAAACCTGGAAATGACATATCTCTTGCATACTTTCCCCACTGCCTAACTCAGTCTTGTGGCAACAATTAATGCAAAAGGGCTGGAAAATATGCTCTAGCTTTGTGCTCAAGATGAAAGGAAAGCAGATTTAGTTAATTAAAAGCCAGACAGACATTGAAATACTAGCAATGTTTGCAATGATCTTGGGAGAGATTGGATTCTTCCATAGAGATCATGCTTTCCTAGAGACCTTGGACATCTTGCTTTCTGTAGCAAGGAATCTTTAGGCAGGGAGGCCTCCAATTAGGGTGAGCCAGCCTACAGCCCAACTCTATTCAAAACCAGTTTTGACCTTGAAGATGAAATTAGCTGAACAGCCCCTGCAGTCTCCTGTTTGAATCCAATATGTCTGCATTGCATTTTGAATTTGTTCTGTATCTGAAGGCTTTGTGTGTACCTGAAGCTTGCCTGGCATAAAACAGGAAGGCTTACCTGTGCTCCTCCAATAGGTCGTCCTATTATTTCCCCTAGCAGGAATATGCTCAAGATGCCGTGTTCATTTAGAGGAGATTTACAAAATTATACAGAATGGCTTGAATTTCATCTTTTTAAAATGTGAGCATCTCTGTCTTTTAACATATACAAATTTAGACTATTGAATCATCTCAGTAAAACCCAGAGCTTTGCCGTTTTTCTCTGCATCTATTCCTGGTGCCTATCAGTGTGCTTTGCACATCCTGATTCTCAGTAAACTTAGGTCAAAACAATAAATGCATATGTGAACACACAAAGACTGGACAGGTATATGGGATGTTTGTACTTATATCAAGTTACAAAATGTGCCCCTGCTTGAATCTGTCAGTTCTAGTCTCTCAGTATTCAGATATTTGGCCATTCAACATTGCCAAATATGTTTTCCCACTCACTCCTCAGGGAGGATCAGAAACAAAATGACCTAATTTTGACCTGGAATTTTGTTGTTGGGAGTGTTTATGCTAAAATGATTCCAGTTTTCTATTCAGCACTGAGTTAAATTTAACTGTTTACATGGACACATAGTTTATTATAAACAACATCATGACTAACTCATCACAAAGAAAAGAATGGAAGCTCCTCAATTTCTTTCCTTGCAGAAAATAGTTAAGAAATGAGCTGTTTCCTTTAAGACCTCTGCATCTCTCTTCCCACTTATTTCCCTGTAGATCCCAAGTGACAGCTTTAGTTCCAGAGGCAGCTTGGAGGGTCTCTGCTGGTCACCAGAGGCTTCACTCACTCCAAGAATAATATTACCTACAAGCATAACAACCATGACAATGAGGAGGAGGAGACTTGGACACACTCACATGTCACTGAACAGCAGCAGCGGAACTTTTACTGAAGCACTATCATCTGAACTTCTGACAAAGCACATACCTGGTATTTAATAGAACATAAAACATTCAAACAGAGCCTTTCAAACCAAAAAAATGCAAAACAGAAGTCTTGGAAGCAACTGCAGACATGACTTTTAAAAATAACATTTTTTTTCTTTTAACCAAACAATGTCTGGTGGAGTTGTCCTATTAAAAAAACAAACAAACAAACAAACAAAAAAAAAACAACCTTTAGCACTGCAGTCTGTCCTTAATTAATATCCAAATGCATTGACCAGCATGAGAGTTTAGCAAAATATCTTTGTCCTCAGAACATTTTCTTTTGCCTTTGGCATCCTGGGAACTAGAATTCTGAGCTTGGACTTGAAAATAATGAATTCTGATTCTCTCCAGGGCAGAATGGCTGTTTACCTTTCAATAACTCACAGCTCATGCTATCTGCAGACTATTCATCACTGACTAACTAGAAGCAACCTGCCCTTTGTCAGTAGCTGCATCCCACACATGGCACATTTTTCATAGATTATGAAGCAGTTTGTAAAGGTAGAACTTTTAACTTTGAAGTAAAACATCTCAGAAGCCATTTATCGAAGAATGGTTTGGACCCAGTGTACTGGCTTAATAGAAACATAGCTTGACATAACTTCTTTTAATACACGAAGATCTGTGGGAATGGAAGCTGTGAACTAAACATAAATAGAATTGTCCCATAGGATTTGTACATGGCTCCCAATTACTTCCTACCTCCCCATTACCACCTGCCTCCACACTCTTCGCTTTTCTCCCAATGTCGGTATTATACCACTTTAGCATTGTATATTCTCTTCTCACAAGTTCTTTATATCAGCAACTTGTTCCCTACTGAAATCCTTGGGGATGTTAGGGCAGAAAGTAGTGTTTGCAGATATAAGAGATATTTGTATTTATGAGGGAAAAGTTGCTCACTTTGATGCAAGATATTATTTTACAAATGATCAATCCAGGGCACAAAGAGCTTAAGAAACTTAAGATGCTTGCCCAAGTTAATAAATAGAAGAGCTAGGATTCCAACATAGGTATGGTAGCTTTGCTTTTAAAATGCAATGCTCATACATGAAAATAATGCCAGAATTATAATCAGCAAGTATTCACTGGATACCTATAAAGCCTATGATAAGTATAGTTTTTCAACATTCAGTGATGGAAAGGTGAGTAATGCATTGCCCATGGGATTTCAGTTATCAGAGCCGTTCTTGAGAATAAGAAATAGTTTTATTAACTTACTCAACTTGAATTTGTTAAATGGGACTGTTCCTTGAAAAACACACTGAGATTAGAGAGTTAAATAAAATGATATGTGCATCCAAGTTTCCAGTAGGAGGGAGTGTGATATACCATATACATCTCTCTACAGTATAGGACACAGGGTTGAAAAGTGCCAAAAGACAGTAAATGTACAAAGCTATGACATTCACAAGGAAATATGAGATTGAAGGAAGTAGAGATGTGTTTGAGAACAAAGAGATAGTATTCTGGTTGAATTTTGAAGGGTGGATGGCTCTTGAACACTTTTGATGTAGGGTGTGTAAGGAATGAAAGACCAGGAAGGTGGCAGGCATTTTACACGCTTTTTCGTATGTAATTCTCACAACCACAGGTAGTTGTTTTCTCTATTTTACCAAGGGGAAAATCGAAGCCTAGACAGACTAAGGAACTTGCCCAAGGTCAGCAGGAAGTATATCGGGATTGGAATCCACACTTGCATGGATCCTAACATGTGTTCTATTCATTCCATGACACTCTTATTTCTTCTGAAGACAATGAGGAGCGCTTACGATTTCTTAAGAGAGGAATACATGAGTATATTTACTCTTTAGGCATGAGTTTGCTTAATGAGTAGGAAGGAGGCAAGACTGAGAGATACTGGTAGCCTTAAGCAGGATATTGATAAAATAACAGAAATAAGAAACAGCCTGTAGGACATTGTGGAGTTGAAATCTGCAAGGTTTGCAATTGTTTAGCTATAGTAGCAAGCATGGTAAACACAGACTGAGTGACCTGTCTCTTTCTTTGGGTTTTGTGATTAAACTCCATTCCCATCATCCTGCTGCTAGTTTTTGTAATTCCCGATCTTTCCTTGAGCCTTTGGTCTCACTTCTGCCTTATCACTAGTGTTTTTAATAAAAAAAATCCATACATCTAACAGTAAGTAAAATCTACCCATAAACTCTTGACAACCTTTTAATGGAATCTGTGGTCTTATGGGACATCCGTTTTCCCTCAGTTGAGATTAGGACATGATGCATTCCCAAATATAGGGTATTTTGTGAATACTGTCCTGAGGCTGAGAGAAAAATAAACTGGAGGAGGAATTATAAGGCAATCATGAGGAAAGAAAAAAGGAAATCAGGGAAAGAAAATGCTTTAGTTTTATTTTTTTGATTCCAGCTCAATCTCACTTATAAATGACCATAAATGCGCTATGGTCAGAAACAGCAGCTTTGGCTGTGCTGAGAACCCCACCATCAGTAATGAATATTACTAATGGCTCTTGGTGTTATATAAGGATAATCAAACTAGAGCAAACCGTGCAGTCATTCCTCCCATCCCACCCTCTTTCTACATTTCTAGCATGTTAATGTGTGTATTTTGGCTTACAATCCACTCTGAAGTTTTATAATCGGATTCACCCATTTATGAGATAGACAAGCAAAACATACTTTGATATGAAATCTTTGCTTTGCCCTTGGAGGTATACTTCATCTTAGGAAGTAGAGATCATTGTCTAAATTAGGCTATTGTGAATAAGATACGGTATATCACTCAGTTACTTAAAAACAAAGAAATGATGACTTGACCAAAAGCACAAACAACTACTTAAAAAAAAAAAAAAAAAAAAAGAGGGAATTAGAGCAAGTAAGAGGGAAATACTTCCATGAGTCAATGACTGTTTAAAATATACAGGATTTTTTTTTCTTATTTGGCATTGATGGTCCCTCCAATTCCTACAAANAAAAAAAAAAAAAAAAAAAAGAGGGAATTAGAGCAAGTAAGAGGGAAATACTTCCATGAGTCAATGACTGTTTAAAATATACAGGATTTTTTTTTCTTATTTGGCATTGATGGTCCCTCCAATTCCTACAAAATTAGTATGTGAGCTTGAATAGATTTTGTGTTCACTTGTAACTTTCAGAAACTTGGCAGCTTTGACTGTTGAATGAGTTACAATTTAGATATGAACTTCCTTAAAGTCATAAGCCTAATTTAAAAATAGATACCTAGATTAGGTTTTAGCCATATGCTTTATTAGTAGTGACAGATACTGTATTTTTCTAACTGCCACCACTTTCCCTTAACTTCCACTCATTTTAGGAACTTCTAAAGAAGCAAATTTCAGTAAATTTGGTGCTTCCTTCTAAAGACTACTTGAATACAAACATTTCCAGCTATTTGTTACAAAACTAGGTATTTCTTAGGCATTTGACTACAGTTAAGCAAAATGTTTTCATCAAAATGTTTGAAATGCTCAAGTTACATATAAAGCCCATTTTGTTTAAAAAAAAAAATCTTTATTTTGGCCAAAACTTTCATATCTCAGCAGTCCAAGATTATTTCTTTGAATTTCTTCATTAAATTGCAGTTGGTAAAAACTTATCTTTTCTCTCATAAATGGAACCATAACTCAGGGTTAAGTATGGTTTCCCATAGTCAGGGTTTCTCAATGTAGTTTAGAATCATGATGGTACTCCTTGGCCTTACAAAAACTCAGCTTATGAGAAGAAACCCTCACTTCCATAGTATGAAAAATAGTATGTCAGTTAGACTTATGAACATATGTGTGCTGTGAAGAGAGCATGGTTAGGCTTCTTGCAGGATACAAAAGCAAGTTCAAGAATTTATTTGGCCTGGTCCGTTAGTTGACATCATCAGTTGTTTCATTTTTTTTCCCACATCCTAAAAAGTTCCCAGAACCAGGAGGTCTGCTTTAGTGAGTGGTGTCCAGAGATATTGGAGGGCATGGGTGGCAGGCCCAGTGGAGGCAAATTGTCCTGGGTGTCAAATGGAACAGTGAAACGAGGGTATGATGGTCAAGAGGAAATTGCCATTTCCGCCCCTCCCCCAGTTCTGACAATTCATAGCTTTCACCTTCCTTTGGTCTTTGCTTCTTTCAAGATGCCATTATAGCTGGAGACGCAGAGAGGGAAGGACCTCCATAATGGAAACCAGTGTCCTTTTCAATTTTTTATTCTCCAGTGTTGAATGACAATCATGCACTTTTGTCATTGCCTCGTGTGGCTGGACTTAGAGTGCAACTGTCTGCTGCAGCTGTGCTCGGAGTCCCTTACTCATGGAGACGGTCTCCCTTCTCAAACACGTCCTGAGCTCCCACAGTGTTGCTACAGTTTAGCCACTAAGTCATGTCTGACTCTTTGCAGCCCTATGAACTGTAGCCCGCCAGGCTCCTCTGTAGTTGCAATGTACACCAGCTTTATAAAATGGAAAGTACAAGATCTTCTGCTCAAAGAACATACAATCAGATGTGAAGACAAGTCATTATGTGACACTGACTGATGGGTAATAGAGGCATGCCAACAGGCCTCTGGAAGCACAGGGCAGGAAGTCATTGCAGCCTCACTGCCTGCCGTGAAGCAGATGCTGGTCTTCTCTGGTCTAGCTTTGTCTAAGGGAGGTCCTGGGTACCAGTAGGCAATCCCAGAAAGTGGTTATTAAAGAGGAACTTCCATTACTGGATGTGCCTTGTTGATAGTTAATGATAATGTCCTCCTTCCACAATCCTTTAAGCTATCAGACAGCTGAGGAAAAAGGAAGCCGCAGTGTGTCACTACAGAGACTCTCCAACAGAAGCCAATTGATGTCACCCTGCATGAAATCTGGCCTTTGTTTGGTTAGTTTCCATTTTGTGTGTGCCTTCTCTGATCTTTTCCCGACATCCTTTCATTATCTGGGATGGAATGCTGTGACTCTTTGCAACAGAGTTAAAATAACAGCAGTAGCTCAAATGAAGATTGAATTTGCTGACCTTTTTACATCGTCCCTGTAACTTGCTGTCTATCAGCAAAGCAGGAGGCCCCTTCTCCCTCCAGCTTCCAGCATGTGGTTGAACCTGTCATGACAATACATCACTTTTAAGCTGATATAAACATGTCATCCTTTCCATTCCTGGTCATTCCCCTTCTTGCCCTCACTCCCACTCTGTTACCAAGTTTTTCCAGCATTCTTGGGATCATTTACTCCCCATTCCATCTTCAGAACTTTGACCCTGGTTGAAACAACAGGAGTCTGTCTCCTGCAGTTCCTGTAGATCCCAGCAGATTTTGCCTTAGTTCAGGCATACTCTTACCTCCTGAAGGGTCATCAGGACCTATTATCTTAACTGTGAAATTAAAAAGAATTGACTCATAAGATATTTGATAAGTGCCGCTGAACTGTACATAGGAAAGTATAGCATTTCTCCATATTATTGGAAAAGGACTAGGTCTTCAACAAGACAGTTAAAAGATATGGACTAAAATATTTTATGTACAAGGCACCATGCTGGCTCCCCTAGGGTACATGTTAAGAATATGCACTCTCAAGTTGTATTCAGTCAGGGGCTACTGATGTGATCTTGGGAATTTCCATGCTCTCCCTTGTACTCTTTTATTTTGGGGGAGGGGTGCTCAGAGGATAGCTTTTCATCCCCTTTTTGATCTGCCCTAGCTGCTTCTCTATCTCAGTTACCCCCATTTTTCACAGCTAGATCTCACATTTTCTTATTTCTGACTATTGTAGGTTGAAGGTCAACTGTGCATTAGTGCTGAAAATGATGGAGAAAGAGAAGGGAAGAGGGGAGAGGATCCTGTAATGGTGATCCCCCCTCATTTTCCATATGCTTTGAAAATAGATTTGTTCCTATCTTTTCATCTTTCTTTCCACTCCCATGTTTTTATGGAAAGATGCTCTTAATAGCCAAAGGTTTTTGTTTTTCTGAAATGCGGATGAACTTGAAAGATAAAGTGTTAGTTGCCCAGTCACATCTGACTCTTTGCGGCCTCATGGACTGTGTAGCCCACCAGGCTCCTCTGTCCATGAAATTCTCCAGGCAAGAATACAGAGTGGATTGCCATTCTCTTCTCCAGGTGATCTTCTCGACCTACGTCTTCTGCATTGCAGACAGGGCCACCAGGGAAATCTGTAGATGAATTTAGATTCTACTTAAAACAAAGACCTCATCCCACACCATCTCTATTTGCCCCACCCTTTAGCAAGTTTGATTGAATTTTGTCTCCTACAGGAGGATCTGTGAGGTTTGGAAGCCTTTTTCTTCTTTCTTCACATCCACATCATTAACCTAGGTAGACACCTATGGGAAACCTTCAAATGACCAAGTGTTTGCTTCAGGTGGGGGAGTGATGCAAGATTCTGTTCCCAGGGGATAAGAGAAGGGACTGCCCTGATGTAGAGAGGTCTCAGGAGAAGGTTGTGAGGGAGTAAAGCGTTCATCCAGGGCCTGACTGGGAACCAGAACTGGTAGGTTTCAACTTATTCCTAACCCTGAAAACCCGTGCTTCTCAAACCTTCATATATGAACAAGTCACTTAGGCTATTTCATTTAAATGTGGTTTCTATTCAGTAGCATTTCTGAAAAGTTCCCACGTGATATTTTTGCTTCTGCTCTGGGGATCAGACCCAAGATGCAAGACTCTAAGTTACTCATCACTATGTAAAAGGCAGCTGGATAAGAAAATATTTAAAGTCAGACCTTTCAAATATCTCAGAATTGATTTATAAGGAGTTCTGAGTTCCATCTTTTTCTGCTCTACATCACTGTCTGTTTCCCTCTATCCCCTCTCCTTGTATGAAGGTTGGCAGCAGCTTCATGGGTTCTCTCCATTATAAATGAACCCAGGTCACCCTGGAATGAGGTCACATTTTCCAAATATGTGTTCCTAGCCTGTGGTGAAGGCAGAGAGCCTGTCTGGGCTGTTGAGGCCTGGGAAGGGTAGCCCATGTAAGACAGAGCAGTGTCTGGGCAGAGCCTGGATTTAAGGACATTCCCCAGGCAGAGGAAGTGGGGAGACCTGAGCAGCTGCATGTGCTTTTCTACTCCAGTCTCCTGGACTTATGAAATAAGACTGTGCTGGCGTGTTTAAGGCATCCAGTAGCCTGCAGCTAGGAAAATGTCTCTGCCATTTCTGTTAGTGCCTAGAAACTCTTAAAGAGGCAAGAATTAGCCCTGATTATCACCCATACCCTCCCGAAATAATGTTTCCTATAGATATGGCCTTTCAGAGTGTGATATCATAATTTGTAAGAAATATATATTTGGTCATTCAGAAGGCCAAAATATAATTCTCAATTGGTGCTTGTCCAGGGTTCCTGCCTCACAGCTTCAAAAACGCTTGAAATTTCCCAGGGAAAGGGTGATGAAGATGCCTTGCGTTATGTTACTGGGTTGACTCTTGAAAGCCCTTAGGTCACCTAAGGATGGGAGCTGGCTGCTTGAAGAACCAACCAGGTGATTAGAGCATTGGAACTTTCAGGCCCAGCTTACACTCCTCCGGGATGGGGAGAGGGCCTGGAGACTGAGCTCAGCTGCCAATGGCCAATGACTAATGAATCATGCTTTTGTACCAAAACCTCCTTAAAAGTCCCAAAGGACAAACCCCCAAGAGCTTTTGGGTGAACACAGGGAGATGAAGAGAGCGTGGCATAACTGAAGAGGCAAGCCCTGTGCCTCTTCCCACATACCTTGCCGGGGACCTCTCTTTCATTGGCTTCTCCTGAGTTATTTTCTTTTATAATTAATCAGTTATCTAGTGAGTAAAATGGTTTTCCTGAGTTCTGTGAGCTGCTCCAACAAATTAATCAAATCTAATGAGGGTGTTATAAAAACCTCTGATTTATAGCCTGATCCAAGACACCAATTCTATGGCTCAGGGTCCCATCCTTATGACTTCATTCAACCTTAATTACCTTCTTAAAAGCCCTATCTCCAAATGTAGCCACACTGGGGGTTAGGGCAATAGCATATGAATGGGGAGGGGAGAGAGGAACACAAGCATCCTTACAACACAACTAAATATACAAATAATACCTAATTGCAAAGTATAATACATGCCAAGAACAAGAAAGATATAGGCTATTTTTAGAGTTGTATTACCTGGAGTTACTTTATAAATATTACTTTTATCATTCATCAAAGATATCAATAAAGTGAGAAGGATAAAATTGAAAATGATATTGTATTCTATATTTTCATTTTGGAAACCAGAGTCTATTTTATTCATACTGGCTTCAGTGCCCACATAATAATCTTTGACTTCCCTCAAGAGAATGTGATAGTTTTGTGAAACATAAATATGACCATTGCCTGACTCTTGAAATGTAATTAGCAGATGCCTTACATATCTAAGTACTGGGCCTTTTGGTATTGGTGAAACTAGAGAAAGAGAAAAGTAACACTTTGTATCTGGCAAGACTTTCTATCCAAGAATTTTGCTTACATTTTATTTAACATTTAAAGGTACTTATTATAAGAACTGAAAAACATTTTGTTACATATGGTTGTTATTCAAGTAAAGGAGAATAATTAAAAACATATTAATGTGAATTTTAATTTTGCAGAACTTATATTTATAAAAAATTAAATGTAACATCACTCTTTGGCAGAAGAATCGACTTGAAACTGTCTAGTTTAATCCAAAATAAAACAAACTTGGATAAGTAAGAAGGAGACTACTAAACATGATACCATGTATTATGCACATCTTGTTATTATTTCTAACTTGAAAATGCCCTATTAAAGCTTGTTTATAGGCACAGAGGTCAGTGTTCTCGTTACCATGTGATATCCGTGTGGGAAGATTGTGTTCAGTTGTGGGCTAATCATTTAAGAATGATATAAAAAGAGAGGTATTCAAAGTAGAGAACAAAATGGTAAGGGGCATGCAACTCTATAATGTGAAGAGGGGGGAATGTTAAGGTTAGTTTCCTTAGTTCCTGCCCACCAATAACAGTGAATGGGGTAGGGCAATTAGGGCAGTAACTGATTGTGTCTTCATATGACTGATGGCCAGGCAGGTAAAATCCATGTAAGGCCACAAAGCTTGGATTCGTAGGTGAGAGCTTCAGGATCATAGAAGTTGCATAGAAAGCAACTTCTGTGCAGGATCATAGAAAAAGGACTCTCCGTAGATGATCAGGCTGCCCTGAGAAAGGGAGTGAGAGAGTTGACTTCTTTGTAGGAATCCAATCAAAGTTTGATAACTGAATAAAGGTATCAGCATGATACAGATATTGTCAAACAGCTGAACTGCCAGACTGGTTCTGAGATTCTATAATCTTCTCCCTGCATTTCCCAACACCCCAAAGATAAGACAAAGCTGAATATTCTTTCTGAGATGAGCTCTCAGGTCAGACTGAGTAGCAAGTGATAACTTTACCAGCTCCTGAGACCAGGCCAGTCCACTGCAGAATATTCAAAATGCAGGTTCCTAGGACTATGATTTTCTTTTGAACACTATAATTATATAACCCAGATACTGTCATTGCCTAAATTGCTTCATTTATTTGTTGTTTAGTTGCTCAGCTGTGTCTGACTTTTTGTGGCATCATGGACTGCAGCATGCCCGGCCTAAGTGTCCTTCAGTATCTCCCAGAGTTTGCTCAAACTCATGTCCATTGAGTCAGTGCTGCCATCCAACCATCTCATCCTCTGCCGCCCCCTTCTTCTCAAGTCTTCAATCCTTCCCAGCATCAGGGTCTTTTCTAATGAGCTGGCTCTTTACATTTAGTGTTCAAAGTATTCGCGCTTCAGCATCAGTCCTTCCAATGAATATTCATGGTTGATTTCCTTTAGGTTTGACTGCTTTGATCTCTTTGCTGTCCAAAGGACTCTTAAGAACTTCTCTAGCACCACAGTTCAAAAGCATCAATTCTTTGGCGCTCAGCCTTCTTTATGGTCCAACTCTCACATCTGTACATGACTACTGGAAAAACCATAGCCTTGACTATACAGATGTTTGTCAGCAAAATGATATCACTGCTTTTTAATATGCTATCTAGGTTTGTGATAGCTTTTCTTCCAAGGAGCAAACGTCTTTTAATTTGATTAGACTTTTGGAAACTGAAGTATGGAATAGGTGTTGGGGGCTCTGAATAGGCATTATTTCAGTGACTTCATTGTTTAGCTAATGACCTCTGAGTGTAATTCTCTGTAGTGATTAAGAGCATAGTATAATAGAGTCTAGTTATAAGCCTCCACATATATAGTCAACTAAGTTACCATGGAAATTCGATGGAGAAAGAATAATGTTTTTCAGCAAAGGGTGATGGAAAAATAGATTGCCATATACAAAAAAAAAAAAAAAAAGAACCCCAATCCTTATCTCACACTATATATAAAAATTAATTCTAATGGATTATAAACTCACATAGAATTAAAATATTAAAACTTCTAAAGAAAGCATATGAGAAGAATCCTGGTAACTTTGAATTTGATTATTATTCCTGAAATTGGGAGTGGAATTTACACTCTGAAAGAAAAATGAAGAACTTGGATCCCACTGAAATTTAAAAGTATTGCTCTTCAGAAGACACTGTAATAAAAATGAAAAGATAGACATGGCCCAAGGGAAATTATTTGCAAAATATGTATCTGACAAGGGATATGTATCTAGGATATATAAAGAACCCTTTCAACTTAATAATAAGATAATCCAATTAAAAATATTTGACCAGACACTTCAACAAAGATGATGTAAAGATGGCAAATAAGTACTTGAAAAGATACTAAAAATCACTAGAGAAATTAGAAACCTGTACCTGAACGTTTTTAGCAGCTTTATTTGTATTGTTAGTAATTGGAAGAAGATGTCTACCAACAGGATATGACAAAACAAATTGTGATATTGCCATCCAATGGAATACTGCTTAACAATAAAAAGGAATCATTGACAATAATTTCACATACTGATATGTGGAACACCATACTTGAATCTCAAACTGCTGAATGAAAGAAACAAGTTAAAAAATATATGTTGCATAAATCCTTTTACATAAAATTCTATTGAATAGAAAATTGGATAGAAATTTCTGTTAGAAAGGATATCAGTAGTTGCCTAAAATGTACAAAGGAAAAAAGATGGATTACAAATAGATAGAAAGAAACTTGTAGGGGCGGTGGATATATTCATTATCTTGATTATGATACGCCTTCATGGTGAATACATATGTTAAAATTTATCAAGTTGTGTTCTTTAATATTGCAATTTGTTGGTCACCAATTATACATCAGTAAAGATTGTATATATGCATGGTTATGCACTCACACATATAAACACACATATATGTATCCTCACATACATAAACTTTCTTTACACTGTGTACACACAACCACATGTTCTTAGTCAATTTAATAAGCTCTCTGCTTTCAGCTTATATTTGTATAAATTGGCAATATAATATCATTTGTCTCCAAGGAGAACAACAATGCTAGGCACAGAGCAAGAACTCAATAAATGCTAAATAAAACTATTTCCCTATAGTAATACTTTACATCTATTTTAAACCTTTCTGATTTATTTTGCCTTTTTTTTTTTTTTTTGAGAATGTCAGTTACCAGGAGCAAAACTGTGTTCCCTCAAAAACTATTTCTAGAGGATTTTTTGTTTGGTTTGGTTTGGTATTTTTTGTGTGTGTGTGTCAGATCTGAATTTTGTGGAAGCGTGAGTAGAACAAATAGTGAAAAAGCCTTGTAAGATGGCATTTCGAGGCTTGAGAGGGAAAACCTTGTGCTCAGAAGCGTTCCAGCCTCCTCCACAGCTGAAATGCCTTCCTTGGCTGAATGGCCTCCCTCAGCATTTTTGTTTTGAACGCCCTTTCTTGAGGGATCCTAACCCAGCTGCAAGAATTCACTGTGGGCTGAAACCTGGCAGATTAAATCCTCGGGAGAAAAAGTAATTTGAAAGTAATGTTTGTTCTTAAAATGACAAACATGTATTGCAGATATTTATTATTTTAAATGTTGCAATAAAATCATTGGGGATTTTACAGATGAGAGACTTTGTGAGGACTGACAATTCAAGAAGACTCTTGAATTTGCCAAATGGCAGTTTTCCTTTGCTTATTTTAATTTTTCAAAAGAAAGTAGACCAAGGTATATAACTTTTCAAATTCATCTCTTCTTTAGGTAAAATCTTATTATTGTAGCTACTGAATATTCAGAATATGTATCCATTTGGGTTTTGTTTTTTTTTACTTTATTTTACTTTACAATACTCTATTGGCTTTGCCATACATCGACATGAATCCACCACAGGTGTACACAAGCTCCCAATCCTGAATCCCCCTCCCACCTCCCACCCCACATCATCTCTCTGGATCATCCCCGTGCACCAGCCCCATGTATCCTGCATCCTGCATCTAACATAGACCAGCGCCTCGTTTCTTACATGATAGTATACATGCTTCAATGCCATTCTCCCAAATCATCCCACCCTCTCTCTCTCCCTCAGAGGCCAAAAGTCCGTTCTATATGTCTGTGTCTCTTTTGTTATCTCACATACAGGATCATCATTACTATCTTTCTAAATTCCATATATATGTGTCAGTATACTATATTGGTGTTTTTCTTTCTGGCTTACTTCACTCTGTATAATAGGCTCCAGTTTCATCCATCTCATTAGAACTGATTTTTTAGCAGTACAGAAGACTGAGCAAATTCTTTATCCCTTTCACATTAAAGTGCATTGTTTGAGGAAACAGTGAAGTGACATTATTTATTTTGATGCTATAAAAGTCTATGTCACCTATTTTCCCATTCCTATTTTTTATAAAGAAAAAAACAAAACTAAAAGCAAAAGCCTTTGTGTGTACTGGCTGCTTATCATCATGACCATGATGATAGTTTTCGTCATTTGCTTCCTCACTCTCCTGTCATTCAAAGGGACCTGTCATCTGTTGACAACACACTTTCTTCAAATCCTAACCTGGACTTACATCAACTACAGTTAACATTGTCCCATTCCATTCCATAACATTCACAACATATCAAATTATGTGATGGTACTATTAAAGATGCCATACATGGTGAATTAATTAGAATTGCATTATCTACAGCTATGAGACTGGCTACTTGGGTTTGCAGACCAGGAAATAGTTACAGATCAATATCTTAATGTCAGAAGGCATTTTATTTCAAACAGTGCCTTTTATGATATTCTAATATTCATGACCATCTAGAGAAATGTTTTCCGATTGGTATCATGTGGTTTTGTAATGGCTTGAAAGGATTTATATGGTGTCAGATAATGAAGAAGTATTAAATCGGAATGAGGACTTCGGTAGAGAATACCAGGATCTGCCTGTCAATGAAGGTGATGCAGGAGATGTGGGTTTTATCCCTGGGTCGGGATGATTCCCTGGAGGAGGAATGGAAACCTGCTCCAGTATTCTTGCCGGGAAAATCCCGTGGACAGAGGAGCTTGGTGGGCTACAGCCCAGGGGGTTTCAAAGAGTCAGACACAACTGAGCACGCAGGCACCAGGACGCTACACCTCATTCTCACAAGTGGCAAAATGTGCATGAGACTGAGGTGAGATAACTGAGAAAAGAGAACCAATTGATTATGCAGAAGAGTTTCTGTGATGAAGGGCAAACGACATTTAGCAGACTTGTGCTCTCCCAACATTTCTCAAGAAATCAATACATATATTCATACATTGTCATGAAATTTATGAGGACTCAAAAACTTTCGTAAATTAATAGGAATCAGGAAGACATGTCCACCAGACAAAAACTAACAAGATCTAAGACTTCATCTATTGAAACATATCTAAATTTGTGGTCATTTCTGGGTGCCTTCTCTTAAAGAAGACATTCAGATAGGATTAGAGCATGTAGTTTAACACATTTATTTAAGAACTAGAGGTGTTTTTTTGTTTTGTTTTTTTTTTTTTCCCTGCACAATGAAAGCCTGTGTGGGAATATAATTGTTGCCCAAGATATATCACTAGAAAAAGGGATTACATTATGCCTGCTTTTGGCCTTTCAAAATACAATAATAAGAGCAGTGGTGGAAGTTATAGGGAAGTAGATTATGGTTCAATGTTAGTGAGATTATGTTTGATTTAGATATTTTGTAGGACACAATGGACTTTTTTGGAAAGTAGCAATTCACTCAGGAAAAATTCAGCCAGAGCTTGGACAGATATCTTAGGTTAACTGAGATTAGCATTTCTTACAACATGTCCTGAAGATCACTACCCTCACAGGATAATCCACAAAGCTCTGAGTCAACTCTGTTTAAGAGAGAATATACAGGATATTGCTCTCTTGAATATTCACAGTATGCATTAGCATAGTAGAAGCTCTGAAAGTCGGTCACTAAAGAAATCTCTGTAACTGTGTAATCTAGCATTTCTCAAATTTACTTAAATCCTGAAAACAGTGTTACATTTTGTGGAACAAGTGTGCTTCAGAATACCTATTGAGAAATGCATTGTTATAGGAGGCAGACCTAATGACTTTAATTCCATGAAAGGATTCTCTCCATATTCACATGTTAACTAAACACTTGTATTTATGTGTGTGTGTGTGTGTGCATTTCTTCTGCTTGTGTATCAGAGAGTGAGCTTTTTTTATATAATTTGTTAGGCTTTGATTTATTCTTTTTTAGTCAAAGATAGTTGCTACCTTATATAAGTAACAGGTATACACTATAGTGATTCACAGTTTTTAAATGTTACACTCAATTTATAGTTAGAAAATATTGGCTGTATTCCCTGTGTTGTGCAATAAAACTTTGAAACTTATTTTATGCATACTAGTTTGCACTTCCTAGTCCCCTACTCTTCTACGGCACCCCCAAGTAGTAATCACTAGTTTGTTCTCTATATCTGTGAGTTTCCTTCTTTTTTTGTCATATTCTCTGCTGGTGGTGGTTTTAGTGGCTAAATCGTGTCCGACTCTTGCAACCCTCTGGACTATGAAGGCTGCCAGGCTCCTCTGTCCATGGGATTCTCCAGACAAGAAAGCTGGAGTGGGTTGCTGTTACATTCTCTAGTTTGTTGTATTTTCTAGATTCCATATATAAGTGATATCCTACAGTATTTGTCTTTCTCTGGCTTATTTTACTTGGCATAATGCCCTCAGAGAGTGAGTTTTAAGTTATGCTTGTAACTGACAAGATTGAAACATAGTTGACTCCATGGTTGATAAATTGAAAGCATGATGAATAAATAATCCTTTTAGGATCCCAACTGCCTCCAGAAAACTACAATTCTCCACTTTCCCTTAGAGAAGTCATGAAAGCCAGTTATAGTAACCACACATCAACTGCTCATCAAGAGAAAAGTAAGCCTGTAACCCCAGAACTAATTTTTTTTTTAAATTCCCTCCTTCCCTCCCTTGCTGTTTAGGCAAAAAGCCAATTTCTGGAGCGTGGTAAAGAAGGGCAGTAGTAGAAGTGAGAGAATACAGGGTTGAACCACAGCTTAAACATCTGGTTTTATTTATGTGCAAGCACCATGCACAGAGCTTAATTAATGTGACTGAAAATAACCACGTGTCTGCAAAAATATTGGGTAGACCTTATGTATGTGTATTTCTCTTTTCTAAACACTGAGCCTGTGCTCTTTATGGCATTGTCAAGATTTAGTTATGAGCATGAGTTATCAACAGGTATAGCAGTTTCTTTGCCTCTTCTTTTTTCTGACTTTCTGGGTTATTTCCCCCCTGTAGTTTTCTTCCTAGAAAACTACTCCTTTGGCAAGGGTTGAACACTGAGTCACGGACGTGCCCTTACTCATGTCTTCTGTAATTTGAAGCCAAAATGTGAACCAAATTCTGATACTGCTGTTTAGTTCTTGAAATGCTCTTTGGCACATATGCACACACCTGCAAAACTATTTTTTTTAAAAACTATTATTTTTGTTCCTCTGGAAGATTCCAGGACTTGGAGTATATGTGGATAAGAAAGAGCAAGAAGAATCCCTTCCCTGTGTCTTACAGGACTTTTTTAAACTTGTGAATGATGTGATACTGATCAAGAAGAAACAGTGCTTCGAAAACATGTTGCAGTTGATCTCCAGCTGTTGTCCCTATAGTGCAATCAGATATTAAGTCTTCCAATAGGATAAGCTGCGCCGGGAGAATATGTGTATGAATATTTAGTATAAATATTACATAAAGTACCATTAGCCAAAGAAATGGAAAATAATAGCTTTCAAATAAGTCAAAGGTATAATATCAAGCTTGTGTTTTCTGTACTTTCTCTGTCTCTCACTCTCTCTTTTTGAAGTGTTTAGTTATTAATGTCAGAGTCCATCAATAACCTAAGTCAAAAAGATCTCTAAAAAATTGATGCAAAATCTGAGCCATTATTTTCAAACCACTTTTCTTAAAATTATCAGAAGTCATTTTTCAAATGAAAATTCTTGAATGGTTTTGATTTTTAAAAAGAAGAAAAATATAACAATGAATGGAGTTTTAGTGGTAAAACTGTGTCTCTTCTGTGTCTTAGAATCCTTGTGATACCTCCAGGAACTTGGTGTGACCACCATTGTTCTAGAATATGGGAAATCAGAAGTCTTATATGCATCAGGACAGATGAAATAAGCTCTCTGTGATTAAGTATAAGGCAAATCTAGATCAATAACAGAAAAATTATCTCTGTTTTTTTAAAGATAATACGGCCTAGCTTATATTTTGTTTTTCTTAGTATCACTGCATCCTGAACCAGGGAAGCATAAAGACACATTGTTAGGTCAGATGTCCCAAGCAGCTTTGTGTCTCAGGATCCATCTCAAGCTTTTTAAAACACAAATTTGGAGCTCACAGACCCAGAAGGTCTGAATTGGTAGATATTATGTTAAATATTTTGCATCTGAAATATTAAAGTAAATAAATTAATAAAACCACCCTAGGTGAGTCTTTTGTGCCCCCAGATTTAGAAACTACTGCTGCTCTAGGTTCCTTTTTTTTCCTCCCCACTAAAGGATAGAATCATAGTGGCATTCGGTTTTCAGTCTAAAGCAGTTAGTACTTTGAATTGCCAGCATGATGCTGATTGTTGTTGTTTAGTCGCTTAATTGTGTCTGACTGTTTTGCAAACCCATGGACTGTAGCCCACTAGGCTCCTCTGTCCATGAGTTTTCCCAGGCAAGAGTACTAGAGTAGGTTGCCATTTCCTTCTCCAGGGGATTTTCCTGACACAGGGATCAAACCTGTGTCTCCTGTAGTGGCAGGAGGATTCTTTACCACTGAGCCACCTGGGAAGTCCATGAGTTCATCTGTCCAGAACTAAGGAATTTTGAATTTGGCTCCATTATACAAGTTGACTGTTAACTGTTTTCATCTTCCACATAGATAAATCCATTTTGTGTGATCATAGAAGTGAAGGAATTATACTTATCCTTACTTCTTTGATGTTTGGCATAGATTTTATTTTACTTCAAAGTAACTGTGACGTAGGATCAGTCAGGTTCATAAGAACAAGATGTATTTAAAGAGATTTACTGCAGGTAATGGCTTGCACAATTTGGGAGCTGGCAGGTGAATATGAAATCAACAGGTCAGGCCATCAGGAAGAGCAAACGTGAACTCTTGGTCATGAGCTGAAGCTGCTACTATAGAGGAGAGTTCTTTTTTTTAGGGAAGAAGAAATTTTATTTTTTAAGGCCGTTCAACTGATTGAATCAGGCCCACTCAGAATATCTAGGATACTCTCCTTCACTTAGGTAAACTGATTATGGACATGAGTCACATCTATAAAACATCTTAACAGCAACAACTAGGTTAGTGTTTGATCGGGGATGGTAGCCTATCTAATTTGACACATGAAACTGACCATCACACTTCTGTTGTTAGTTTTCATTCTACCTCTGTTTGTCTCTTCATTTCTGCTGTAATTGGAATTAGGATTTATGAAAGAATCTGGGAGCTGGGGG
Organism: Neotragus pygmaeus; assembly: GCA_006410875.1. Taxonomy (NCBI): domain Eukaryota; kingdom Metazoa; phylum Chordata; class Mammalia; order Artiodactyla; family Bovidae; genus Neotragus; species Neotragus pygmaeus. The sequence goes on from SJYV01027655.1 coordinate 826,944, forward strand.
ATGGGCAAGAATAAACTTTAGTAAATAGGAAGGTAAGTTAATAGAAAAAAAGAATATTTTTGTTGATTGTTTTTTTCAGATGCCTTTTCTTTCAATGACAGCCCTATTTTTCCTTGCTTAGGGAAAAACAAGTATAAAGATCTTAGTTTCTAGGGAGCTCAGTCTAAATTGCATTAATTTTCCTATCATTTAGCAATAAATCTGAGCTCCTTACCTTGGCCTGCAATGCCTTAGATGATCTGGACTTTGCTTTCTTATCCAGCCTGTGAGTTTCCAGACAAAGCAGCAATTTTTTTTCTTTTTTCTCAAGGAAACCAAAGGACTTCTTCTAAGACCCTTTACACTTTTCTCTTTGCCTTGAATACGTTTCTCCAAGTCTTTTCTTTCCTGGTCTCACTATTGTGGTCTCAGCTCAAACATTACCTCCTCAGAGAGGTCTTCCTGGCCAACCTAGTTTAAGGGGTCCCCTCATTCACTTTATCCCACTATTCAATTTTATTGTATATCTTTCCAGGTATCACTCCTTCTGTATAATTTTGATCCTTCCTTCTAACACTGTATTTTCCTCTTATATACATTGTTATGGTAAGCTGCCTTATGATAAATATTATTTTGGGAAGTTTTATGTGTATACACTCTGTTGATAAATGTGTGCTTTTGCAGTATTAATCAAATGTCTCTGGTGAGGCGTCTCCTGCTCCAGTCCTGAGTGGAGTATAATATATCAACCTGTAGAATTCTCACTGGGACCACAGGGAGGCAGCTGTCAGGAGAGTGTACTGTATGTGATGTGTGCTGGGAAGTACTGTGGCAGCTGTAAGGGAACTGAGAGCCAACGGGATGTGCCTTGGCTGAAATTTTCTGTATCATTCCACCATGCTGACTCTTCTGTACTGTAAAATTTCTCCCATTTGGCATCTGGTTCAGCCGAAATTAATATGTAATGTGTTGGGATTATGAAGTGTCGTGAGAAGATGGTGACTATCTAGGGAATAGCTTCCTCTTCTCACTTGTGCTGAACAATGGGCTGATGATTTTCAAACTATCTGGAAAATGAAGTTGGACACCTTTCATTCCCTTTTTGGGCTTCTATTTTGCTTTCATTTTAAAAACATTAGTTTGACCCTGGATATATTTTAACAGATGTGCAATATGCTAAAAGTAAAATAAAAAGTAAACAACTTTCTTTTCTATTTTATACTTATTTGCAAAATATTCTTATCTGGGAAAGACTGTAAAGCAAGATATTTCTGTTGTTTTGATTTTTCCCTGAAATTCATCCAGATAATATTCCAAAACTTCTATTTTAGTAACAAAGACTTGATTTTAAGCTAGATTTTCTGAATTTTTTTTTTACTCTTCTATGTGTGTGTTCAAAAAAAGCATCATCTTATGAGCAGATTATAAATGCAGAATTTGAATATCATAGTCAGCACATATTTATGAAATATGTTGTACTTTATTTTCTCTACCATTTATATTGTTCACTGGTAGGAAGAATATGAATTTATATAGATTATCAGGATATCATAGGGGCAGTAATGGTAATAGATGAGTGATTATGCCCACTCTAAGAAAACTAGAAACTAAACTAAAAGCTAAGTTCATGGCATCTGGTCCCATCACTTCATGGCAAATAGATGGGGAAACAATGGAAACAGTGAGAGACCTTATTTTAGGGGGCTCAAAAATCACAGCAGATGGTGACTGCAGCCATGAAATTAAAGGATGCTTGCTCCTTGAAAAAAAAGTTTAACAGACCTAGACAGCATATTAAAAAGCAGAGACATTATTTTGCCAACAAAGATCCATCTGGTCAAAGTTATGCTTTTTCTAGTAGTCATGTATGGATGTGAGTTGGACTATAAAGAAAGCTGAATGCCAAAGAATTGATGGTTTTGAACTATGGTGTTGGAGAAGACTCTTGAAAGTCCCTTGGACTGCAAGGAGATCCAACCAGACAATCCTAAAGGAAATCAGTCTGAAATATTTATTGGAAGGACTGATGCTGAAGCTGAAACTCCAATACTTTGTCCACCTGATGCAAAGAACTGACTCCTTGGAAGAGACCCTAATTCTGGGAAAGATTGAAGGAGGAAGGAGAAGGGGATGACAGGATGAAATGGTTGGATGGCATCGCCAACTCAACGGACATGAATTTGAGCAAGCTCCAGGAGTTGGTGATGAATGGGGAAGCCTGGTGTGCTGCAGTCCCTGGGGTCACAAAGAGTCAGACATGGCTGAGCAACTGAGCTGAACTGAACTGAAGAATTATGAATTGGAAATAGACTACATAGAATTTCACCAGCTCCTACTCAGTTGGTCACAAAAGGATATACAACAGGATAGAAAGTAGTTACTAAGCAAAATAGAACTCAAAAAAGAAAATTATATTTTTAATAATTATCAGAAAAAAATACTTGTGATTTATTATTGCTTGTCAGCAAATGTGAATGTTTTAGTTTTAGAAGGAGTAAGTTTCCCCAAATGTCATGTGCTTTTATGAAGTCACAATTGCAAGAATGCAATTTTCTGTTTGTATCTCAATGCACTAAAGACTACCTGCTGCTGCTACTGCTAAGTCACTTCAGTTGTGTCCGACTCTGTGCAACCCCATAGATGGCAGCCCACCAGGCTCCACTGTCCCTGGGATTCTCCAGGCAAGAACACTGGAGTGGGTTGCCATTTTCTTCTCCAATGCATGGAAGTGAAAAGTGAAAGTAAAGTTGCTCAGTCGTGTCTGACTATTCGCGACTCCATGGACTGCAGCCCACCAGGCTCCTCCATCCATGGGAGTTTCCAGGCAAGAGTACTGGAGTGGGGTGCCATGGCCTTCTCCAAAAGACCATCTACATTGCCAGTATTACTTGAATTATGAAATAACTAGATTGACTGAATTTCTTCCCAGAAAATTTCACTAATATAGATAAGGCAGGAGACTCATATTTATTTACATATGCTATTTAAGAGATTAACCTTGACCCATAGTCAGTAGCATTGCTAATATTTATAAATTACAAAAGGAATGTCTTCTCCAGGTATAAACCTAAAATGGTGAATGAGAAGAATGTTGCTAATGGAGGTCCAACTAGCAACATGTCATTTATACAAATTTTTGGACTACCTTTGGGCGGGATGAAAAACTGTCATCAAATGATTAACCATCCTGCAGTTAGATGGGCTTCTGAATTGGTTTTGTGTCTTCAGTAGCATGTTTTGTCCTGCATTGTACATAAAACATGTTATAATAGTTGCCAATGAAAATAAGATAGTATATTCATTTAGGTCTAAGAAATGGGAAAATCTAAGCTGTGTTCAATAGTCAGTGTGAATATAAGGAAGAAATAAGATGGGACTTCTTAGAAATGGCTGGAGAAGTCAGATCAGAACAAATGGGAGGATTTTATAAAGTCATAGTTCAGCATGGTCCAATGTATTATAATTATATATTCTCTTATAATCTATTATAATAACCCAATGAGCTTCTCATCCCTGAAAGACCTCACAAGAGCCCAAACAGTCCAGTGATGTTGTATATACAAATATACAGGAGGAAATTAATTAGAGTATTTATAAAGCTCCAAATTCATTTTAAAAAATCATGCCTCCCTCAGGCACTACCAATTACTAAGGATTTACTAAATGAAAAATACTGTCCTAGAAACTAGGAAGAGAAAATAAACACAAGTCATATCCTAGTTAAACTTCAGACAAGCAAGTAAGAATCATAGAGGCTCAGTACTTTTGCCAGTAGTTTATAAAACTGAGATTCAAAGTCTTTTTGGATTCCAAGCTTTAATGTTTTAATTTTTTTCCCTTTTCCATCAAAAATGAACTTGCTGACTTAGCAGTCAAATTCTTTAGATTTCCTTATCTCCTTCCTCTTCCCGCAGTTGTAAAAAACTGTAAAGGAGACCTTGAATACAGAAGAGAGATTATTTTACTGAGGGTCTGAAAACATAAGTTAGCTCTGATTCTGCTACTGACCCTTAAGACCTTGAACAAACCTTTCATCCTCACTCTATTTGCTCCTGACCTGCAGTGTCCTCTAGAGAAAAATCAAAAAGGATGGCCTCTGTGCTTCCTTGCAGCCTTGACAATGTCACTCTCGGACAGTGACAGTGGGACCCTGGGAGACATTGCTGAGGATGTGTGGAGCTTTCAGCTGAGAATTGATTATTATTATTCTCATTATCATTTCTAATCATGATCTATAGAGTTAATATATGAACAGTATAAGGGCTTGATAGAGGTATACTATTTTCCCAATAAAGATCTTGTAAGCTGCTTGTGTCGTTTCCACCAGTATAAGGTACTAGTTCAAGACTGAAAAGTTGCTAAAAGCTGTGAATTACCCGTAGCAAATCAAGACTCTTTCTACTCATCACTCTGTGGCCTCAGCAACTCCATTTGTCTGTGGAACCCTGCATGGCCTTCTGGATATTAGAGACACTGGCTCCTTAATTTTGATTTGTTGCTCCAAATCTTAGCAGGTGAGAACTGCCTACATTTCCTTGAAGGCATATAATAAGCCTCAGATGAGATCTTATTAAGTTANGGACTGCAGCCCACCAGGCTCCTCCATCCATGGGAGTTTCCAGGCAAGAGTACTGGAGTGGGGTGCCATGGCCTTCTCCAAAAGACCATCTACATTGCCAGTATTACTTGAATTATGAAATAACTAGATTGACTGAATTTCTTCCCAGAAAATTTCACTAATATAGATAAGGCAGGAGACTCATATTTATTTACATATGCTATTTAAGAGATTAACCTTGACCCATAGTCAGTAGCATTGCTAATATTTATAAATTACAAAAGGAATGTCTTCTCCAGGTATAAACCTAAAATGGTGAATGAGAAGAATGTTGCTAATGGAGGTCCAACTAGCAACATGTCATTTATACAAATTTTTGGACTACCTTTGGGCGGGATGAAAAACTGTCATCAAATGATTAACCATCCTGCAGTTAGATGGGCTTCTGAATTGGTTTTGTGTCTTCAGTAGCATGTTTTGTCCTGCATTGTACATAAAACATGTTATAATAGTTGCCAATGAAAATAAGATAGTATATTCATTTAGGTCTAAGAAATGGGAAAATCTAAGCTGTGTTCAATAGTCAGTGTGAATATAAGGAAGAAATAAGATGGGACTTCTTAGAAATGGCTGGAGAAGTCAGATCAGAACAAATGGGAGGATTTTATAAAGTCATAGTTCAGCATGGTCCAATGTATTATAATTATATATTCTCTTATAATCTATTATAATAACCCAATGAGCTTCTCATCCCTGAAAGACCTCACAAGAGCCCAAACAGTCCAGTGATGTTGTATATACAAATATACAGGAGGAAATTAATTAGAGTATTTATAAAGCTCCAAATTCATTTTAAAAAATCATGCCTCCCTCAGGCACTACCAATTACTAAGGATTTACTAAATGAAAAATACTGTCCTAGAAACTAGGAAGAGAAAATAAACACAAGTCATATCCTAGTTAAACTTCAGACAAGCAAGTAAGAATCATAGAGGCTCAGTACTTTTGCCAGTAGTTTATAAAACTGAGATTCAAAGTCTTTTTGGATTCCAAGCTTTAATGTTTTAATTTTTTTCCCTTTTCCATCAAAAATGAACTTGCTGACTTAGCAGTCAAATTCTTTAGATTTCCTTATCTCCTTCCTCTTCCCGCAGTTGTAAAAAACTGTAAAGGAGACCTTGAATACAGAAGAGAGATTATTTTACTGAGGGTCTGAAAACATAAGTTAGCTCTGATTCTGCTACTGACCCTTAAGACCTTGAACAAACCTTTCATCCTCACTCTATTTGCTCCTGACCTGCAGTGTCCTCTAGAGAAAAATCAAAAAGGATGGCCTCTGTGCTTCCTTGCAGCCTTGACAATGTCACTCTCGGACAGTGACAGTGGGACCCTGGGAGACATTGCTGAGGATGTGTGGAGCTTTCAGCTGAGAATTGATTATTATTATTCTCATTATCATTTCTAATCATGATCTATAGAGTTAATATATGAACAGTATAAGGGCTTGATAGAGGTATACTATTTTCCCAATAAAGATCTTGTAAGCTGCTTGTGTCGTTTCCACCAGTATAAGGTACTAGTTCAAGACTGAAAAGTTGCTAAAAGCTGTGAATTACCCGTAGCAAATCAAGACTCTTTCTACTCATCACTCTGTGGCCTCAGCAACTCCATTTGTCTGTGGAACCCTGCATGGCCTTCTGGATATTAGAGACACTGGCTCCTTAATTTTGATTTGTTGCTCCAAATCTTAGCAGGTGAGAACTGCCTACATTTCCTTGAAGGCATATAATAAGCCTCAGATGAGATCTTATTAAGTTAACTGGAAATGTGATAAATGTAAGACTCCTTCTTCAGACACACACACACGCACGCACGCACACACACACATTTCCATTTCTGTTCTTTTATAATAGTGACATTGTAAAAATGATTTTGGAATTCTGTTTCATTCATTTCCAAACACTTTCTTATATTTACTCTCTCACAAGCCTCCACTAAAATGCTATATATCTGGCTCTGTTCAGTTACTGGAGATTATTTTAGGTAAAAAATACAGTGACCATTTCTGATGATTCCATGTCAAATGAAAATCTCTACCTACCTTCATTTTCAATAGAGTCATCAGCTTCCTTTTCTACTTGGGCTTTCTACCAAACTGGTTTTTTTTTTTTTCCCTTAATTTCCGTGAAAAGCAAACATAAGATTTCATCAGTTTCCTCCAGAATGTAGAGCTCTGGGGACAAATTTTCACTGCCTCTTGTTACTAAGAACAGTCAGCATTCTGGAATCCCACATACCCTTAAAAGGTAACAATAACTATGCCAATGTAAAATAGGAAACATTCCTTTAAATCCAGGCCAAAAGTTTTAATGTAGGAACTTGGAATTATGTGAAATAGAAAATATGATATTATAGTTTTATTTATAAGTTTTTCTGAAGGAAGATGTTATATTAATTTTTAAACTCATTCCTTAACAAATACAGTTATCTCTTACATTACTATTTAGCTTCAGCATTTGTAACCTTCTTCGATATACTTTGTTGTATCCCACAATACGCCTGTGAGATAGATGGACACACATGCTCCTACACACACACACACACACACACACACACACACACACACACACATTATGACATTTGTAGAGTGTCCTGACAAGAATTCAAAGTAAACATGTGAAAAAAAATTTTGCAACCATGTCATCTGTCTCCCGACACTGTACTCTTTCTGCTCTCTTTATTTATAGATACTTGCAACATACTTTATGGACTGGATCAGTTTTTTAATAATCAGCAAATATCCAATGAGCCCCAGGCCCCAACACAGTATAGAATCTGAGATTCCTATTCATGTTTGCTAGGTTAGTTACACATCAGGGGACTCAACGCCAGATAGGTCTTCAACAAAATAAATATCTTTCTTCTTCCCACTCTCTGCACTCCTCCAACCACTGCATTGGGAAAATTGGGGCCAGTTTACGGTATTTAAAAGCAGCTAATTGCCAGATGACATTGAGGCAATTAGAGACTTTAACATTAACATATTTCCCTTTGAGGAATGTGTTTTGTGTTATGTGATTCTAAACTGTAAACAAAAAATAATACTAGGTAAGCAAAATAAAGTAATTACTTTCTTTTGTTGAGAAATTTCAAAAAGTTGAACTTCCTATGATCGTGAAGTCTAAGTTCCGTTTATAGTATTACTTTCCACTTAACAATTCAAAATTGTCCTTATGGCCAATAAAGGCAGATTGTCTCTCTCTCTCTGTCCTTGGGGACATATAAAGCCATATAAAAGCAATTGAGAGAATTACTTCATTTAAGTTTTAAAATGTTAATAGAAGGTAAACAGTGACCAGACCAGATGCTGAGCTATTGACCCAGGTCTTAGGGACCTTTCAGGTTGCAGAGTAGCTATTACTTCCTTTAAGTATTTGCAAGTCAGGCATGGAAACTTTTAAGCAGGCTTTGACAAAAGCACTGTTTTCATTCCGTAATTGCACTGAGTTGAAGCCAGCTGTGAGATTCTCAGGACCCTTTAGTGGACTGAGATTTTAAACATTTTGCTGAGTAGGCAGTAAAGTTTTCTTGTCTTTATTCCCACCCTCTTGGTGAAAATGTACTCTTAACAAGGTTAAAGGAAACAGGATATGAAAATAAAATTGAAGAACTTGTGTAGAATGCAGATTTTAGTGCTTCCCTAAAGGTTACACAAGTCACCAAATGGAGCTTTGTAGGAGATGCTCAATAAGCATTTATTGAATGAATTGCATGTTGGTTAACTCATTTTTTGCATATAGTATGATAGATATGATTTCAATCTATCTACAAGGCCAGTAGCTTTACAGACAATAATTCAGTTTGCTGTGAGTTGAGGCCACTTTGTATAAAACCAACAAACTAAAAGATGTGTATGTCTTAAGTTAAAACTTTCACTACACCTCAAACATGCTTCTTTGTGTGATATCAAAATTATATGCATTAAATTTCTGCCAACTGTCAAACACTATACTGATGTACAGAATCACCCATATTGAAATGGAATATGTGCTTTCACTTAACTATCAGTTGCCATTTAACTACAACTGGCAATAGTGTTTGAAGGGCTTGTAGGAGTCTTATTATTAGTGGAAAACTCAGCCATCATATGTCCCATAAAATTTTCCTTCCTTGTAGTGCTCAATTGTTAAAAAAATTAAAGAAGGTTATAATGAAGGATACTAAGTTTAAATTTTATCCTTCAAACTTTTAACCTCTGTCTTGTCCATAAAATATGAATTATTATGGCATATGGTTCTATTCAGAATATGATAAATACTGTATGTACTTTATTTAGGAAGGAAACTATAAGGTGTATTTCTGGCTTGCCTTGAGGAAGAAATAAATGGCTTATGCAGTCACTTCCATCTCTGGTTTTGATGATTAACACACCTTAGAGGAACAACTTTCTTTAGGCTACAATGCCAGTTGCTATCCTTATTTCATCTCTGGAATTTTAAATGGAAATTGAACTGAAAAATAGTTAGCTTTTATTTTAGATAGCTGTTTTCTTTGACTCTTGCTTGTGTCTTTTACTTTTTTTTTCTTTGCACTTTGGAGTGAGTTTTTCTTGTGTATATCTAGGTTTTTATCTAGGGAGATGATTGAGATAATAGAGTTTTTATCTATGGGAGATGATTGAGATAATACAGAGTTGTGCCTGAAGTTTGGAGGTAAAGTGGATACTCAGGAGGCAGAGAGACCTCAGCAGGTCCAGTGCTGAAAAGTTCTCACCTTGTGTGTCTTCCCTTGTTACTCACTCATGGTCTCCAGGAGGCTTGGGACCAGTCACGATTCCATGCCAGTGTCAGTCTTGACTTGCTATGTCACTGGGCGCAGTAGATGAACATTTTGTGAAACCATTTGAGTGTGTTTTGCATTTTTCATGAGATGGTTGGTTGAGTATGGTTGCAAGAAGAGAAAAGAAAGAGGTTTAGGAAAACAAAATTTATCATATTCACAGCTTGGAGAGAGAGAGTGGGAACATTGAGGGACCAATGCAACCAAGCAGCTGGGGGAACCAAGTGAGAGAGAGGACCCATAGGCAACTGCTTTTGTTGGGTCACAAGGAGTCAGACACGACTGAGTGACTGAACTGAANGAGAGAGTGGGAACATTGAGGGACCAATGCAACCAAGCAGCTGGGGGAACCAAGTGAGAGAGAGGACCCATAGGCAACTGCTTTTGTTGGGTCACAAGGAGTCAGACACGACTGAGTGACTGAACTGAACTGAGGGTAGAATACATAAACAAAAGGCACTAGAGAATTTTCTGAGTGTGTTGCATGTCACCAGATTATAGTCAAGAGAGGGAAGGAAAGGGTGCTTGTGGTAGGTGCCACCCTTATCACATTTGTATACTTAGCTCCCTGGGTGGAAGCTCATAGCCTGTGTTTATTCACTGCAGTGGGAGTAATCCATTGCCCCCCCACCGCCTTTTTTAAATTGTTATTTCATTTAACAAACACTGAATGTCTGCTGCAATATAAGACAGAAGAAGGAAAGCAAAACACAACCAAAAAAGAACTAGTCACAACATCCATAGTTAAATTGCTTATGATTTGATTTATGAAAAAGTTTTTCCATAGAATCATCAACATTCATACTTCAGATGACTACTGTGTGTCAGTAATTTAAAATAACCCTGAAAAGCATGCTGATTAATAACTGTATGAAGAAAGCAGGGTTGTGCAAATGGAATGCGTAAGTTTGAAAGACTGAGGGGAAAAGGATTGATAGTAAAAAACAATCCATTTGTTAAAATCTCAAATCATAGTATTTTATTATTTTCTGCAAGTTTTATCCAGAGCAGCATGATATTCCCCTAGAGTCCATATTTTCATTGAGACTTAGGGGGTCTATGAGATCCACTTGTATTATGCAAAATCCACATATGTATATATGAGAAAAATTATGTAAATTTTTCTAAAGTTTACACTGATAGTGATTTAGTTGCTAAGTCATGTCCCACTCTTACAATTCCATGGACTGTAGCCCACCACGATCCTCTCTCCATGAGATTTCCCAGGCAAGAATACTGGAGGGGGTTGCCATTTCCTTCTCCGGAGGCTCTTCTTGACCCAGAGATCAAACCTGGGTCTCCTGCATTGCAGATAGGTCTTCACTGACTTAGCTACAGTAGGTCCTAATTGCTTAGTTACTATTACAATAATGTTAAGAATCACTAATGCATGTTTGACTTATCATTTCTCCTCTTAGGGAAGACAGTGTGCTTTGTGAAAGGATCCTAAAATTGGAGTGAAAAGACATAAATTATAGTACTTAATGCTTTCCTTTCTATTTGTGTGACTTCAGACAAATTACTCTACTACAGTATCATTATTTTTAAGTGGGCAGATAATCCTCTCCCTTCTGAGAGTCAAATGAGATGGGTTACGTGACTGACCAGAGTAAATAAATAAAAATAGATATGTGTTATAGAGACTGTTACTATTGTCTTAAGTTACTTGGGCTTCTGCATCTGCTAAGCCATGATACATTTTTTTTTAGTTAAAAATTATATTGTGTTATCAAGTCAACATATCCTTCTTATTTTGCCAGTTTTGTCAACCTAGTTTTTCAAAGAATGGTTCTGCAGTTTATAGATTTTCCATGTTTTTGGAAGCCTTTGTTTTTAAATGAATCAATGTAACTATCTAATATACCATGGCCACTGCCTTGTCTGTATCATAGTAGGGGCAAGAGCAGGGGACCATGTGCTAGGGCAGAGCTGGGAATATCACTGGCCTGTTTCAGGTTCTACAAAGGGACACTAGAAGAACTAACTGTTTTCTTTGAATAAAGGTTAATGGTAGGTTAAGTGAATGAGATTGAGGAAGAAGTGGAAAGAATGGAGATGCATGTGTTTTGAGATAAGATTATGGGTGGAATTCCCTGCCTTGTCTCCTCCATGCAATCCTAAATTCTCATATTCTTTTTGAGACTCAATGTTACTATTTTAAAAATGGAGATAAAAAGAATGATCTCACAAGATTATAGTAAGCATGATGTGATTATAACTATAGATTGCAGGTTGTCCACTATAAAGTGATATACTACTTTAAATGTTGTTAATCATTAAGGAAATAATCATTTCAGCACATTTCGAAAGTGAGAAATTACTGAATCACTCCCTTGGAGTTTGTTCTGATGGGGTTTAACTAGTGTTTTATTTATTTAAATATATAGTTGAATATATACATATATAGACACACTTATATGTATTCATATGTATGAATATATACATACACAGACACACATGTAGTCTGTGTATACTCATTGTTTAGTATTTGATCGAGAGCAAACTTATCAAATGAGACTAGGAGACAGCAGTGAGAAAGAATTTGGAAAAGGGAAAGTTATGACAAAAAGAAACTGCCACTTCGTATTAGAGAGGTAAGAAAGAGGTAGTAGGGATAGCTAGGACTTTCAGAAGTAAATTTTATTCTGAATATGGAAAAATGGGAAGCCAAATGATGCAAAAGCAAAACAATAGAGTCAGTGATTGTAATAGAATAAAATTATTAGTAGAAGATACTCATTCAAGTGGTAGGTAGGTGGTTTCCAGGGACTCTTCTATTTCAGCGTACCATCCATGACTTACACTTAGTTAACAACTGGGCACATATTCTGCTTATATCTCTTGTTCTCAGCCCTGACTCCAAATCTCACTTCTAATTAGTCATATATATTAAGGGGAAAAAGCCCAACATGACATTCCTACATGAGATCTGGATTTGCTTCAAATCCCTCAAACCTCTCAAACTCAAGAGATGGTTCTTGGTCATTTGCCCTTGTTTAAATGAGAATGACTTTGAATTATCAATAGTACAACACCTCCACCCTTGCTACTTTTAGTGAAAATTAAGGCAAATGTCCTGTAAGCAGTATCAGCAAAATAGCAGAAGTAAAAGGGGAACCCATGGGATCCTTGATGGGTGACAGGAAATGAATTTACAGATCATAGCTGATGGACCAAAAGGGAATGTCAAAGAGGATGTCTCCCGAAATGGAATCGAGAGTTCAAACTAGAGAATAAAATATTAAAGAATTTAAGATGCCCTGTAATCTTTAGTGAATTAAAACTTTTTNGATGGACCAAAAGGGAATGTCAAAGAGGATGTCTCCCAAAATGGAATCGAGAGTTCAAACTAGAGAATAAAATATTAAAGAATTTAAGATGCCCTGTAATCTTTAGTGAATTAAAACTTTTTTATATCTCTTTAGTGAGCTTTATAGTCATATAAAATGTGATAATGTTAATAGTCTGTTATATCAACACATTCACTCAGTTCCCAAACTCAATGGGGTGGGTGCAGTGCCGGTCCTCCTGTTACTCGTGTTCTCTATAATATACCAGAGAAGTTCCGATGCTCTTCCAACATCGTGCAACAAGTGGCGTAAGAGTTAAAGTTGCAACGCTGGTCTTCTGGTGNATATCTCTTTAGTGAGCTTTATAGTCATATAAAATGTGATAATGTTAATAGTCTGTTACATCAACACATTCACTCAGTTCCCAAACTCAATGGGGTGGGTGCAGTGTCGGTCCTCCTGTTACTCGTGTTCTCTATAATGTACCAGAGAAGTTCCGATGCTCTTCCAACATCATGCAACAAGTGGCGTAAGAGTTAAAGTTGCAACGCTGGTCTTCTGGTGCCAACTCCTTCTTCTGGCCAACTACTTCTAATGGCAGAGGCAGCAAATTAGAAACAAAAGGACCAGGAGAAGGAGGGGGATTCGAGGGGAAAGAAAAGGAGGAGAAGAAGAAAGAGAAGAAGGAGGAGGAGGCGAGAAGAGGAAGAAGGAAAAGGTTGAGGAGAGGAAATATTCAGTAAAATATTTTAAATATATTTTTAATATTCATATGGAAAAAGTTACTCCTGGTATGCAGTTCTATTACTTTTGATAATTGATAGATAATTTGATAGCAAGTAACCACTGCCAGCAAAATGAAGATACAGAGACTCCATCATCCCCCCAAATTTCTTCATGCTGCCCTTTTATAGGCAGTCCCTCTCTTGTCCCCAGTTCCTAACTACTATTTATCTCTGTTCCTCAAGTTTCAGCGATTCTGTGCGTGTGTGTGCTCAGTGGTGTCTGGCTCGTTGCAATCCTGTGGGCTGGAGCCTGTCACACTTCTCCTCTGTCAATGGCACTTTCCATGCAAGACTACTGGAGTGAGTTGCCATTCTATCCTCCAGGAGATCTTCCCAACCCAGGGTTTGAACCCACGTCTCCTGTGACTCGGGCATTGGTAGGCTGAATCTTGACCACTGAGTCAGCTGGAAAGTCCTCAACAATATTTAAGTGAAATCAAAGCCTCATTTATAGACATTCTTGAAGTTTTGAGTCTACTTCTTTGTCTTCAAAAATATTTTAAATGATTGGAATTACCTGGAATATTTGTATTTCCCTATATTCGTATTTATTTCTGAAACTCCCATCCTGTAGAAACTGCTGAATTCCCATGTTCATTGTGAAAGGTGATGTCCAATTACTGAGGTAAATCATTGTTCAAATTATACCACTTAAAGGCTGGACCTAATATGTCTAGAGGTAAAATCACCATGGAGAATAGAAATCTAGCTGTCACTATTTTTGAGTGTCTCCATCATTACTAAATCAAACTTTTGATTGATATTATGAGGAACAGTTATTGATATGTGATTAGCTATATCCGCCTCCTCTTTAATTAGCCCTCTGCACAACATTATTACATAGAGGTCTACGTAAATTCCTTTTCATGTTTTTGCATAATTTGGAGTCTTTTGTTGCCATTTGATAGGAAACAACATTAAATCTTTTTAGAACATCATGTTCAGTTTGAGTACTACTTTAAAAAGTATTTCATAACATGAATATGAAATTGTAGGAAGAACTATGTTAGGAAATTATATATCCAAAAGCAGAAAATATGAGCTTCCCTGGTTGCCAAGGGAACTGTTGTATGCAAATTTCTGTTTATTGAATGTTTTACTATGAAAGAACAAAACTGTTGAAAGGGGGAAAACTTCTTGAGTGATAGGATGTGAATGTTACTCCCTTCTGCTTGGGAAAAGAAACATAAACATGGGATTTCAGGCTAGATGGGCTCCTGTACTCTTTTGTAAACTGCTTAAACCATAGGGTTTAATTCTTGTTTGTAATTCTTTGTTTCTTATGCAACTGAGCTATTTTTTCTCTGAGAAAAACTTTGTAGTTTATTTTTATTGGTAACATACAACACTTCTTATTTTGCTTTCTTTCTTCCCCTTTAGTCGCACAGTGATTTAATTTTTAACTTTGTGTTTTAAAATAATAGAATTATAGAAAGTTTGCAAAAATAGGACAGACATCTTGCAAAAATGAGATGTCATTTACTCGGTTATTCTTATTAACTACTAAAACCATAGTATATTCAATGATCAAAACCAGGAAATTAACATGTGATTCCATGCTATAAAGTAAACTACAGAACTTATTCCAATTTCATCAATATTACAGTACTGTCACTATTTTGCTCCACACTCAGTCCAAGATCCCACATTGTATCAGTGTGTGATGGTGTCTCCGTCAATATTTGTCTTTCATGATCTTGGAACATATAGTGAGTACTGATCAATTATTGAAGTTGAACTTTTAAAAAGTTTGTTATTAATCTTAACTGAAAATTTAAATGTTTGTTCAGTTGATTTCAGTTGTTCTGTCATATCTGACTTTACGACCCCATAGACTGCAGCATGCCAGGCTTCCCTGTCCATCACCAACTCCTAGAGCTTGCTCAAACTCATGTCCATTGAGTTGGTGATGTCATCCAACCATATCACCCTCTGTTGTCCCCTTCTCCTCTTGCCTTCTCAGGGTCTTTGCAAATGAGTCAGTTCTTTGCATCAGATGGCCAAAGTACTAGAGTTTCAGCTTCAGCATCAGTCCTTCCAATGAATATTCAGGGTTGATTTCCTTTAGAATTGAGTGTTTTGATCTCCTTCCAATCCAAGTGACTCTCAAGAGTCTTTTCCAAATTCAAAAAAGCAACAATTCTTTGGCACTCAGCTTTCTGTATGGTCCAGCTTTCACATCCATACGTGACTACTGAAAAAACCATAACTTTGACTAGATGGACTTTTGTAGGCAAAGTAATGTCTCTGCTTTTTAATATGCTGTCTAGGTTTGTCATAGCTTTTCTTCCAAGGAGCAAGTGTCTTTTAACTTCATGGCTGCGGTCACCATCTGTAGTGATTTTGGAGCCCTCCCAAATAAAATAAATAAATAAATAAACATTTGTTACCAGGCTGCATTTATTTTTTTGTTAGTTGTGTGTATGTATTCAGTTGCTCAGTTGTTTCCAACTCTTTGTGACCCTATGAATTGTGGCCCGCCAGGCTCCTCTGTTGGAGAAGGCAATGGCACCCCACTCCAGTACTCTTGCCTGAAAAATCCCGTGGATGGAGGAGCCTGGTGGGCTGCAGTCCCTGGGGTCGTGAATAGCTGGACACAACTTCACTTTCACTTTTCACTTTCCTGCATTGGAGAGGGAAATGGCAACCCACTCCAGTGTTTATGCTTGGAGAATCCCAGGGATGGGGAGCCTGGCGGGCTGCCGTCTATGGGGTCACACAGAGTCAGACACAACTGAAGTGACTTAGCAGCAGCAGCAGCAGGCTCCTCTGTCCATGGACTTTTTCAAGGAAGAATACTGTAGCAGGTTGCTATTTCTTTCTCCAGGAGATCTTCCTGACTCAGATATCAAACCCAGGTCTCCTGCATCTCCTGAATTGGCAAGTTCCTTCTTTACCACTATACTACCTGTAAGCCTTTTTTTGAGTTCAGTTCAACTCACTTCAGTCTCTCAGTCATGTCCGACTCTTTGTAACCCCATGAACTGCAGCATGCCAGGCCTCCCTGTCCATCACCAACTGCTGGAGTCTACCCAAACCCATGTCCATTGAGTTGGTGATGCCATCCAACCATCTCATCCTCTGTCATCCCCTTCTCCTCCCGCCCTCAATCTTTCCCAGCCTCAGGGTCTTTCAAATGAGTCAGCTCTTCACATCAGGGGGCCAAAGTATTGGAGTTTCAGCTTCAACATCAGTCCTTCCAATGAACACCAGAACTGATCTCCATTAGGATGGACTGGTTGAATCTCCTTGCAATCTAAGGGACTCTCAAGAGTCTTCTCCAAAACCACAGTTCAAAAGCATCAATTCTTTGGCACTCAACTTTCTTTATAGTCCAACTCTCAAATCTAGACATGACTACTGGAAAAACTATAAGTTTGACTAGACAGACCTTTGTTGGCAAAGTAATTAATGTCTCTGCTTTTTAATATGCTGTCTAGGTTGGTCATAACTTTTCCTCCAAGGAGTAAGCATCTTTTAATTTCATGGCTGCAATCACCATCTGGAGTGATTTTGGAGCCCACAAAAATAAAGTCTGANCACGGATTGCAGCCTACCAGGCTCCTCCGTCCAAGGGATTTTTCAGGCAAGAGTACTGGAGTGGGGTGCCAGTGCCTTCTCCCCATGTAAGGTCTAAGCATCCTTTAAATCATTGTGTTTTCACTGTGCCCCAGAGGGTATAAATGCACACATGGGGCCCTTCAGTGTCACCCTTCTCTACTGCAGATCACTGTGTTGGGGGTGTGGCTCCTGTCAATATGATCTATCTGTTTTTCCTATCCACCTCTACATGGTCCCTTTATTGTTGTTGTACAGAAGTTGTTCAATCAGCCCTCAGTTCTTCTGGGAGAAACTGCTCTATGTATGTATGGATTCAGTGTTTCTATGGAGAAGTCAGTTCAAGGTCTTCCTACACTGTCATCTTGAACTGTCCCCTAGCCATGACATTTGAAGTCAGATAGCCCTAACATTCTTTCATTGTACCAGCGCTGTCACTAATGAGTTGTGTGCCCTTGAATAGTGACATGATGTTCCCAAGTTTCAGCTCCCTAATCTATACTGGTAGTTAGAAATAAATACCTTGTAGAGTTGTCCTGAGATTAAACTGTCCAGAAGATCAAGTGCCTGATATATATCCTTTGCAAAGAAGTCATATTCGGTGTCCTAACAAACTGCAAAATTTTATGGTGCATGTATTACATGCCAAGCAATATACATGATACTAAAGATACAACAGTGAACAAAAGATTCATGGTTTATTCTTGTAGAGTTCATGGTTTAGAGAAGAGACTTTGGTCACATAATCCCATGAATAAATGTGTGACAGTCTTCCATGTGAGTCTGGGCTCTTGACCTCATCCATTCAGAGGTTATTCTCAGCGTTTTAGTCAAGTCCATTAAAAGTGATCCAACTCCACAGTGGAACTGAGAAACAGATGTTTGCTGAAGAGTTCAGGGGAAGCAAAAAAGAAGATATACCATACACCATATTCCAGAAACCAAAAACATTCCCCAATAGATGTTTTTGTTCTCCCATAGTTCCTCCTTATTTGCCAACCAGTTTCACTTTTTTCTTCTTCCTCCATGTTTTCCACAAATATGGTTTTCCTCTTTCTCTCAGCTTGCTTCTCCCACCAAAACAGACTATCAAGCAAAATACTGCCATGAAATTAAAAGCAGCATATTTATTTTGTGTCAGAGAAATATGGAAGAACTCTAGATGCATAACCTGGAGACCTAGATTCAAACCCCAACTATGCCACCAAATCATCAGGCAATTTTGTATAAGCCTTTCCATGTATCCGTGCCTGCAATCCCAAAACAGAATGCTGAACCAAATAAACTCTAAAGTTTTTTTTTTAAGTACATGGATAATTATTATGATTGTTTCAATGAAACTATTAAATGATACTAAATCTTTTCAATTCTATAGTTGAATTCAATGTGTAATTCCATGTTTAAACAATTCTTCCTACTTTTGCTTCTGCGCCCTTAGATTTGGTGTCATTAGCTCAGTTGCTTAACATGTTAACATCTATGTTTATGCATAAGGCTTAGTTTTCTGCAAAATCAGCTAAGCTTATTTTNTTGCTTCTGCGCCCTTAGATTTGGTGTCATTAGCTCAGTTGCTTAACATGTTAACATCTATGTTTATGCATAAGGCTTAGTTTTCTGCAAAATCAGCTAAGCTTATTTTGGGTTAAAAAAAAAAAAGAAAACTATTGAACTCATTCAGCATGCTAGTATTTCAAAGCAACCAGTCAACAACTGCCATTTCCATTGTCTATTTTTCCTGTTAGGCTGAGAAGAGTGAAATTTACTGATGTTTTCCCAACCGCAGCTTTCCTACTGTGCAAAATGAATAGTTAAGCAGAACATTAGAAGAACAGTTTCATTTCTTACTCTAGCAGTGAAGACTTCCCTCTACTGTGACACAGAAGGATGCACACTTCAAGACAATACATTTATTTAGTGGATATGAACGTCTTTTGACTAGAAAAAGAAATAACAATCATCTGCAGTACTTTAAATAGCAAACATCTGCTTTTCCTAACATATTTCAAATACTTTGAATTTCCTGATTAGTTGTTAAACTAGAACTGTATTTCTGAAAGACATAATGAAGCAGTTTAAAGATGAGTCTTAAAAGATCTTCAAAGCAAAATGAAGAAAAATGCTCATGCATTCAGTAAGGATGTTTAAAACAGAACCACAAGCTCCATAATGAGAACAAATAAAAAATAATGCTTTCAATTATTTCCATTTACATCAAAAGTTCTATTAAATATTGCAAGTGAGGGAAGATGATATAAACGAACAGAGCACAGATAAATGAATATATAGCACTGTATTCTTACAGCATGGCAACAAAATCCATGATGCTATTAAAGAAGTCTGCTTGACTAAGCCAAACATGAAGATTTCAGAAGTACTGACATGAAGCATCTTTGTGAGCAGTACACAAATGGGTGCATATATCATGGAGTAGGTTCCAAACACGTCTACGAGCAATTGCTCCAGGCTGAGAGCTATAGATTCATTTCAGCAATTGTCAGCCTTTCTTCAGCAATTGTTAATACAAAATGCAAAGGATCATTTATTTTTCTCATAAAAGTTTATAAAAGGGGCACTGAATAAATATTTCCAGGTGACATATTTGTTTTATTTTTCAACCTAATTCTTTCCCTGCTCCATGGTTTAAGAAAGTTATCATTGGGGAGATAAGTATTCAAGTCAAATACCAAAGAACAATAACAATGAGGGGAAAATATGGATTCTATCAGCAATGAAAGTTAAGGGCCTAATGCTTAAAAAAATATCAGACAAATATTTATTGAGTACCTGTTTACATACCAGACTCTGTACCAGAGAATGAAGATCCAGAAAAAGAAGAGTTTAAAGGTACTTACTATCTATTCGTGGATAAAAACAGAAGAACAAGTAAACAAAAAACCTTTAATATTATGAGGGTCATAAACATAGTATATATAATATACAAATTATTTAGAGAACACAGACAAGAGAGCAATAGATTCCGCCAGAGAATAACTAAGAATAAGAATTAGAAAGGGAACATGTGAACTTGACCTTTATATGTGAGTAGATGACAGAGAAGGGTATTGAAGACATATTTCTTCAAATTGTATGACTAACAATACAATTTTGAGTTATATATTTTCAAGACCTCTTTTCAAACTCCTGTGACTGCTCTGTATATACTGATGAACTGATTTACAAACATATTGTGTGTATAGAATGCTATTAGAGCATACATTTATTTATAAAAAGGGATATACAAATATATGTGTACATATTAATAATGTACACACAAATGTATATTCTTTAATGCATGCATTTATTTGAAAGGATACACAAGGCATTAATAATATTTGAATCTCAAAGGCAGAATTCTGAGGGACTAGGTACTCTATGCCATTTCTGTACTATTTGAGTCATTTACCCAATCCCTATGTATTACCTAATTAAATAAATGAATAAATTAATTAAAACAAAACACCTGCTAATATAACTAGTAAATAACATATTTTTATTTTACTCCAAACATTCTCAGGGATGTAAAACCCATTTAGCATGTGTCATACTGGCTTCTGATTTGTAAAGGAACTAAAACTTAGTGGAAACATATACACTACCATATGTAAAAGAGATAGGCAGTGGGAATTTGCTGTATGACTCATGGAACTCAAACTGGGGCTCTATGACAANGGGAGGGGCATATGTATACCTATGGCTGACTCATGTTGATGTATGACAGAAACCAATACAATATTGTAAACCAATTATCCCTCAATTAAAAATAAACACATTTAAAAACAAAATGAAAAAACTTAGGTCTCAGGAAAAGGGTTGTGGCCAAAAGACTTCTCACATTTTGGCACACTTGGGCAACAAAGGTTAATCAGAAATATTGAGAGAAAATTACTGTGTTCTTCATTAAGAATGCTGAAACTACATCTACTCAATATGAAGACAAGTATTCAATATGATCAACCCAGCAAAAGAACTGGACCAGTGCAAAGGGGGAACAACCCAAATAAACAAGCTGTTTCATCAGTAGTTGGGCCGAATTTCTAACTGCAAATGAGCTCAAACATGCATATATATTCATATATGTAATATACATTCACTTATGGAACCCCTCAAAAAAAAGTTTATTTTTTGGGCTCCAAAATCATTGCAGATGGTGACTGCAGCCATGAAATTAAAAGATACTTGCTCCTTGGAAGAAAAGCTATGTTCAAACTAGACAGCATACTATAAAGCAGAGACATTACTTTACCAACAAAAGTCTGTCTAGTCAAAGCTTTGGTTTTTTCCAGTAGTCATGTATGGATGTGAGAGTTGGACTATAAAGAAAGCTCAGTGCTGAAGAATTGATGCTTTTGACTGTGGCGTTGGAGTCCCTTGGACTGCAAGGAGATCCAACCAGTCCATCCTAAAGGAAATCAGTCCTGAATATTCATTGGAAGAACTGATGCTGAGGTTAAAACTCCAATAATTTGGCCACCTGATGCGAAGAACCGACTCACTGGAAAAGACCCTGATGTTGGGAAAAAACGGGAGGAGAAGGGGACAACAGAGGATGAGATGGTTGGATGGCATCACCCATGCGATGGACATGAGTTTGAGTAGGCTCCAGGAGCGGGTGATGGACAGGGAGGCCTGGCGTGCTGTAGTCTTTGGGGTCACAAAGAGTCAGACACAACTGAGTGACTGATCTGAACTGAAAATACATTCATATTGAGATAGACACATACACATTCATTCAGGAAAGCTAGAAGAACTGAAGCCCTGTGATTAGGACAATATTTCATGTACTGAAACTTGTCTTTATTCTGGATATTTATTAACTTGGAACACTTTGTCCTTTTCTTTTAAAAATTCATGTCTTACCCATCTTTTCAAGTACTTCAAAAGCTCTCTCCTACATTAAATCTGATATTTAGCACTTAACTGAGCTCTTTCTTCTGTAACTGGAAATCTTATTGCTCTTACAATCACCATCATGGTTAAGCACTAAACAACTTGCTGAAGTTTATGTGTATTAGGATTAACTCTCCAGCTGAATTATAAATGATACAGATGGCACAGAAAATAGACATGATCTACTAATCCTATAAGATCACAGAATCAATAAATAATACATCAACATTATCATAGCTAGTTTAAGGGAACAAAGAACATTGAATAAGTTTATAAACTCAGCACAAATATTACACACAAACATCAAGATCAGGGTTTTAGGGAGGAATGAATGGTAATGAGATAGGAAATCAAACATTTTTCAGGAAGGAGGAGATGGAGATTCATTTCCTCTTTCATTGAAGAGTACAAGACTAAATGATGGATAATGCATATGGAGATGGTTTATGCAGTTGTAACTTTGATACCTCAAATCTGAAAATCAAGTTGTGATATCAAAGACACAACTGTAAAATAACAGTACCTTCACTACTTATTGCAGGGAGCAAACTTTCCATTCTATTTTAGAGGGGCCTATAAAATGTTAGTGTACAGTACAACAGAGTGTTTTCAGTAAGAAAACATTAAGAAATAAGCACATGGAGACCACTAGTGTGGATTTTTTTACTTTAAAATTTTAACCAATATTATTTTTTTCAACTTTATATTTTTTTTACCATGTCTGACAAAAAGCATCCTGTGAAGAATAAAACAACCAATTACCAAAAACATAAGATAAATAATAATTTGAAGGGCCAAAACTTTACTAACATGAAGAAATTGATTCTTACAGATACTGGCCAAATAAATTGACTTCCAATTTGAAATAAACTCCATAATGATCTGAATTCACAAGCCAAAGCATGTAAAGTGATGTCTATGATCAAAAGTCATGAAACACAAAGACATCTTTGATAAATTGTTAATGAATAAATTTAAAGTGACAAAAAGGTGTGTGTTATTAGGTTTTAGTCTAATTTTATGATGCCTAGACTTTAAAAATGTAGTGCTGTGAGGTTTGCTTATTCAGATTTATAAGACTAGCAGTAAAAAGTTATTCTTAAAAGAAAATTAAAAACTTACTACTTTTCTCTGAAACTCTATATATGGAATTTGGGGAAACTCATACCAAGTGAAGGGTCTTTCTTGAGTGACGGCTTCATGACCCAAATAGGATGGCATCTCTGATAGTTGCATATACCAGGTATATAATAATTCCTTATTTAACTAACCAAGCAAAATAACCACTTGAAAACTAATACACAACTTGGAAAAGATTTAAACTAAATAACAATATCCAGATAAAATCTGATATTATTTCCTCAGTCATTTTTCCATGAGTCTAACTAGAAAATAACTGTGGCAGCGAAGTCCTGCAGTCATTACATTAAGAAGCAGTTAAAGTGGCATGCTAGTAAATGAATATGATTCTTCCAGGCTTGGCCTTTCTGCTTCCTGATACTATCTTTATACTCTCAAGTCCTCTGTGCTTCTATTTGGACTTGGTCACCTGCTCCACTGCTGGTTTCTGAAAGACTTAGAAATTCTACATTGGGATGCTGACAGAGTCCCCATTTAACATTCTACAGCCCAGTCTCAAGAGGGCACCACACCCCGGGCCCAAATTCTTGGAAGCTGCCTGCTGCCTCCCACCGCCCCTGGCTTCCTGACTGAGACAATTCATTAGTCTCCTGCTCCTTCTGGACACAGACTATTTCTAATTTTTAAATAGAAAAATCTCTCTCTCCCCACTCCCCTGCCAAAAGAATTCACTATCGATCATGATGGACTGAGAGCAAACGGAAAACAAATCAATTCAATGCCAAAAACAGCCTAAGCACGAGAACAAAAGAAAAGTGAGTCTCAGTCACTCAGTTGTGTCTGACTCTTTGCGACCCCATGGACTGTAGCCCACCAGGCTCCTCTGTCCATGGAATTCTCCAGGCAAAAATACTGGAGTTGGCAGCCATTCCTTTCTCCAGGAGAGCTTCCCAACCCAGGGACTGAACCCAGATATCCTGCATTGCAGGCGGATTCTTTACCACCTGAGCCACTAGGAAAGCCCCAAATACTTGAAAAATATATGCTGACATAGTCTTCTGACACAGGTATGTTTTAGCTTTTTCAAAAAGAGGGGCTATATGGGTCCCCTCAAAACATTTTAGTTGTGATTAAAGGGGAAAGGATAGATGTCTGTGCTGAGTGAACCAACATAAACACTGTTATCCAAGAACAAGGGATCCAACTGAAAATGGACATAGTGTGTGGTCTTCCCCACCCTTCATTTCCCACTACCAAATTCATTAGGCAGCTTGCTTTACGGCAACTATTATTTCTAAGAGGTTCTGCTGCCCTAGGTCCACTAGCTGGAGTTCATTCCTGAAAGCAGAGCACTCAAGCATTATATAGACCTAAAATGAAAGTAAAGTGAAAATGAAGTCACTCAGTCGTGTCCGACTCTTAGCGACCCCATGGAGTGCAGTCCACCAGGCTCCTCCATCCATGGGGTTCTCCAGGCAAGAGTACTGGAATGGGTTGCCATTGCCTTCTCTGATATAGACCTAAGATCCTCATAGGAACAAAAACGTTCCAATGCTCATACATGACTTGCAAATCATAATGCCAAATGATCTGTCCAGTTTTATTCCCCAAGGTTCTTTTGCCCTAGTCTCTCTCCCAACCCCTCTGGAACCATGAGGGGACATATCATGCACTTGCACATTATATCCCACACAAAGATGCACCACCCAGGTTCCCCCTCAAGGAGAAAGCTGCTAATGGCTACAGCACATATGGTTGCAGACAGTTTCTAGTTGACAGCATCTTCAGGGTCCACTTCTATCACTTCACTCCTCCTGGGAAGCTCACAAATCAGGGACTGAGTCAGGTGGGCTCATAAAGGTGCAGCCATTTCAAAGTTACTCTGGACCCCTCAGCAGGGCAGTCCTTGCTCCAGAGCTCCCTAAAATGTGGGCTGAGGTTTTGTGGGGTCTGGTAACAGACTGACATCTCCCTCTGTGTAATTCTACTTCCTTCCTCTTCTTTTCCCAGGTGTTATTCCCTACCAGAGAGGTTGATCCCAAACTCCATCTCAACATCTGGTTCTGAAAACTCTATGTGCAACATGCCTCCATGAGTCTAATTTTCTTCTTCATTCTCTGATTCTACTCCTGCAAAGTCCAGCTCAAATAATACCCTCAAGAAACACTCCTTGATCCTTCTAATGAGGAATAATTATTCATCTTACTCTGTCCCCTTGAATTGCGCTTTTACACCTCTACTGAGAAGCAGCTTTCTGTTAAAGCTAGTAGTTTAAATTTTAAGTTTATTGAGAGTACAACCTGTGTCTTATTCATTTCTGTATGTCCCACCTCATTTTTCCCCTCTCTATTATAACTGAAATGAAATCCTGCCAATATTTCACATACCAGATCCAACCCCTTCTATTTTTCAGCTATATTTTATATTAGCTTCTGCTTTCTGATCTAGTTAACCAAATCCACTTTGCATGATACACACTTTTCCTGTCTCATCTGACAGTATGTTCCTTCAAAATACTATTCCAGACCCTCCATCTGTGCGAGGCACCCCAGGGTACTGCCCCTCAATTCCAGCTATCTCAGTATCTGTATCTAAAAATATTTATGCTCTATCAGAACAATATTCAGGTCCTCTTATCTTTCTAAGACTAGAATAATGTTCTCTATATGGCATCGCCAACTCAATGGATATGAATTTGAGCAAACTCTGGGAGATAGTGAAGGACAGGGAAGCCTGGCATGCTGCAGTCCATGGGGTTGCAAAGAGTCAGAGAGATCTTAGCAACTGAACAACAATGAACAATATGGGAAATATAATATATATGTATACATTCTGTATTAATCATATATGTATGCTCTCTTCTCCACTTTCCAAAATGATTGTTTCATCCTTTCTCCTCTCAGTCCTTATACACCTGGGCCTGCCATCACCACCACCACCAGTACCAGCCCATCCCTGCCTGACAACTTATCTCATAATTCATTGAATAGTTAAAAGCAAGCAGTAAGAATCTCACTTCATCACCAAAACTATTGACACTCAATATCTCTAGTCTATTCCCTGCTTACCATCTTGTACTATGGACTAGGGACCCCTGTTTCTACCAAAGGCCAGACTCTCCAGTTTTGCGGTGGAGTCTATCTTCAGGACTTCATGTCCATAGGTTTCCCTTGTTCTTGCATTATCAGTGTCCTGGATCATCTTCAGCTCCACACAGTACTGTGTCCTAGAATCATTCCTCTTCAGAAACTCTACTCTGATCCCAGATTCCACTCACCCTCCGATAAAACTTATTGAAAGAGTTGTCTCTAGAAGCCCCCTCTAGGTTTTCACCTCACAGTTTCTAACTCATTGTCCCTTGCCAGAACTGAGTGCCCATGACATCACTGAGATTGCTTTGGATGAGATCTCTGATGATGTTCCTGTTGCCAGATCCACTGGCAGCTTCTCAGGCTTTATCTTGCCTGAATTTTCAAAGCTGTCAACACAGTTAGCAACTTTAAAAATAAGTAAATAAAAACCAAACTCTTATAACACTCTTAATTTCTATAACACTGCATTCTTTTGGCTTTTCCTAACTCACTGAGAGCTCCTTTGCCTGCTCCTTCATCTCTGCTAGACCTCCAAATGCTGTTAAATCCAGAGTTTTGTCCTTGGGCCTCTTCTTTACCCTCCTAAGTGATCTTATCCAGACACTCAGCTTTAAATATTAATATTATCTAAACGGCTATAACCAACAACTCTGAACCTCCCACTCTCACTTTATTCTTCACTGACCTCCAGACTCACATAGAGCATCATTACATGAATATCTACTCTGAACATAAAACCTATCAGCCAAAACAGAAGTTTTGATTTCTGAACCAGCACACCTGCACCTCCCCTAATCTTTCCATTCTTAGGAAGGGGAATTGTCATAAACCCAAATGTGCATGTCACATATCTTGTTTTTCAGCCACTAAGTTGGGTCCAACTCTTTGCAAACCCAATGGACTGTAGCACGCCAGGCTTCCCTGTCCTTTGCTGTCCCCTTTTGCTCAGACTCAAGTCCATTGAGTCAGTGATGCTTATCCAACCATCTTATCCTCTATCGTCCCCTTCTCTTCCTGCCTTCCACCTTTCCCATCATCAGGGTCTTATGCAATGAATAAGCTCTTCACATCAGGTAACCAAAATATTGGAGCTTCAGCTAGTCACAAGTCCAGCAGTTATCTTTGACTTCTTTCCCTCACCTTTCATATCAATAAACACTGCCACCAGAACATGTCTGAATCTATTCACATCTCTCCATCTCCATTACTGTCACCCTAGGCCAAATCACTGACTCCTTCATGTCAATGACTGCAAAATCTGCCTATTGATCTCCTCGCTTCTGCTTTAGGACTCTTAAAAGCCATTCTCCAGTAGTTAGAATGAGCTTTTATAACGTATTAGACTAACTTACTCTCCAACTGAAACCCTCAAATAGCTTTTCCATTGCACTTAGTAGAATGTGCTTTTGGGGTTCTCCTAACCCACGCTCCCTCCCCACCTCCCTGCCCCCATCCACCATGCTGTGCTCACATGGGGCCTTCTTTTTACTCCTTGAGCTCAGAAGCTCATTCCTGCCTTAGGGATTTTACAGTTTGTTCGTCCTCTATCTGCAATGCACTGTCTTCAATCTTCCCATGGCTGGCTTCTCTTTATCATTCAAGTCTCATTTCCATCGTCACCTCGAAAGAAGTCTTCCCTGACCACCAAATCTAAATTAATGCTCCCACTCACACCCCGGCCAGGTACTAGAACCTCCTCTGTTTTATTTTCTTCTTCATGCTTATCATCTTATGGAACTGCCATTTTCATTTCTCAGATGTTATCTGCCCCATCTCTTTCCCCTTCCAAGAGAACCAGCACATGGCTTGTCTTGTTCATCACTATATCTCTGAGGCCCAGAGGAGAGAGGGCACATAATAGATGATCAGTCAATAACTTCTGAGTGAGAATAAGTAAAAATTAATCTTTGGAAGAGCAGTCACATAAGGCATCCACTGAGAGTTAGGTCCTTCTCTCTTCCATGGCAGTACTTCGCACACTGAAGTAAACGCTTTTCCATTGCCTCTCTCTTCTACTATATGCTAATTCTTTGAGGACAAGGACATTTTATCTTTGTATTATTACCAACTAGCATAATTCTTATAATAGAGTAAGGTGTATTACAAATATTTGTTGAAGGAATAAAAGAAAACAAGGAACAAATGTGACATAGATCCTATGGATAAGTACAAAGGTGACCCTCTAAAAGAGGCTGGATAATGACCACAGCATTGGAGCCCAATCATCACAGAGAAGTGAAGCATTACATACAGGTTTAAACTTCAGGACTTTAAAGTCATTATTAACACTCTAGCCTATTTGAAGTTATGCAAATTCTACACCATTTTCAGATGACACTGGTATGATACAGGGGTTCAAATTCCTAAACAAGATGCTCGGGTAACAGGAAGACAGTGTCAGAGTTCTCTGAGCTATTTAAATTACTAAAACTTATGGAATACATCTCAGACTATTTTAAATTCAATTAGCTTTATGAAATATCCACAGAAGGCATGACACTGTACACAGTGTGGACTGTGGATTTGAATATGCAATGTCAAAGCAGGTCAAAGACTTACAGGTCCCAGTGGAAAAAGTCAGCTTATTCTGTTTATTTCATTATTTTTATGTCAGAGAAAAGTCATTAAAATGTTATGACCACTTGCTTGACCTGTGATCCAAGTCTGGAAAAAAATAAAGTCCAAATTGCTACAATTGGCACCCTGTAATAAAGGTCATGTACTATCTTCTCAGGACATGGAGAAAGGTGTTGTTTAGTTTTTAAATAGAAAACTCAATGAAAGAAGATGCAAATTAAAGAAACTTGACATTTTTAAGCACAGCCAATATGTGAACCATGAACTTCCATATGTTCAAGCTGGTTTTAGAAAAGGTAGAGGAACAAGATATCAAATTGCCAACATCTCAGACAGGAGATGGCAAGAGTGAACGTTGACATTCTAGGAATCAGAGAACTAAAATGGACTGGACTGGGTGAATTTAACTCAGATGACCATTATATCTACTACTGTGGGCAGGATCCCTTAGAAGAAATGGAGTAGCCATCATGGTCAACAAAAGAGTCTGAAATGCAGTACTTGGATGCAATGTTAGAAATGACAGAATGATCTCTGTTCATCTCCAAGGCAAACCATTCAATATCACAGTTATCCAAGTCTATGCCCCAACCAACCAGTAATGCTGAAGAAGCTGAAGTTGAACAGTTCTATGAAGACCTACAAGATCTTTTAAAACTAACACCCAAAAAAGATGTCCTTTTCATTATTGGGGACTAGAATGCAAAAGTAGGAAGTCAAGAAACACCTGGAGTAACAGGCAAATTTGGCCTTGGAATNCAGTTCAAAAGCATCAATTCTCCAGTGCTCATCTTTCTTTATAGTCCAAACTCACATCCATACATGACAACTGGAAAAACCATAGCTTTGACTAGACGGACCTTTGTTGGCAAAGTAATGTCCCTGCTTTTTATTATGCTGTCTAGATTGGTCATAACTTTTATTCATGTATCTCTCCCTAATTCTTCACCTGTCAGTAATCAGTGCTCCTCATATATCAGCTATTTATTGTCTAAATTTTGCCACCAAAATATTTTCTCCATCATAGACAGTTAATTCCCAAAGAAGTATTTTTTTTTTTTACTGAGGACAAACACAAAGAAAAAATTAATATTTTTTTTCCTGTTAAAAAAATTGGATCAAATCCAATTTGCTGATACTTAAACCAAATCAAATTCCTGGTCTCAGTGTAATATTTCACATGAAAAAATGAGGAAATGATAATTTAATTGACTTAATTTTCTTTTCTCATCAAGGATTTTGAACCCATCACCATTTGGCAGTCAGGAGCATTCCATTTACCCTCCATTTCTGGAAAAAGTATTTGAAAACCCAGCAGCATGCAAAGGCAGGGTTGTTAAAGTAATCATTTTCCTAAAGGATGTCAGAAGTCCTAAGATAAAGTATTTACAAGGAAAATCTGTTTTCTGTTGGAATTTGCATGTTTTATTTGTCTATTTTTCTCTTCTCTTCTCACCCTTTCCCCAACCCATGTGGCAAGAAGACAGACCTGCTTGTCTTTTCAATGATGAATTTGTCATCGGGGAGCTGACTGAAGTCTATGCCTATTTGAGTAAATGTCTTTCAGTCAATTTGCTAAGAGATCCTTATCGCTACCATTAGCTTGCTTTATTTAAAAAAAAAAAAATTGTTTCAGAATGACTTGCTAGTTCCCGTTGAACCAAACTCCTTTCAGAAAACAGCTATCAGGATAGTGCTATAATTTTTAATCAGCTGCCATAATTTGAAAAATTGATGATACAATTAATGCCACATATTTTAAGTGTTCTTTCTGCATTCCCACATCATTCTATTTTGCACATGACTATCTGATTATTGTCTGTCTACTTATTGTACCTCTGATGATGCTATCATCTCTTACTCTCTTGTTATTGATATATATTGAGAGATACACTCACATCTCATATGCCTGCCATGTGTAATTGCTGACTAGCCTACAGTGACACACTAAGCAAAACTCTTCACTGTATGATGAGTGGACAAAGTCAAGAACAGCCTTTCATCCAGTTACAAAAAGCCCAAGATGTGCCAAGGAGGTTAATCCCTAGCAATGTAATAGCCAATCAGAGCTACAGAGAGACACAGCTTTTTGTGAGTTGAGTATATCTTCAAATTAAAAGAGAGAATATTGTTCTATTTTTTTAATGCATTAATTTTTTTAACTTGCAAAATCTCATAATCTTCTTTTGTCTACTGGTAAACAACCTCTTCAGAACTCTGCCCGTCAGAGAACCAATGGAGAACTCAGGCACATCAATGGATGATTGCAACACTTTGAGGGAAGCACTATGAGGGGAATTCAGGAGTCTGTCCAGGCATGTGAGATTTGGTTATTCATGCCGACACAACGGAGGAAATGATGTCTAAGCAAATCATTAAAGATGAGTAAGAAAAAATTAGGATGCAAAGGTTTAGGAGAGTTTTTTGAAAGAAGGGACAAAGAAACTCAGAAAGAGTGTAAATGGAACTGAGACAAAATTCAACAGGGCCATAGTTGACAAAGAAACAGACAATAGTGAGAAGTGAATCTCCGCAGGTAAACCAGGGCCATTTAGGCAGGAGCTTGTGAGATACTTAAGGAATATGAATTTATTCTTAGACCAGGGTGGGGTGGGGGATCCTCTGAAAATTTTGACCAGGAAGAGATAAGATCAGATTTGCATCATTCTGGCTTCAATGCAGTAAATAGATTAAGGGTAGCAGGAGTTTACAAGAAGTTCCCCACACTGTGTGCCTTTTTACGTTTAAATATGATGCCCTTTATGCATACACACACAGGCATTCTGGAATGGTACAGCTGTTTTAATTTATGGTACTTAAACCTCTCAGTTTGGTTTATTCTGAAACAGAATTTGATCAAAACTCTTCCTCTAAGCATCCCTTTGCCTTGAATATTTTGGTCTTATCCTGAGAAATTATAAAGGAAACTCTAAGTATCCCTTTCACTTTATTCTAAGCACAAAGTTTTCCTAATGCAAAAGCTCCCAAAGGGAAGATACTTCCTTGGTATTATTTTAACTAGCTGGTAAATTTGCTGCAAAATGCTGAAAACCCATAATGCCAGAGAACTAGACAGAGAAAGCTGCCTGGGAAATGTCATCCCAATTTTGTTAAACAGAATTTCTGAGACTCCACACTAACTCTGTTCCCACTAGAACTGGGAGTAGGAAGAGTAGGATTTAGGGATCCATTTTACTCATAGGTCTCAGCATCCTCACTTTCTGAACAGGAAAGCACATGGTTAATCACTGCAATTCATGTGCCCTTTCTTATAAGACTTCATCTGATCAGGTGGGCATGAGGCAAAGATCAATGAAAATGTAACAGAAACTCTCTGCCTCACTGTCTCTAAGGAAAGGCAAGGGAGAATTCCTTTAGTGCCTTGTGGGAGTGTTTTCAAATGAAAAGAATGAACACTGCTTATTTTATTTTGGAGTAGGATCACATGTTCTTCTGAGTAGAAAGAGCAGAGATGGCAACTCCTAAATGAAAGGCTGTATTCATTTTAATAATTTGGCTGAGATTCCTTTCTGATTGAAAATTGGACTTGCCATGGAGTCTTTAAAAGGCTTTATGCTTTGAAAACCTTAAATTGGCTTTAGATTAACAGAAAGTTGGTCTTTCAGTAATGGGAAATGCAGCGATTTAGCACTCTATTGGCATGCTTGACCAGTTGTAACTTTCAGAGTGTGATTATGTGATCTGATTCCATAATAATCAGGATCCAAGGCCAAATCAAGACCTATTTGGAGGGGGAGGGGTGGCCTGGCACCTGGAGCTCAGTGGAATGGTCTTAGCTGCTGATCTCACTACAGACTATCTTAGTATACCGTAGTAACCTAGACTTACTCCTTTCCAATGAGATGGAGATGTTTCAGGAAGTGAGTTTCAAAAGATTTCAGTCACTCTATTTGCTTTCAAAGTTTCAAGTGCTCCTCTGAGTATGACAAAATATGTGATTAACTTCAAACCCATACCATGCTGGCCTCAGCCTAATTTTTAAGTATTCTCGTGTATTCTAAACTGCACTGTCAACCCTTGTACTCCCAACAAACTAATCCTTATGCATGGAGAATGCTTTTTATTGGTGTCTTACCAATGATGAAATGTCCTTCCTGGTGCCTCTATTGAGATTCCATTCACCTTTCAGGGTCTGTTACAAATGGCATATTCATAATAATATCTCCATGAAGAATTATAGTATATGTTTTGATTTTTCTTATAGTGCCACACTCAGTCCTGAGTTATAGGTGTTTGTCAGATTCCCTACCCTACCCTCCAGTGTGCATGCATGCTAAATCACTTCAGCCATGTCCACCGCTTTGTGACCCTATGGACTGTAGCCCACCAGGCTTCACTGTCCATAGGATTCTCCAAACAAAAATACTGGAGTAGGTTGCCATGCCCTCCTCCAGGGGGTCTTACTGATCCATGGACGGAACCTGCTTCTCTTAAGTCTCCTGCATTGTCAGGTGGATTCTTTACCACTAGTGCCACTTGGGAAGCCACCTACCCCCATATTAGCTACCAAGAAAGCAGTAATTATCTCACTTTCCCCCTTCCATCCTCACCCACCCAATATTTAGCATAGGACCTCATTAAATGTTGGTCAGGTTGAAACAAATGACAAAGTAAAGTAGCCTGAACCTCAGTGTCCTTAAAAGTGTATGTGTGTTCTCAGTCACCCAGTTGTGTCTGACTCTTTGCAGCCCCATGGACTGTAGCCCTCAAGGCTCCTCTGTCCATGGAATTTTCCCTGCAAGAATTCTGGAGTAGGTTGCCATGACCTCCTAAGGAGATCTTCCCAACCCAGGGATTGAACCTGAGTCTGAGTCTCTTGTATGTCCTGCATTGGCAAGTTCTTTATTACTACTGCCACCTGGGAAGCCCTTCCCTAGAAGTACAAAGCTTATGTTGTCCTATGCAAATGAAGTGGGAACGTTGAACTCCATTTGTGGAAGTTCATAATGACAGTTTTTTCTTAGTACAAAGGGAACATGCAGCTGCTAAACTCTGCCACAAAGTAACATTTTGAGGGGAAAGAAGCCAATGTAAACGCACAGTATGTGCAAAATCAAAATCAGAAACCCTGAGTTTTTTTTTTTTAACCACTGAGTATAATTTTATAGTTTATTTGATATGATTTTTCTAGGCTGTAGTTCAATTCAAAACAGTTCTTCATTTGAACCCAATCCTACAGTTCTCTACTGTACTCATTAGCAGCCACTTGACAGCTTTAATTTGGCTTACTCTGGATGGCATGGAGAAAAACATTCTTTTATGTCTTTTGGAGGGATATGTTTTAGGTGAGCTTTTTTATATGTCCTTGTCTAAAATGGTACATTCTTTATCTTCCTGCTAAATATGGAGGGTTGACCACTTAGTCTTACATGAAATGAAGTTTAGGAGTTGGTGATGGACAGGGAGGCCTGGTGTGCTGCGATTCATGGGGTCGCAAACAGTCGGACACAACTGAGCGACTGAACTGAACTGAGAAACACCCTTAACTTTGGAATCAGAAGACCATGTTGTAAGATCTAACACTTCTATTAGGATTCATGTGACCCTGAAAACAATTTTTCACCCTATCTTTTAGTTATCTTAATTATGTAAATATAACAGAGGAGGAAGTCTTACACCAAATGATGTCTAAGGATCATTTCAGTCTTTGCATTTTGTGATTCTGGGCTCAATTACATTTAAGGCCATTCTTTCATCAAAGGTAATGGAGTTTACCCAAAATGTGGGTTGCCATATACATACCAACGAAGTAGAGTCTCAGAAAATTGATTGGTAGTCTGTTGAGTCACTGAAACAGGAAGGTGGCTTTCTGGCTAAAATATTTATTTATTTATTCCATTCATAGAAATGAATAATCACAGTAGCATGTTAAAGATTCTAGAAGTCTTCCCCTATTTAAATGTTTACCCTTTAATACAGTTTATCAGGCAATTAACTATAAAAACTTTCTGTTTTAAATGTCTCATGACCATCCAGGAAAATACACTTTTTAGCAAGATAAAGATTAACTAGAAACTCAATTACATTTTTTCCCTGTGCTTGTGGATTGCTCTGAGTAACTTGTAATAACTGATCATGGCTTCATCCTCAAAAGTCTTTTCTTACTTTCTCTGGCCATAGACTCCACATGTGCCTCAAGTGAAGGCCTTGCCCAGTCCTCAACTGATCAGTTCTCCAGTCTAGATTCTTCACTGCTAAAGAGCTGTCTTCTTTTGCATGCCTCCCATTATACCAAACACAACCTAGTTCAAAATTAAATGATTATTTTCTTCAACCCACAATAAAATTTTGGAATCACCTAAAAGCTGATTTCTACTACTGTTTCAATCATTTTCCAAAATTGACTGTCTTTGAAATTTTAAGAATATTCTTAATTTTTACATTTCCTTTGACTAATGCAGTTGACAGAATTGGATTCCCCAATACTAACATGTTAAATCTTTAATTACCAATCTGATGGCATTTGAAGATGAGGGCTTTGGGAGGTAATTAGGTTTAGATGAGGTCATGAGAATGGGGCACTCAAACGATAGGGTTAATGCCTTTGTAAGGACAGATACCAGAAAGCTTTCTCAGTACTTGTGGGGGCAAAAGGAGAAGGTGACCATCTGCAAACCAAAGAGAGTTTCCGCCAAAACCTGGACTTGCTTGCATTCTGATCTCAGAGATCCAGACTCCAGAAAGATGAGAACATAAATGTCTTTTGTTTAAGCCACCCATTCAATGTATTTCATTACAACAGCTCAAGCCAAGACAATCAACTTGCTTCTTCTTTTTGTAAGAAAAATATTAAGATGTTTCCCAGGAATTTTGCCTTTTCTCCAGCTTTTCTTTACTCCTAGATTATCCTACAAAAACCAGGCTAACTTTTCTACAAGAGGAAGGCTATCATGTTGGTAATATAGCACCATTCTTATACTCTTCTCTCTGATGAGAAATGAAATGTATTTCCGACTTCTGATTTCCAGGTCTTCATGTAAGGAGCTTGGATGTTGCCATATCATCCTAGCAACAAGTAAAGGCTAAACAGACAGTAAAATCAACACTTATACTAGGATCCATAAAAGAGGTTGAGACTCCAGAGAAAACCAACTGCTTCCAAGATTGGAAAGATAAAGACATGAGTACAGGTTGGCTTGGCTTATGAAGCAGAGACCCGTGAGTAGAAACCATCCAGGGAATCAGTGCAGAGGTAGGAAAATCTGAACTGTAGTCAACAAATTGCATTTGGCTCAGTGTGGACAATTCTGAGAGTTAAAAACTTTGGGTTGGTGGAGGCAGCCATAGAAGGGCACACTCAATATTGTGAGATTTACATCTAGGAACTCAACTGGGTTATCACAGTACGTTTGAGCGAAAAATCTGCTCATGCTTCTTGCAAGGGACAAGAAATCATTCTGAAGTATACTAGAGAAACTTCGTTCTTCTTAACAAGGCTCATCTTCAGGAAAAATTAACTAACCAGTGCCTAACTTGCTTTAGTGTTATCAGAGACTAAGTGACTTGGGGGAAGGGACCTGCAACTTTAATGACTTTATTTGCTAGTTCTGATTTTTTTTCAAGAGCACTAGAGTCTTTGGGACTTCCTATATATAGTATCATCTGCAAATAGTGACAGTTTTACTTTTTCCTTTACAACTTGGATGCCATTTATTTCTTTTTATTTCTAATTGCTGTGGCAAGGACTTCCAATATTATCTTGAATAAAAGTGGTGAGAATGGCAATCCTTGTCTTTTTACTGATCTTAGAGGAAAAGTTTTCAGCTTTTCAGGGTTGAGTATAATGTTAGGTGTGAATTTGTCATAAATAGCCTTTATTATGTTGAGATATGTTTTCTGTATGAGTGGTTTGTTGAGAATTCCTGTCATAAATGGATGCTGAATTTTGTGAAATACTCTTTCTGCATCTGTTGAGGTAATCATATGACCTCTATTCTTCATTTTTTTAATGTGGTGCATCACAGTGATTGATTTATGAATGTTAAATAATTCTTATATCCCTGGAATAAATCCCACTTGATCCATGGTAAATAATTCTTTTGCATGCATGGGTGCATGCTCAGTTATGCCCAATTCTTTCCAACCCCATGGATTGTAGCCCACAAAGCTTCTCTTTCCATGGAATTTTCCAGAATACTGGAGCAGGTTGCCATTTCCTACTCCAAAAGATCTTCCTGATCCAGGGATTGAACTTGAGTCTCTTGAGTCTCTTGCATTGGCAGGCAGATTCTTTACACTGTGTCACCTGGGAAGCTCCATATAATTCTTTTAATACATTGCTAAATTTTACTAATATTTTATTGTTGATTTTACATCTATGTTCCCCAGGGATAGTGGGTGATAATTTTCTTCTTTTGTAGTGTCTTTGGTTTTGGTTTTAGGGTAATGCTGTTCTCATAAAATAAATTTGGAAATATTTCTTTCTCTTCAATTATTTTTTTTTTGAGAAGAATAAGTATTAATTCTTCTTTAATTGTTTGGTAGAATTCACCCATGAGGTCATCTGGACCTCGACTTTTACATTGGGGGAGCTTTTGCATTACTAGAAATCAGTCTATTCAGATTTATTTTATTTATTCACAATTCAGTCTTGGATGGCTGTATGATTCTACATACAGTGGAAGTTATCCATTTTCTCTAAGTTATACAATGTGTGGTAAAATGATTATCTGTAGTATTCTCTTATGATCCTTTGAATTTCTATGGCTGTCAATGTAATTTCTCCTCTTTTATTTCTAACTTTATGTCTTTGAACTTTTTCTCTTTTTTTCTTTTCTTCTTGATGAGTCTCACTAAGGATTTGTCAATTATGCTCTATCTTTTCAAAGAAACAAATCTCAGTTTCTCTGATCTTTTTTTATTTTTTAGTCTATTTATTTCTGCTCTGATCTTTATAATATCATTTCTACTAAATTTGGGCTTTGCTTATTCCTCTTTTTTCTAATTCCTCTCAGTATATATTTAGATTGTTTATTTGAGATTTTTCTTCTTGAGCAAGGCCTGTATCACTACAAACTTTCCTCACTGTACTGCTTTTCCTGCATCTTATGGATTTTGGACAGTTGTGTTTCCATTTTTGTCTCAAGGTTTTTTTTTTTAATTTCCTTTCTGATTTATCCATCAACTTATTTTGTGTTTAATAGCATGCTGTTAAGTTTCCATGTGTTTATTTTAAAAAAAATTTTTTCTTGTCATTAATTTCTGATTTTATATATTTTCTATCAAAATATGAAGTACAAAACCAGAGCAAACCCTCTTAAAATTTGTATGGAACCACAGAAGATCCCAAAAAGCCAAAGCAATCTTGAAAAATGTACCAAACATAACACAGCCGAAGCTGGATGTATCACATGCTCAAATTTGAAACTATACTACTAAGCTATGGAAATCAAATTGTATGGTACTGGCACAAAAACAGATATGTAGATCAATAGGACAGAGTAAAAAGCCCAGAAATAAACCCATATAAGTATATTCACTCATCTTTGACAAAGGAGTGAAGGCAATACCATACAGCAAAGGTAGTCTTTTTTAAAAATTATGTCCTTCCCAAAAATTAACTCAAAACTGATTATTGATCTAAATGTGTAATGCACAAATATGAAACTTCTAGAACATAACACAAATGAATTTCGATATGGAAGTAGCTTTTTAGATACAATACCAAAGGCACCATCCATGAAGGAAATAAGTGATAAGCTGGACTTCATTCAAATTAAAAACTTATATTCTGCAAAAGACAATGGGAAGATAATTAGAACACCAGGAACAGACTAGGAAAAATATAGGCAAATGGCACATTTGACATAAAAAATTCTTACCCAAATATGCAAAGAACTCTTAAAGCTCAAAAATAAGAAAACCAACATCCCAATTTAAAAATGAATAAAGACGTTAACAGAACCTTACCAGTAAAGATATACAAATAATAAATACGCATATGAAAAAATTTTCTATAGCATATTTCATCAGGGAATTGTGAATCAAAGGAAAAAAGAAATTCTAATATGCTTTTATTAGACCAATATCCAGAACACTCACATCAAATGCTGGCAAGAAGGTGGAGCAATAAGAACTTTCATTCATTGCTGATGGGAATACAAAATGGTGAGGCTACGCCAGAACATGACTTGGTGGTTTCTTACAAACCTAAACTGCTCTTAGTACACCATCCAGAAATCTCATTCCTTGGTATTTATCCAAAGGAGTTGAAAATTAGTTTTTGCACAATAACCTGTACCCAAATGATTGTAACAGCTTTATTGGTAATTTGCAAAACTTAGAAGAAGCTATGACATACATTAGTAAGTTAACAACTAAAGGAACTGTGGTACATCCAGATACTAATCCTAAAAATGCTAAAAAGAAATGAGCTATGAAGTCTTGAAAAGATAGAGAAACCTCAAATGCNTTATTGGTAATTTGCAAAACTTAGAAGAAGCTATGACATACATTAGTAAGTTAACAACTAAAGGAACTGTGGTACATCCAGATACTAATCCTAAAAATGCTAAAAAGAAATGAGCTATGAAGTCTTGAAAAGATAGAGAAACCTCAAATGCATATTACTAAATGAAAGAAGCCAATCTGAAAAGACACACTACTGTGATTATAATTATATAACATTCTGGGAAAGGCAAAACTTTGGTGACAATAAAAAGATCAATGATGGCCAAGGGTTAGGGTGGGGAAGGATGAATAGATGGAGAACAGAGGATTTTTAGGAAATAAAAATGCTCTATATGATACCCTAATGATATATACTTCTCACTACTTATTTCTCTAAATCTATAGAATGTACACTACCAAGAGTGATTGCTGTGGTCTTTGGGTGATTATGGTGTGTTGATATAGGTTCCTCAGTTGTAACAAATATACCACTATAGTTAGGGATGTTGATAATAGGAGAGGCTATGCTTGTTTGGTGGCATAGGCGATATTGGAAATCTCTGTTTTTTGTTTTTCTTCTAAATCTTGCTCTGAGCTTAAAAGAGCTCCAAAATATAAAATCTTAAGAAAAAGTTTTTTGTAGTTACCTCAAATATTGTAATTGTTATTTCCAAATTCTTTTTGAAATGAAGCAGAAGAGATTTTTATGAATACACTCACATACATGCACACATAGATATATCTGAGTCTCTTTCTCCAAGAATAAAAAATCAAAGCACTTCAGTGTTCAAAGATTCCCAAATTCCGTCCTTGTTCAACCTTGTTTTCCATTACTCTGTAATCTAGACCTTTTGCATGAGCCAGTTCAGCCAAATTATTATTCTATAAGAATATTTGAGTCATCCCTATTTCTTTCAGCTCATTCTATTCTGCATCTGAGATATCTACATGTTTTCTACTCTTCAAGACCAAGTCTCAATCCCACTTTCTCAATGACTTCTTTCCTGCACATTATAGGTTACTGTGGTTTCAAATTTCTTTCAATTTCTATAATACAGTGTTGAGTGTAACTTACTCTCCCCTCTAATCACATAGAATCTTAATTCTTTAGATTAATAATCTGTGTGTCTCCTTGTCCTCTTGAGCTGTATTTAACAAATGATTGAGGAAAATATTATAAACAATTTATCCTCAGAGAACATCTATCATAGTTCTTTCTTTGGAAGAGGTAATCAGCAAACACTTTGTACATGGGCCAGATATGCATGAACCCACCTCTACTTTGAAATTACGGGGCTAAAATCCCAAGTATGTGTTTGTGAAAGTTTTAAGAAAAGATACAGATTCTAACCATGGTCTTGCTCCTGATTTTCTTTGCAAAATTTTTATCCACACATTAAATGAAGCAATGGTACTATATGATTTAAAGGGCCTTTCTATCCCTGGTTATCTATGGTTAATAGAAGTTAATTTTCAGAAGACCAATGCAGCCACCACCAAAGTAACAGAAAATGGATGCTACCTGATGTGTTTAATAAGTAAGCAAATTCTTCATAAGCTTTAGCCTCCTCAGAAATTCAAATTGACTAGAACTTTTTCCCAATATAGTCTATTGACTGAGGTATGGAGGAAATGTCTGGGTTTATAGTTAACCTGTGCATGTGCAGGAATATTTAATTTACAGTATAGCCTAAGGTTATTGCTGTGGCTGAATGTTTCACAAAGTGCAGATATGATACCAGAGGAGCTTATGAAACATTGAAAGAACTCTTATCATCAAAACCACCTCTTTAGTAAGACCCTGTGGCCTGTCATGTTAAGAGTCCCCATCAGTCTGCCTGATGGGTTAAAAACCTGAAAGGACCTTAGACTCTTTTAGAAGTCCCCTCCAAGACTGGTCTTTGGAGTGACTCTCCGTTTGATTTGCAGCCATGGTGCTTTCTTCCATATGAGCTGAAATGAAGGCTTTGAAATACTTTTTGAAGTAAGTCTCTCCACCCTTATAAGAGAAAGAAAAAGTTTGTATTTCATAGAGGAACATGGCATATTTATACCAAAAGGTGCACGTGTGAAAGTGTTGCTTTGCTTGTTTGCTTTTCTTACATTTCTCATAGTGGACTGGTTTGGGTACAAAGTTAAATTTTGTTTCATAAACGCAAAATGGAAGGGAGACCAAAATGAAAAGATGTTAGAAACTGTAACAACATGATACTTCCTTAGTGGTCCAATGATTAAGATTTCACTTTCCAATGCAGAGGGTGTGGGTTCAGTCCCTGTTGGAGGAGCTAATAACCCACATGCCTCCCAGCCAAAAAACTGAAACATAAAATAGAGGCAATATTGTAACAAACTCAGCAAAAGACTTAAAAAATGGTCTACCTCAATTTAAAAAAAAAAAAAAGAGAAATTGCAATGACTGAATTTTTCTATACACTCACTAAACTCTAAAGCCCCTCCCCAAGTCATCAATTTTGGCAAGCTATCTCTAGTGCTATCCTAGTACTGTTACAATTTTTATTGAGGCAAAGCCTGATATGTTACTTCTTTTCCCTAACATGTACTGTTTGGTCCACTTAGGATACCTGAGTGCTTACGAGGGAAACAGATCATAAACGCAAACTCTGAGTCTCAGTCCTTGGTTCTCCCATTCCTTCTCACCTATGACAAGCATTTTATACCCGTCACTTTTTTATTTCACAAAACCATGTGACTACCACACAGAAAAGTTTGGAAAAGCTTTTCTATTCCCAAGAAATAAAAAAAGCAGTGTCAGATCTATATGAAGCTATTTCACTGCTGACTTTTAAAGGATATCGTTGAAGCAGAAAGCCCAAATCTAGTTTATTTGCATTTGCAATCATTTGTCAGTCATTTGACAGATAAATTAAAAAGATTGCACCTTTGTACAGTTCAGAGTGAAAAAAAAAATGTGATCTGGCTGCTGATGGCTACAGAGACATAACTTTGGTTGTAAGCAATTAGGCTGTTGGCTCAAGCAAAGTGATGGCTAGCTAGAACTTTTTTAATGGGTCACTAGGGATAGCCAGCATTCATCTCCATTTATCATAATGAAAACCAGGCAGAAGTTAGCATGCATGAACAGTTAGAACAACAAACTTTGTTTTTATACCATCAAGTTCATTAAGCGCCACTCAGCCTGTGCCAGCACTATTTCCCCATGAAGCTATAGCTATAGCTCATTGTTTATATTATAATGTGTTGCTGTAAATAATAGTCAACTACTTTTGTACTGGATCTAAGGTGAGGTAGGGGTTCATCTTCGACAGTTTTCAAGAATTTCACAAGAAGATTCGAATATACACTTGATAAATGATCATTTTTATTATTTTAATTTTTATCAGTAGCATTGTAAAGTGTGTTGCAAACTATACAATAGTATACAAGGGTAAATTCTTGTTAACAAGCTCACAAACAAAATGGTGCTCACATATATGGGAGTCACAAAGGAGAGTGCAGTTCTGAGCTCACAAAGAGAAATATTAGATTTTTATTTATTTATTTTTCAAAATCAGACAAGAATAAGATTGTTTACATGTTAGTAGTGACCACTACAATAGACATGTGACATTGGCAAAACTGGAGTTGAAAATGAGTGACAGCCACCTTCCAAAGACATGTTCAAAGAGGATTAAAGCTATGTCTCCAAAAACAGTAGCAGGAAGCAAATGTCGGAGAGGTCTTGGCCCAAACTTACTTTTCGGTAACCATTAGTCATTCTCTGACACCTCAAGGGAGACTTCTGGACAATACCACAGAGGTTGAGATGCTTTCTCAGTAGTGCAGTCTTACCCCGTGCTAATGTTTAAAACCAAAAATAACAGTGGCATACCAATAAACCACACATCAATTTCATTTGATGCGTGGTAAATAGGACTTGTCCACACTGCATCACTGACACAGTGCTCTCTCCTCACCCAGCAGCCATCCAAGTCTTGGTTGCTGTCTTGTTAGGAACTTAGACAATACACAGATAGCTTGAGAGATTCGGTCCAAATTAAGCCACACATATTTTTTGGCTAATACTTGGAGTTCCGTGTGTGTGTGTGTGTGTGTGTGTGTGTGCATGCGTTCCTCAAAAAGTCAAGGACTTTTTGTTTTAAATAGTCTCTAATATGAAATAACAGGTTTAAAAGTTTTGCTTCTTTACTTTAGTGTTTTCCTTACCCTAAAAGATGGTTTTTATTTAGATAAGGAATCTTCTAGCATGTTTAACTGATAGATTTGTTGTTCCACAGAGCTCATTTGATAGTGGCGAGTTACTATCTGTGTTTAACATTAAGTTGTAAACATAGGATTAAAACTGCACCAGAGTGTTTAGAAAAAAACAGAAGTATATTAATCAGGCTCAGGACAATAAATAAGGGTATAAGCTTTTTGGCAAAAGAAAGTGCTTTAAAACACGTATGTTTCCTTTCCAACTTACTCCTCAAGAGAAAATGTTACTCTTTAAATGTGTCATTTTTCATCTATTCCTTACCAAACAGCATTTTGAAAGCTACAAATATTTACTCATAACCATGACTACACTTTAGACTAACATTCCAAAAATGCTAAGATAATTTCCCTTTCTATATTAACATGGACACCTAATTTGTGAATTAATATATGTTCTTTAAAGCTAAAAAATTCTGTGTTCTACCTTGACAAGTAGGAAAGAATTTAATTACTATAAATTTCCTTTACTGTGGGGCATTATCTTTTGAGTAAATTATACCTTTTCTGTGTCCAAAAGAACTGAAGTTACCATGCTAAATTAATTATTTCTATAAGGAGATTTTTGAAATGGGAAAAAAAAAACTTCAAAGAAAAGAATGAAAATATACTAGCTTCAGTTTGATATACTAGAACACAGCACAATACAGTTACTGCAAATGAGAATAAAATTTAGTTCTGAGCTTCCTAGTAGTCAAGATGACAAAGACAACACAGACTGTCACGTAGTCCTCAGTGTCTGCTAAAATTAATTATATGAATTAGGAAAATCAAACAATTAACTAGCATAGCTGAATTATGAAAATAGCTCAATACATGGGGCTTTTTACAAGTTAAATTAGCAACATAAAGGACGGTAACCCCACTAGAAGTTGTGGAATAAGAATGTAGTTATTCTTCATATGGCTATTTTTG
The DNA here is from genome assembly GCA_006410875.1 of Neotragus pygmaeus. Taxonomy (NCBI): domain Eukaryota; kingdom Metazoa; phylum Chordata; class Mammalia; order Artiodactyla; family Bovidae; genus Neotragus; species Neotragus pygmaeus. The sequence continues at coordinate 871,147 of SJYV01027655.1, forward strand.
GACTCTCTGAAAATATGACTCTATTATATAGAAATGTTGGGGAATTTCCTAAGTTTGAATTTTTATTGAAGAGCCTGGTCTTTACATTTGGAACACTGTAATTTGTAGGATTTAGTTTAATTCAGTGGTTTGAACAAACTGCTTTCAATTTTTTTTCAAGATTTGTTGGGTCTTTAACGGTCTTCTTTTAACATGTTATTCAATTATGTAAAATTTACTTATTTACTGATGTGGTTTTGTGAGGGAAAGTTAACTTTGGGCTAGCAAAAATTTAAGGTAAATTTGGAGACATTAACAAGAGCTGAAATATCTATGAAAAGATTGGGTATCATTATTATTTAAAATAAAATCTTCCTGCTTCATAAAAGAAAGATGAAAGTTTTTAGCCCATAAATTTTTAGTATTTTGCATGATATGCTGTAATCTGGTGACTTCCCTTCCCTCCAGCTAGTGTGATTATATTGCTAATCAAAGTTTAAAAATTCCTCTATGGCTTAGATATGGGATGTCTTCACTGTCTATTTACATGTTTGGTAGTAGGTAAGAAACTTCACATGGGGTTAAAAATTCTCTTAAGTTACTACTGTGAAATTTTAATCAAAGAGCCAAGACAAAAATATATTTTAATAGCATTGTGTCAAACTGTAATGCATGGTATCGGATGAATTTCCAAAGTGAGGGTGATAAAAATAGAGGAAGAATTCCCTTCTTTACCGAAAATGTTGCTTGAATACAAGAATTGAAATTACTTATTTCAGGCTTGATGTTTCACCCTGACTGTATGAAAAGGCTTCAGAAGATGCAACATTATCTTAAATATTCTGTTTCAAAAGTATACAGTGTTCTCAACGTGTTTCATTGTGTTTCAGAATCAATCCCTTTCCTTTCTTACACATGTACTACAAGCTGTTCTAAACTCATATTCAAAATGTTTGAGCTTCATATTTATGCTAATTCAGAAGCAAAGGAATTTGTGCATCTCCCCTAAAATAAGTTTGAACATTTTACAATTGTTTCATTTGGGGCTATGAATTTGCTTTCTGAATTGAGAAGCATTGCTATGTCAAGAATGGGCAAAAATGGAAAGGAGGAGAAAGGAATGGAGGAGGGATGGGTGGAAAGGGAGGAGGGAGGTGGCAGACCTGTGCTGTCCTATTTTTATTTTGTTATGTAAAAACATTCCCTCTGCTCTGCATTACTGAGATGTTCTCCTGCCTGCTACCCAAGATCTTTCTCCAAGTAGCAGTCTGAATTATCATCTGAAAATGTGAATTACATATTACTTAAAATTCCTTAATGGTTTCCTCTTGCACTTAGTTTTGTTGTTCAGTCGCTCACTTGTGTCCGACTCCTTGTGCCAGCATGGACTGCAGCATGCTGGGCTCCCCATCCTTCACTATCTCTAGGAGTTTGCTCAAACTCATATCCTTTGAGTTGATGATGCCATTTTCAAACTCTTTACCATAGCCTACAAGCTATCTGTTCTCTGACTTCTCAAGTCACTCTCCCTAGTCTCCACTCTGCTTTTGAAACATGTCAAGACTTTTTCCATTTCAGGGCTCTTGCCCTTGACTTTTTTTTTTGCCTGAATCACTCTTCCACCTCTTCTGCTCATGACTGGCTTTTCAGCATTTAAGTATCAGCTCAAAAATCCCATTGCAGAATCCTTCCTTGACGAATTCTTCTAAAGGAGTCCTATCCCAACCCAATCAGCTTGTACTGGACTGTCTGTTCATTCATTTCCTCATAGCACTTAATGCAATCTACACTTACTTTCATTAATGATTTATTCATTTAAGGCTTGTCCCCGTGGATGAGACCATAAGCACCTGGAAAGTGGGGGTTTTGTCTATTTTGGCTTTATAGTTGTTCTCATTGACTTTCACAGTGCCTGGCATAGATTTAGTGCAAGATAAATATTTGCTGAATAAGTGAATGAGTGAAATAAAGAACTTGGTATGGCTGGAGTTCTGGATCTATCTGTGTTTTCTTGAATAAGAGGATAAGAAATTATAAAATTTCTAGGAACTTTTCTAGAAATTTCCTAGGGAAAGTTGCATAGTGATGAATAGGAATAGAAAGATAGAGCAGGGGCCAAATCCTGCAGTGTCTTGAATGCCATGGAGCATAGTTTCTGAAATTACCTCAGTGGTCATTGGATAGCTATTGAAGGTTTTTAAGTAGTCAATGTATATTTTTGAAATACTACTTTATTATTTGTTGTGAAAAACCATTTTTGAGTCAGTAGAGTCTGATTCCAACACAATGGACATGAGTTTGAGCAAACTCCCAGAGATAGTGAAGGACAGGGAATCCTGGCGGGCTGCAGTCCACGAGGTCGCAAGAATCAGACACAACTTAGTGACTGAACAACAGCAAGAGTCTGATTCACTCACCAGTGGAAAGAGTAACTTCTAAACATCAGCAGGATGTTGATTTAATTAGTTTTTTTCCATGCAGCATGGATGGCAGGAGAAAATGTTTGCCTTAGTTCTGCATAGCCTGAGATGAAATGGCTCGGTGCTTCTCAAAGGCATTTCTTGACAGTATTTCTCATATCACGGTAGAGCAGCAAACTCCCGTAAACTTGTCATGCCATCTTGTTGAATCATCCTCCTTTCTTCAGCTGTTCTTTATTTTACAGTTTATATTTCTAATTCATGGAGTTACCCTCACATTAGAGTTACTCTCTCCTGTGGGTATATTTTAATTTGTTCTTAAAGGAAATCCAGTTTGAAGCCTTTAAAGGCAGCTAGCTTCTTATTTGTTTCAGTGGAATAGTGGGTAGAGTCTTCCTTAGCTGAAACCTAATACTTATAAGACCCTATAATAATCTCCATCTACAGTCCAGCTGTATATGTAGCATACACATGTTGACCTGGACTTTTCCCACTGTGTTAGGTGTGTGTATCTAATTTCTAAAAAGGTCTACACAGATATCAGGCTTCCAGTTAAAATAATGGCCTGTTTCACAATCTCTGGCAGGCAATGCTAGTTTCCTGAACTGGTTGACAATAATTTAAAAGCCAGTTTTATGGATTAAACTTAAGTCATGGAATCTTCTTTATATTTATATTGGAGAACATGGGATTGTGTTTAATAATGGGCTCTAAATAGGGAAAGCACCAAATAAGCAAAAAAACTAATGTGGTCAAATTTAAGACAAGGAACCAATTTGTCAGTGTTGGCTGACTATTTTCAAGAGCTATTGAATCACATTCATCAGCGATAATCAGTATTGGAAGCCCTCAGTGTGAATAATAACTTCAGAGATTTTGCTATTAAGCTTCCATCTTTTTAGTCCATTATAGCTTGTGAATCATACTCATATGTAATAGACCTTTTGATTTGTATGTAAATATTTGCTTCTTAGAACTTGTTTTTATCTTTACTTGGACATATCAGAGACGTCATCTGTTTATAAAGTAGATGGAAAAAAAGATAAACAAGTCCTGTGGTCCCTATCCTCAGAGAGCTTTACCAGGAGTATCAAGTATAGTCGCTAAGTGCCATGTATGGCAGAGTCTGATCAGTGTCAGTAGAGGAATAAGCGTAAGATGATAAGCGTGCTTGACTATAGCTTTAAGGTTGAGAAAAAATCTTTTAGAGAAGCCAGGATTTAAGCTTGCCTTTATAGGCTATGTTTAGATTTCAATAAGGAAAAACCAAAAAACAAAAGATCTCAAGATCAGGGTACAGTCTGAGCAAAACATGAAGGTAGGAAGGTGAAAAATATATAGAACTTTATCTATGTTCATTCAATGTTGATGGCTGGTGTTATAAAACTAGAGCGTGTCAATGCTGACCTGTTATGTTCATAATTTATAGTCGACTCCTAACTGGAGGCCATTTTCACTGACCACAGGTACCTTATTATATCCTCATAAATTATATTTTTATGGCAGTTGCAGACTATACATTCTCAGCATTAATGAGAATATATTTACATCCTTGAAATTAATAGATCGTATATAAATTGTATCCTGTTATTTAGTTTTTCAAGGTTTAAGTGATTCCTGAAGTACTATCAATAGGTCCTTCCAAAATTCTATGTAGTATCAATAAATTCTTCCAAAAGCCTATGTAGTAGGTGGTGTTATGGGGGTTTCTTAATGTAGAACTAAGACACAAATGTTTAAATGACTTTTTTCAGGTTCATTTGTTCAGTCAGTGTAAATATATATCCAATTTAGAACCTATTCCTCTTCCTCTGTATCTATATATTTGTCATTATGTAGAGTCCATATAATTTATATTTGTCTGTGTTGGTGTATGAGGAATTGAGGGAATTTTAATTAATGAAGAAACGAGAAATCCTAAATTAGTGATTTTTGACAGCAAAAATAATTCCTGAAACCCCTGAAATGAGAACAAGAGTAAAGGTGGCAGGAAAAACTGGTATCAGGAAAGATTTAATGAAGGGAAGAGCAGTAGCTAAGAATATGCAAATTAAAAAGGGAAGGCTTTACTATTATTGGACAAAGATAAGAATGTCAGATCTTAAAATAGAACAGTTTATGTTTTCTACAGTGATGGATAAGATTTTTTATATATCATGAAATAGCTCAGGATTTCTTACAGATACTTGAAGGCCAGACTGTCAAAAGCCAACTCAACTGAATATTTTATGCCTTCCATGATTCCATATTTACTTCAGTATCAGTGAATTTCATTTCTCAAAACAACACAAGAGAAGACTTTACACATGGACACCACCAGATGGTCAACACCAAAATCAGATTGANAAATATTGGGCTGGAAGAAGCACAAGCTGGAATCAAGATTGTCAGGAGAAATATCAATAACCTCAGGTATGAAGATGACACCACCCTTATGGCAGAAAGTGAAGAGGAACTAAAAAGCCTCTTGATGAAAGTGAAAGAGGAGAGTGAAAAAGTTGGCCTAAAGCTCAACATTCAGAAAACGAAGATCATGGCATCTGGTCCCATCACTTCATTGCAAATAGAAGGGGAAACTGTGGAAACAGAGGCTGACTTTATTTTGGGGGCCTCCAAAATCACTGCAGATGGTGATTGCAGCCATGAAATTAAAAGATGCTTACTCCTTGGAAGGAAAGTTATGACCAACCTAGATAGCATATTCAAAAGCAGAGACATTACTTTGCCAACAAAGGTCCATCTGGTCAAGGCTATGGTTTTTCCAGTGGTCATGTATGGATGTGAGATTTGGACTGGGAAGAAGGCTGAGTGCCAAAGAATTGATGCTTTTGAACTGTGGTGTTGGAGAAGACTTTTGGAGAGTCCCTTGGACTACAAGGAGATCCAACCAGTCCATCCTAAAGAACATCAGTCCTGGGTGTTCATTGGAAGGACTGATGTTGAAGCTGAAAGTCTAATACTTTGGCCACCTGATGCGAGGAGCTGATTCATTGGAAAAGACCCTGATGCTGGGAAAGATTGAGGGCAGGAGGAGAAGCGGACAACAGAGGATGAGATGGTTGGATTGCATCACCGACTCAGTGGACATAGGTTTGGGTGGCATCCAGGAGTTGGTGATGGACAGGGAGGCCTGGTGTGCTCTGGTTCATGGGGTCACACAGAGTCAGACGTGACTGAGAGACTGAACTGAACTGACACTTCAAAATAGACCTACTGTAATTTGTATTTCATTGTGAAAATGACTAGTGCTAGTGTGACTATTCACTTTTCTGAGTTGATGTCAGACTCTGTCTATAGATATTCTCCATGGAGAAAACATAAGGCAAAATGTATTAAATCAAGCAAATTTAATTTCATTTTGTTTTAAAAAAAATACATTGCATGTTCCATGGGGAACAGCATATTAAGTGCTTTAAGAGGAGATTTATAGTGTCTTTGTATTTTATTGAAAACTCTTCTTTTTGTATTAATGAGAATTCAAGTTATAAGTTTGGAATCAATTTCTTAATCAAAGAAATATAGTAGTACATTTTCTTTACTATATTTAGCATCTCGTATGGATTGGAATAATTAATTATTTTAAAATCTGTGCTCTTCATATTCCAAAGCCTTTATAGCAAAGTTGGTATAGTGGAATGTATCCCCAATCTCATAATTCAGAAAGTCACAGTTTATTCATCTATTGTCAGGATTAAAAGCAAAAGGAACAAGAGGAAAATCAAAGAAAAAACAAAAAAATATTGAAAATGTGAATCAGACATGGCACAACATTGGCAGTTTTTCATTTTGATCAATCACAAAACAAACGAAAGTATGTCAATTCAATTTGCCAGGAAACACAGATGGCTTCGAAATGAGGCAGAAGAGAACAAACTTAGAACAAAGCATGTTTATCCATTTTCACCATAGCCAAAATACCCATACCTACATATCATTTTAGGAGCACTTGTTTATTAACCTCCTGCCCTTTAGTGTGGAGGCTGGGTGGAGGGAATGAACCCAGCCGTGGCACTTTCAGTCTGTGAACCCTTGAACTAGTACTGAATGTGGTTTAGAAATATTTGCCTTCATTTGGTCCTTTTTTCCCCCTTCTTTATAGCTTAACCAGATGGAAAAGGCAGTGGCGGCAGCACACACATTTTTCATGGCCAACCCCGAGCATATGGAAATGCAGCAGAACATTGAGAATTACCGAATGATGACGGACGTTGAAGACCTCCAGCTGGTAGACCAGGAGGCCAAACCACATCTGGTGAGATTTGGGGATCCTGAACTAACCATGAGGAGTTAAGTGCTACCAAGGTTCAATGGATTCAGAGCAAATTCCTATGAGTGGATATCTCACACTGATTCTCAATTTCCAATACAGCATCATGTTTATACTTTAAGAGTCTCTAGATGAAACATTGTAGTGCAGGTTTAAAAATATTGAGAGAGAAATGAAAATTAACTTAGAAAAGCAGTATGATATGGTGAAAAGTAAGACATGATGCAAATATTTGTAGTCCTTTCTAAGCCTCAGCCTTCCCCTGTGCCCCAATGCCTCCCACCCACAGCACTTTAATTTTACCCACTGGAGTTGAAACTCATGTGAATTGCTCAAAGGCACCATGTGGTTTCCCAGCAACCAATTCAGTGGCTTTTACAAGGTACCCATACATTTCAAATTTTGATTTTTTTTTTAAAGCTACATAAAACTGAAGCTGAAGCAGGAAGCTGAAGCTCCAATATTTTGTCACCTGATGCAAAGAGCCAACTCATTGGGAAAGATCCTGATGCTGGGAAAGATTGAGGACAGGAAGAGAAGGAGATGACAGAGGATGAGATGATTGGATGGCATCACTGACTCTGGACACGAGTTTGAGCAAACTTTGGGAGATAACGAAGAACAGGGAAGTCTGGTGTGTTGCAGTTCAGGGGTTGCAAAGGGTCGGACACAAATTAGCGACTGAAAAACAACAACAAAGCTGCATAATTATTCCTTCCCAGGAGGCTCCGTGACAGAGAATCTGCCTGTCAGTGCAGGAGATGCAGGAGACATGGGTTCAATGGGTCAGGAAGATTCCCCAAGGACATTTCTTGTCCGGCAAGAAATGACAACCCTCTCTAGTATTCTTGCCTGGAAAATTCTGTAGATGAAGAAGCTTGAAGGGCTACAGTCCATAGGGTCACAAGGAGTCTGACAGAACTGAGCAACTGAGCATCACTTCAGTTCAGTCGCTCAGTCATGTCAAACTCTTTGCGACCACACAGACTGCAGCATGCCAAGCTTCCCTATCCATCACCAACTCCTGGCGCCTGCTCAAACTCATGTCCATTGAGTCAGTGATACTATCCAACCATCTCATCCTCTGTTGCCCCCTTCTCCTCTTGCCTTCAGTCTTTCACAGCATTAAGGTCTTTTCCAGTGAGTCAGTTCTTTTCATCAGGTGGCCAAAGTATTGGAGCTTCAGATCAGTCCTTCTAATGAATATTCAGGACTGATTTTTTTGAGGATTGACTGGGTTGATCTCCTTGCAGTCCAAGGGACTCTGAAGACTCTTCTCCAACACCACAGTTCAAAAGCATCAATTCTTCGGCGCTTAGACTTCTTACATCCATACACGATTACTGGAAAAATCATAGCTTTGACTATCTGAAACTTTGTTGGCAAAATAATGTCTCTGCTTTTTAAAATGCTCTCTAGGTTTATCATAGCTGCTTTTCCAAGGAGCAAGCATCTTTTAATTTCATGGCTGCAGTCACTATCTGCAGTGATATTTGAAGCCTAAGAAAACAAAGTCTGTCACTATTTCCATTGATTCCCCATCTATTTGCCATGAAGTGATGGGACTGGATGCCATGATCTTCGTTTTTTGAATATTGGGTTTTAAGCCAGCTTTTTCACTCTCCTCTTTCACTTTTATCAAGAGACTCCTCAGTACCTCTTTGCTTTCTGCCATGCAGAGACAGAGCATGCATGCATACAATTATTCCCTTAAATGAAATCACCATTCTCAAAGTATGACCTTCAAGGGACTGAAGAAAAGGCTTAAGAGAGGGAGATTTTAGATGGAAGTCTTTTTTCTTCTTTTTTAAAAAATTGAACCAGGCTTGAAAATGAGCATCTCATCCACCCACATCAGTCTTCCTGCCCTTGGTTGCATAGCCCTACCTACATTCAAACAGGTTAGAAATCAAAGTCTTGAGTGATCTCAGTAAGAAAATGAAATTGATTGATGCTGCAGCAGTAGGCTTACTCAGTCAATCCTTTCTCATTTATAATGAGTTGAAGCCAGCGACTGAACTGAACTGAACTGAAGCCAGGGTAGTTACACTTTATCTCCCAGTGTGACCCTTTTTTATCTTCCACAGTGAAAGAATCCCCTGCCCCACTTCCTAAGTGATCTAGAATCTGCCTGCATCTTGCCATTGAAGTTCTTCTTGGGTTGGTCTTAAATTTTTTATTTTTTCTGTTTCTTTATAGGAGAGTTACAGTGCAGGAGTCAAACATTATGAGGCCGATGACTTTGAACTAGCTATCAAGTACTTTGAACAAGCTTTAAGAGAATATTTCAATGAAGACATGGAATGCAGAGCCCTGTGTGAGGGTCCTCAGAGATTTGAGGAATATGAATACTTAGGGTACAAAGCTGGTCTCTATGAAGCCATTGCAGGTAAAGATTATTTTTTCTTTGATTTTCTGATTGTAGGAACACTAGATGCCAAACTGTTCCAACAATGTAGAAGTATGTATTGTAAAAATTAAATAGTGTAAAAAGATTCTCATGTACATATCACATCATGTCTCCCATGAATTATTTTCCCTAGTTTAAATTTTGGTGACTCTGCTCCCGTGATTTTTCATGTGCATACTTAAATATCTATGTATTCATTATAATTATTATTTAATTTTTATTAAAATAAGTCAATATTATAAATACTGATTTTAAGCACATGTTTTGTTTTTGTTTTACTTTACGCTTAACAACATATTGTGGATTTCTTCTCATGTAAGTACATGTAGATCTACCTTACTGCATTATATGGGGAAAGCATAATTTATTTGACCAGCCTTTCATTGATGAATATTAAGAAAGTTGTGATTTTTCATTGTTTACCCATGTAGCAGTGAATACCTTTGTATAGTTTTCTTCAATTACTTAAACGAATAATTTATTACATACAGGGATTTAATATATCACAAAATGACATTAACTGAGGAGGTTACCTAGTTAACGTAACCTAACTTTATGGTGGGAAGTGAGTTCTCTGCTGCATATGAAAAAATACACAAAGGCAAATTGTATTATACAATACAATATTAGTTTATATTGTATTATATTAGTTTAGTATTTGTTTAAATTGTATTATACTAATATAATAAAAAATAGAACTGTTAGAAGAAAATGTAAGAGAATATTAATATAACAAAAGGATAGTTCTCAGACAAAAGATGAGAAGTTTGAAGAAAAAGATAGAATTTAAAAGATTGATAAATACAAAAGATATTATAAATCAAGTTGACTTTTAATGGTAAGTGGAAAAGTTGCAAAATGTTTATAGTAAAGAGTTAATATCACTAATATTTAAACGGTCTGTGAATTATTATTAGTAACAGTTTATTTTTGCTTGTTGGTAGTAATAACAATAAGCAATGGTTTTTAGCAGTTGCAGTATATATTTTGTATAGTTATATCACTTTTATATTTCTTTTAATCCTCTAAACAACTCCCTGTAGGTATTGTTATTCACCCTCTTCTCCCCTTTTCAATGAGAAATTTAGGCCTCAGAAAGGTTAAGTAATGGGATTAAGGTGAAGTTGAGAATCACTCCTAAGATTTTCTCACTCTGAAGCCCATACTTTTTGAAGATCTACACAGCTGAAAATTGACAAATTTTATTTAGTCAATAATAAATCTTTAATGCATATTTGTTGAGTGTGTTGCATTGCATTGTAATGCATATTGTTGAGTGTCCAAGTTATAAAAGCATGAAAAACAATGTTCACCTGCACACAGACTCATAAAAATCCAAATTAATGAAGTCAATTTGCTGTCCCCAACTTCCAGTGTTTTCTGTCTTCATCGAAAACATCACTCGTTTAGTAGCTCAAACCAAAGCCCTAGATATCTTTAACTCCCACATTTCCTTCAACTCCTATTCATTCCCCTCCCACTTGTTACTAAACTTTGATGGAGGTTGCTTCCTAATAGCATTTAAGATTTCCTAATTCTTTCCTCTCCTTTAGCTACTTTTCTGGCTCAAATCAGCAGTGTATTTTAACTAATCTGCTGTGCTAGCCTCCCTCCTGGTCCTCATGTTCTGATCAGGTTTTATTCTGTAGAGTAGACAGGACAGTTTTCAAAAAATGGGAATTCTGTTTATAGACATACTGACATCCCTAGACACCCCAGTGGCTTCCATTGCACTTGAAATCCAAAACCTTTAACAAAGACTTTGATCACTGCATAATAGTGTGCATTTTCTTCCTCTCTTTTTCTCTCTTTAATCCACTCCTGCTGTACTTCTTTTAATTCCTAGGGTATGCCATACTCATTCCACTCATAGGAAATTGAAAATATTTTCTATCACTTGGCTATTGTCCAATCTTCTTAAGTATTTAATCCTCAGTGCCTACTTAGGCTAGTGGTGGTTTAGTTGCTAAGTCGTGTCCGACTCTTGTGACCCCATGGTCTGTCACCCACCAAGCTCCTTTGTCCATGAGATTTCCATGGAAAGAATGCTAGAGTGGGTTGCCATTTCCTTCTCCATAGCCTACTTACAGTGACTGGCAAATAGCAGGTGTTCAGTGAATATTTGTTAAATGAATGGGTGGAAGGAAGAAAAAAAGAAAAGAATGAGGGAAAGAAGGGAGGAGATGATATATCCATCAATCATATTTCAGATATTAAAAGGGCTAATAATACTCTGTATTTGTGAAAGTATAAGTCAAAGTGTTGAGGTTTTTTAGTGGAATAATTAGGAAATGTCTATCAAACTTTAGACTAGGAAGTAAACTGGAAATAAATTTGCATTTGTTTGGCCTTTTTTTTCACATTTTAGAAATGTACATGCCTACACATTTCAAGCTGATAGCCATAATAAATCTAGTTATCATATGTCATGTTACAAAGATTATTGTTGTTCAGTCGCTAAGTTGTGACTCTGCAACCCAATGGACTGTAGCATTCCAGGCTCCTCTGTCTTCCACTATCTTCCAGAGTTTGCTCAGACTCATGTCCATTGAGTCAGTGATGCTGTTTAACCACTAACCGTCTCATGCTCTGCCACCCCCTTCTCTTTTCACCTCCAGTCTTTCCCAGCTTCAGTCAGTCTTTTCCAGTGACTTGGCTTTTCACATCAGGTAGCCAAAGTACTGGAGCTTCAGCCTTCAGCAATGCTTTCAGTCCTTCCTGTGAATATTCAGGGTTGATTGCCTTTAGGATTGACTAGTTGTATCTCCTTGCAGTCAAAAGGACTCTCAAAAGTTTTATCCAGCAACACCATTCACAAGCATCAATTCTTCAGTGTTCAGCCTTCTTTATGGATCAACTCACATCATAGCTCTTACTATATGGAACTTTGTCGGCAAAGTAATGTCTCTGCTTTTTAATAGCTGTCTAGTTTTGTCATAGCTTTTCTTCCAAAGACAAGTGTTTGTTTTTTAAAATCAATTTATTTTAATTGGAGGACAATTACTTTACAATATTGTGATGGTTTTTGCCATACATCAACATGAATCACTACAAGTATACATGCATCCCACACATCCTGAACCCCTCTTCCACCTTCCTCCATGCCCTATCCCTCTGGGTTTTCCCAGAGTACTGAATTTGGGTGCCCTGCTTCATGCATCAAATTTATACTGGGCTTCCCTGGTGGCTCAGAGGTTAAAGCATCTGCCTTCAATGCAGGAGACCTGGGTTTGATCCCTGGGTCGGGAAGATCCCCTGGAGAAGGAAATGGCAACCCACTCCAGTATTCTTGCCTGGAGAATCCCATGGACTGAGGAGCCTGGTGGGCTGCTAGTTATCTATTTTATATATGGTAATATACATGTTTCAATGTTATTCTCTCAAATCATCCCACCCTTGCCTTCTCCCACTGAGTCCAAAAGTCTATTCTTTACATCCGTGTCTCCTTTGCTTAGTTTTATAACTGCAGTCATGGTCTGCTGTGATTTTAGAGCCCAAGAAAAAAAGATCTGTCACTGTTTCCACGTTTTTCCTTTTCTATTTGCCATATAGGCTGTTTGATACAACCTCTATTCGATATAGGCTGGTATAAAGATTGCTAGGAGAAATGTCAACAACCTCAGATATGCAGATGATACCTTTCTAATGACAGATAGTAAAGAGGAATTAAAGAGCCTTTTGATGAGGATGAAAGAGGAGAGTGAAAAATCTGGCTTAAAGTTCAACATCAAAAAACTAAGATCATGGTATCTGTTCCCAACACTTAATGGCAAACAGAAGGGGAAAAAGTGTAAGCAGCATTTTTTTTCTCCCCCCTCAGGCTCCAAAATCACTGCTGTGGTCAATCTCATTGACTGTGGTCATGGAATTAAAACACACTTGTTCTTTGGAAGGACAAACCTAGACAGCCTACTAAAAAGGAGTGGCATCACTTTGCCAACAAAGGTCCCTGTAGTCAAACCTATGGCTTTGCCAGTAGTCATGTACAGATGTGAGAGTTGGACCATAAAGAATGCTGAGCTCTGAATAACTAATGCTTTTGAATTGTGATGCTGCAGAAGACCTTTGAAAGTCCCTTGCACTACAAGAAGAATCAAACCAGTAAATCTTAAAATAAATCAACCCTGAATATTGATGGGAAAGACTGATGTTGCAGCTGAAACTCTAGTACTTTGGCCACCTAACGTGAAGAGCTGATTCATTGGAAAAGACTTTGATGCTGGGAAAGATTGAAGGCAGGAAGAGAAGGGGACGGCAGAGGATGAGATGGTTAGATAGAATCACTGACTCAATGGACATGAGTTTGAACAAACTCTGGGAGATGGTGGAGGACAGGAAAGCTTGATGTGCTGTAGTTCATGGGGTTGCAAAGAGTCGGACATGACTTAGTGACTGAACAACAATAACAACGGTGGGACTGGATGCCATGATTTTAGGTTTTTTAATGTTGGGTTTCAAGTCAGCTTTCTCACTTTCCTCTTTCACCCTCATCAAGAAGCTCTTCAGTTCCTCTTAACTTTTTGCCATTATTTTCTGCATATCTGAGATTGTTGCTGTTTCTCCCCTTGGCAATCTTGATTCCAGCCCGGCATTTCACATGATTTATTCTGCACAGAAGTTAAATAAATAGAGTGACAGTATACAGCCTTGTTGTACTCCTTTCCCAAGTTTGAACCAGTCCATTGTTCTGTGTCCAATTCTAGCGTTGCTTCTTGACCTGCATACAGTTTTCTTAGGAGGCAGCTAAGATGGTCTGGTACTGCCACCTCTTTAAGAATTTTCCACAATTTGTTGTGATCCACTCAGTCAGACTTTAGCATAGTCATGACGCAGAAGTAGATGTTTTTCTGGAAATTCCATTTTCTGTGATCCAACGAATGTTGGCAATTTGATCTTTGTTTCCTTTGCTTCTTCAAAATTCAGCTTGCACATCTGGAAGTTCTTGGTTCACATATTCCTGAAGCCTAGCTTGAAGGATTTTGAGCGTGAACTTGCTAGCACATGAAATACGCACAACTGAATGGCAGTTTCAACAATCTTTGGCATTGCTTTTCTTTGGGATTGGAATGAAAACTGACCCTTTTCAGTCTTGTGGCCAGTGCTGAGTCTTCCAAATTTGCTGACGTATTTTAGGCATCACTTTAACAGCATCATCCTTTAGGATTTGAAATAGCTCAGCTGTAATTCCGTCACCTCCACTAGCTTTGTTTGTAGTAATGCTTTCTAAGGCCCATTTGGCTTCACATTCCAGGATGTCTGGCTGTAGGTGAGTGACTACACCATCCTGGTTATGCAAGTCATTAAGACCTTTCTTATATAGTTCTTCTGTGTATTCTTGCCACTTCTTCTTAATCTCTGTCATATCCTTTTGCCTTTTCATACTGTCCATGGGGTTCTTCAGGCAAAAATACTGGAATGGGTTGCTGTTTCTTTCTCCAGTGGACCATATTTTGTCAAAACTCTTCACCATGAGTCATCTGTCTTGGGTTGTCCTGCATGACATGGCTCAGAGCTTCATTGAGTTACACAAGCCCCTTGGCCATGACAAAGTTGTGATACAAGAAGGGGCCTACAAAAATATTACATATTTGTTGGCCATATTCCCCATACTGTACATTTCAGACCCATGACTCATGTGTTATGCAACTGTAAGTTTGTATATTTTAACCTCCCTCACCTATCTGCCTTCCACCCCTGACCCACTGGCCTGTTTGTTTTCTATAACTCTGTTTCTGTTTTATTTGTACATTTGTTTCCTTTTTGGATTGCACATATAAGTGAAACCATACAATATTGGTCTCTCTGTGTCTAACTTAGGAGAATAATACTTTCTAGGTCCATCCAGGTTGTTGCTATTAGCAAAATTTCATTCTTTCTATGATTGAGGGATGAGTAATATTGCACAGGAGATACATACACACACACACACGCACATATATATATATATATATGACATATATGTGATATATATCACATTTTTATATATTCATCTAGTCGTCAATATATCATTTGCAAAGTGACTTCTTACATACACATTCTGTTACCCAAAATTAACTCAATTTATTTAAAATAAATACAGAATTGTTGGGAAATTTTCCTCAAAAGGTTTTCTTTTCCTGCACTCTGCCAGAGCCATTTACCTGCATTTTTGAAAGTACTGCTACCTTGAATGTCAGTTTATGTATGCTTCATATTTCAAGTGTTGAATATTCTTTTAACTTAATTTTTTTTTTGAGAATGGGCAGGCTTTTCCTTTATTCATTTCAGTTTACTTGCTCAGTCATGACTGAATCTTTATGACCCCATGCACTGCAACATGCCAGACTTCCCTGTCCATCAGCAACTCCTGGAGCTTATTCAAACTCATGTCCATCAAGTTGGTGATGCCATCCAACCATCTCATCCTCTGTCATCCCCTTCTCCTCCCACCTTCAATCTTTCCCAGCATCAGGGTCTTTTCAAATGAGTTAGTTCTTTGCATCAGGTGGCCACAGTTTTGGAGTTTCAGCTTCAGCATCACTCCTTCCAATGAATATTCAGGACTTATTTCCTTTAGGATAGACTGGTTGGATCTCCTTGCAGTCCATGGAACTCTCAAGAATCTTCTCCAACACCAAAGTTCTAAAGCATCAATTCTTCTGGGCTCAGCTTTCTTTATAGTCCAATTCTCACATCCATACATGACTACTGGAAAAAACATAGCTTTCACTAGATGGAACTTTGTTGGCAAAGTCTCTGCTTTNAACTCTCAAGAATCTTCTCCAACACCAAAGTTCTAAAGCATCAATTCTTCTGGGCTCAGATTTCTTTATAGTCCAATTCTCACATCCATACATGACTACTGGAAAAAACATAGCTTTCACTAGATGGAACTTTGTTGGCAAAGTCTCTGCTTTTTAATATGCTGTCTGGGTTGGTCATAGCTTTTCTTCTAAGAAGCAAGAGTATTTTAATTTCATGGCTGCAGTCACCATCTACAGTGATTTTGTAGCCCCCCCAAAATAAGGTCTCCATTGTTTCCCCATCTATTTGCCATGAAGTGATGAGACTAGATGCCATAATCTAAGTTTTCTGAATGCTGAGTTTTAAGCCAGCTTTTTCACTCTCTTCTTTCACTTTTATCAAGAGGCTCTTTAGTTCTTCCTCACTTTCTGCCATAAGGGTGGTGTCATCTGCATATCTGAGGTTATTGATATTTCTCCCAGCAATCTTGATTCCAGCTTGTGCTTCATCCAGCCCAGCATTTCACATGATGTACTCTGCATATAAATTAAATAAACANTACTCAATCTGATTTCGGTCTTGACCATCTGCTGAAGTCCATGTGTAGAGTCTTCTCTTGTGTTGTTGGAAGAGGGTATTTGCTATGACCAGTGTGCTCTCTTGGCAAAACCCTGTTAGCCTTTGACCTGCTTCATTTTGTACTCCAACGCCAAATTTGCCTGTTACTCTTGGTATCTCTTGACTTCCTACTTTTGCATTCCAGTTCTGTATAATGAAAAGGACATCTTTCTTGAGTGTTAGTTCTAGAACGTCTTGTAAGTCTTCATAGAACCATTCAGCTTCAGCTTCTTCAGCATTCCTGGTTAGGGCATAGACTTGGATTACCGTGATATTGAATGGTTCGCCTTGGAAACGAACAGAGATCATTCTGTCGTTTTTGAGATTGCACCCAGGTACTGCATTTCAGACTCTTTTACCGACTATGAGGGTTACTCCATTTCTTCTAAGGGATTCTTGCCCTCAGTAGTAGATATAATGGTCATCCGAGTTAAATTCACCCATTCCAGTCCATTTTAGTTCACTGATTCCTAAAATGTCAATGATCACCCTTGCCATCTCCTGTTTGACAACTTCCAATTTACATTTATTCGTGGACCTAACATTCCAAGTTCCTATGCAATATTGTTCTTTACACATTGGACTTTTCTTCCATCACCAGTCATATCCACAGCTGGGTGCTGCTTTTGCTTTGGCTCTGTCTCTCCATTCTTTCCTGAGTTATTTCTTCACTGATCTCCAGTAATGTATTGGACACCTACTTACCTGGGGAGTTCATCTTTCAGTGTCCTATCTTTTTGCCTTTTCATACTGTTCATGGGGTTCTCAAGGCAAGAATACTGAAGTGGTTTGCCATTCCCTTCTCCAGTGGACAAGGTTTTGTCAGAACTCTCCACCATGACCCGTCCATCTTGGGTGGCCCTATATGGCATGGCTCATAGTTTCACTGAGTTAGATAAGGCTGTGATCCATGTGATCAGATTGGTTAGTTTTCTTATGTGATTGTGGTTTTCATTCTGTCTGCCATCTNTTGTCAGAACTCTCCACCATGACCCGTCCATCTTGGGTGGCCCTATATGGCATGGCTCATAGTTTCACTGAGTTAGATAAGGCTGTGATCCATGTGATCAGATTGGTTAGTTTTCTTATGTGATTGTGGTTTTCATTCTGTCTGCCATCTTCTGGAGAAAGATAGGAGGTTTGCGGAAGTTTCCTGATGGGAGAGACTGACTGAGGGGGAAACTGGGTGTTATTCTGATGGTGGGGCTATGCTCAGTAAACCTTTAATCCAATTTTCTGATGAGTGGGGCTTTGTTCTCTCCCTGTTGTTTGACCTGAGGCCAACCTCTGGTGGAGGTAATAAAGATAATGGTAACCTCTTCAAAAGGTCCCTTGCTCCCACTGCTGCATTCAGTGCCCCCAACCCTGAAGCAAGCCACTGCCGACCCACACCTCCACCTGAGACTCTTGATACTCACAGGAAAGTCTGGTTTAGTCTCTTGTAAGGTCACTCCTCCTTTCTCCTGGGTCCTGGTGTGCACAAGGTTTTGTTTGTGCCCTCCAAGAGTCTGTTTCCCCAGTTTTCTGTAAGTCCTGGTGGCTCTACGGTGGGGTTAATGGTGACTTCCAAGAGGGCTTACACCATACTCCGTCTGCTGCACCCATAGCCCCTCCCCCTGTGGAAGGCCACTGCTGACCTGTACCTCCACAGGAGACACTCAACGGCACGTCTGAGTCAGTCTCTGTCAGGTCTCCTGTTGCACACAAGGTTTGTTTGAGCCAAGTGTCTCTGGCAGGTATGGGGTTTGATTCTAAACTTGATTTTGCCCCTCTTACCATCTTGCTGGGGCTTCTGCTTTGCCCTTGCATGTGGGGTATCTTCTTTGGTCAGTTCCAACATTCTCCAGTTGACAGTTGTTCAGCAACAAGCTGTAAATTTGGAGAAGTCCATCTACTCTTCCATTTTGTCGTGGTTCCTCTAAGGACGGGAACAAAACAAAGATGCTAGGCGTGTATCACCTGACATCTGACATTATTGTTTTTCTTATTTTTTTTAACTAAGTACAAATGGAATCATGCAATATACATTATTATGTGAGTGGTTACTTTTGAGAAATTTATCAGTGTAATATATATCTTCAGTTTCATTCACTTTTATTGCTGACTATTATCCACTATAGAAATGTTTATTCTCTGCACTTCAATCAGTTCAGTTCAGTTGCTCAGTCATGTCTGACTCTTTGCAACCCCATGGACTGCAGCATGCCTGCCTTCCCCGTACTTACCAACTCCTGGAGCTTGCTCAAATTCATGTCCATCGAGTCAGTCATACCATCCAACTATCTCATCCTCAGTTGCCCCCTTCTCCTCCTGCCTTCAATCTTTCCCAGCTTCAGGGTCTTTTCCAATAAGTCAGTTCTTCACATCAGGTGGCCAAAGTACTGAAGCTTCAGCTTTATCATTTTTATTATTATTTCATTCTTTGTTTCACTATTGATGTATACTAGGTATGTTATCAGTTTGAGACTATTACAATGCTACTATGAATGTTATGCATACGTCTCCTTTTATATACATGTGTATTCATTTCCCTTTGGTATATATACCTGAGAGTTCAATTGTCAATTGTATGGTATGAAAATTTGGTATATAACATCAAGTTGTTTTCCAAAGAAGAAAATCCAATTTATGCATAGAACAGTAACATTACCAATACAGAGTATTATTTGCCTTTTAAATTTTAACTCTTAAGAAAATCCATAGAAATGGAATATATTGTCTGTAACACTTTATATCAAGAAACTTTGCAAAATTCACTTATTCTAGTAACTTATCTATATTATTTTTGAATTGTTATATACACAAGCATACCATGACTTTAGAGCTACCATTTGGAGAAAAAAAAAAATAATTAGTCCCAGGAATGGTCAAGGCACAAGTCCAAATATTTATCCCTACTGTCACCAGGGAGCAGACAAGAGAAAAATGATCCCTTCCTGGGAATAGACTCACTCAGTGGCCAAACTCTTTTACTAAGGGATGTAGACCAAGAGGAGGTGAGAATAGTTAGAAAACCTTTTGAAACAAATTTTGAAAAGGTCTTTCCAAGACAAGAAAACAAGATGCTTGTGTATGGTAGGGAGTATGGAAGACCTATCAGATATTTTGACTATTGGCCCATTGTTGAGTGGCTTCTTCAATAAAAGCATACCACTGCCAAGATGTAAATGACATAGATTTGTTTCATAGGCCACAATGGCTTGAATAGTACTTTGAAAAAAGTGTAAATACTAGTGAAAAATGAACAATAGTCCAAGAGTGGTCAAAGGTGTGATATAGCCAGTCAGTTAGTAATGCTCATGTTCAAGATCCCATTAACCTTCCTCCCTAAAAAACAAGTGAGTCAAGTTTGAGCAGATTGTTTAAAGGAAATAAAATAAATGTCAACCTAGAATTCTATAACCAGCAAAGATACCTTTTAAGCTTGTTGACAGAAGCAGAAGATATTAAGATGAGGTGGCAAGAATACACAGAAGAACTGTACCAAAAAGTTCTTCATGACCCAGATAATCATGATGGTGTGATCACTCCCACTCACTTAGACCCAGACTTCCTGGAAGCAGAAGTCAGCTGGGCCTTAGGAAGCATCACTACAAACAAAGCTAGTGGAGGTGATGGATTTCAGTTGAGCTATTTCAAATTCTAAAAGATGATGCTGAAGGAGGGCGGGAAGATGGCGGAGGAATAAGACGGGAGATCACTTTCTCCCACACAATTTCATCAAAAGAACAATCCAACGCTGAGTAAATTCCACAAAACAACTTCTGAAGGCTGGCAGAGGACTTCAGGCATCCAGCAAAGCAGATCATTGGCTTCAAAAACAGGTAGGAAAAATATAGAAGACCAAAAAATAGAGACAAAAGAGGTAGGGAGGGAGCTCCGTCCCGGGAAAGAAAGGGAATTCCCCCCCGG
>SJYV01027655.1:902358-921828 GCA_006410875.1 Neotragus pygmaeus
TGAAGTTGTTAAATAAGGAAGTCACTACTCAGCTGGGTGTGGGTGGGATGAGATAACCTATGTCAGTGTCAGGAGCCATGAAAAGGATCACAGAAAGAAAGAGTGATGTATGGAGGAAAGATTGGGAACCAGAAGATTTGGAGTCTACTAGTGATTTGACAACTCACTTACTTTCTTTTCGCTGTGAAGACAACTTCTGGTCATCAGTGAGGGTAATAATAATAATGATGATATTGCTCTCAGAGTGTGTGGTTAGAGCACCAGGTGTGGCCATGGCACTCACTTTGAAGTCTGGTTGTTGAGCAGTGGATGGGGCCCACATCCTGGTTCTTGTTTTCCAGATCACTACATGCAGGTGCTGGTTTGTCAGCATGAATGTGTGAGAGAACTTGCCACACGCCCCGGCCGCCTCTCGCCAATCGAGAACTTTCTTCCCCTGCACTACGACTACCTACAGTTCGCCTACTATCGAGGTAAAGCATGGATTATCTGTGAAGCCCTCTAAGGGAGGGGTGTGGCTTACCATAGCAGACATCGGATTGTGAGCTGGTCCTCTGCCTTCCTCAGCTGTAATCAAGAGATAGGAGTGGGTGCATTTTCTGTCACCTCATGTCACTGCAGCTCAGAACAAGAGCAGAAGGTGAAATGACAGGTGCACAAATGTTGTGACAATGCCTTGAAAGTTATACTATGTTGCTATTTCATGTGACTTTTAAATTTAATTTTTAAAATAATATACTCACAGGCTTAAAAGACTAAATATTTAAAGGCTTCTCTATTTCTTTTCCCCACAACCTAATTTCATGTCCTATAATCCACAGTTTCTTATGTACTCTTCCAAAATTTTATACAGAAACATCACACATACACATACACACAAGCACAGTCTCTGACTTATGTTTTCCTCTTATAAATAGAAGATAATGCATTATTTGTACTTGCCCTTACATTCGCTGGTGGCTCAGATGCTAAAGCATCTGCCCGTAGTGCGGGAAACCCAGGGTCGATCCCTGGGTTGGGAAGATCCCCTGGAGAAGGAAATGGCAACCCACTCCAGTACTCTTGCCTAGAAAATTCCATGGATGGAGGAGCCTGGTGGGCTACAGTCCATGGGGTGACAAAGAGTTGGACATGACTGAGTGACTTCACAACAACTCAACAACTCCATTGTTTTCTTCACTTAACAATACATATCAGATATTTTTTGGTAAACTGGACTTAAGAAATTCCCTTTTACTTGAGTAAAAATGATCTAGTTTTGGCAGTTTTATTTGGTTCAATCTAGTTGTTTCAATACATAAAGAACTTCATTATTAATTTTTCATATTTATATCTGGTTATCATCATAGTATAATTTATTTCATGTGTCTCCTTACTGATGAGCATTATTTTGTTGGTAATATTTTACTCTTAAAATCAGTGATCAAATAAATATTATATGCATGTCACTTACATTTGCACATAAACATGTATAGAATACATTCCCAAAAGTACAGTTGCTGCATCAAACTGTTTATTCGTTTGTAACTTTGACAGATGTTGCCGATTTTTCCTCCACATGGAGTACCTTTTTCATTGCTCAGCAACAAAATATATTATCAAATTTTTAGAAATTCCCAAATCTTATATTAGGTGAAAACTGATATCTCCATAGAGTTTTAATTTCCATTTATCCTATTGAGAAATAGAGAGAGAGTAAGTACCTTATGTTTAAAAGCAATTGCTAGAATTTGGATTGCTGAAGTTGGTCTTAGATATCATGTTTTCAAATTCAGTACATAAATCAGAATTAACTCCAAAATTTCTGCTCAGGATTAAATAATATAAATTACCAACAAACATTGTTGGGTGTAGGCTTTTGATAATTTGTTGAAGACATCAAGCAGCGTAGCAGACCAAAATTAGTACTTTTGGAATATCTGAAATCACAGGCTTCCTCTTATCTGCAACTGTTTTTGCAACTTCACAGCATTTTCCCTCTTTTAAGTTTTATTTTATCTTGGAGTACAGTTGATTACAATGTTGTGTTAGTTTCAGGTGTACAGCAAATTATGCATATACATATATCTGTTCTTTTTCAGAGTGTTTTCCCGTATAGGTTATTACAGAGTGTTGGGTAGAATTCCCTGGGCTGTACAGTAGGTAGAACCTCCCTGTTTTGATCACTTAATGCTGACTTTCATAGACATGTTGACATATCTCTTAAAAATTTTTGTATAAAATTCTAGGCTGACTCTAATGCCCCAACTCCTGGGTTTTTTCAGTAGGTGAATATGTAAAAGCCTTGGAATGTGCCAAGGCCTATCTTCTACTGCATCCGGATGACGAGGATGTCCTCGACAATGTGGATTACTATGAGAGTCTACTGGATGGCAGCACTGACCCAGCATCTATCGAGGCCAGAGAGGTGAGACCCATGTCTGAGAAGAAACTCTTTATCCTGCTGGGTGATCTGGGGAGAGCTGGCAAAAATATAGCACTTCTTTTAAAGATAGCTAACAACAAAGTAAAGGTTCTAGGATTCAATTCTTTCTAACTTTAAATATTAGTCATAAAAGCCTGTATTTCACACACATGCTAGCTTGTCAAAATCTTTGGAAATAGAGATACTTTTTGAAGCTGTGGATATTTTTTAGCTCATTTCTTACTGTCTAAAGAAAAATATTTCCTCTTGAACATTCAGTTCAGTTGCTCAGTCGTATCTGACTCTTTGCGACTCCATGGACTGCAAGGCCTCCCTGTCCATCACCAGCTTTCAGAGTTTACTCAAACTCATGTCCATTGAGTTGGTGATGCCATCCAACCATTTCATCCTCTTTTATCCCCTTCTCCTCCCACCTTCAATCTTTCCCAGCATCAGGGTCTTTTCAAATGAGTTTCAGCTTCAACATCACTCCGTCCAATGAACATTCAGGACTGATTTCCTTTAAGATGGATTGGTTGTATCTCCTTGCAGTCCAAAGGACTCTCAAGAGTCTTTTCCAACACCACAGTTCAAAAGCATCAATTCTTCAGCTCTCAGCTTTCTTTATAGTCCAACTCTCACATCCATACATGACTACTAAAAAAACCAAAGACTTGACTAGAGGGACCTCTGTTGGCAAAGTAATGTCTCTGTTTTGAACATTAATCATACCTTAAGTGTTATTTAAACATACATTTAACCTTTAACTGTTATTTGAATACACATTTTCTTTCCTTTTTTCTATAGGATTTGGCAATGTTTGTGAAGCGACATAAACTGGAATCAGAACTAATAAAATCAGCTGCAGAGGGTCTGGGATTTTCTTACACTGAACCAGTAAGAGCAAAGAGGAGAGAGGAACAGTTATTTAAAAGAACTATTCAGAGTACTTCTTACTTATAATTTTACTCCCCAGATGCATTTGTTGATGATTCTAACCCCAAGCTTTGTATAAAAAAAAAAAAAAAAAAACTGGGAGCGGGGAGTGTTTACTCTGTATATGTGATGAACTTTTAACAAACTTTAATAGATTTCCATGTCACTGAGCACTAAAGTCAAAGCAAATATATTTGCATGGGAAAGAAGTGTTTTATACATGATGTGTTTGCCTCAGGATTGTTTTATTTCTTAACTTCTGTACATTTTGTATTTTCTTTTAAACATTTTAAAAATTAAAAAGACTGAAAAAAACAAAATCAAACATAATTGTACTACCCATCATGCTGGTCTTTCTCCACTTGTCCATGTTGTAGGTTAAATATTAGTCATTGGAATATATTCCTTTTGTAGAACTGATGCCATAGTATAGACAGGTTTCTGTTCTGATCTTTAAGATAGCATAAGCAATTTCTATATCATTACACCTTTCAAAATTATTTTTAGTTGCACCTGTTGTTGGTGTTGGGCTTCCTTAGTGGCTCTGTGGTAAAGAATCTGCCTACTAAGGCAGGAGACATGAGTTTGATCCCTGGGTCAGGAAGATCATCCCTGGAGAAGGGATGGCAACCCACTCCAATATTCTTGCCTGGAAATTCCATGGACAAAGGAGCCTGATGGGCTACAGTCCATGAAGTTGCAAAGAGTCAGACACAACTTAGCGACTAAATGACAGCAATTGATGGAAAATAAAGAAATTAATTATTTTCCTTTGGCTAAACAGTTGATTTGCCTTTTTTCCTGTCAAAATGAGTGCATTAAGTATTTTTGTTCTATTGAACTATGTATCCGTTGAATAAATTCCCAGAAGTGGAATAACTCTGCCAACAAAAGATATGAGAAGGTTTAAAATTTTGAGATTGTTTTTCTAAGAGAGTTTTCTCTACCTTTATTATTTTTAGCAATACATAAGTATATGGTATAGTTTACCTGACCATCTCAGCAATGAGAAATAACATCTTAAAATGGTTCACATTCCTAATATATTGTGTACACAATAATGCAACACTATTGTTTTAATTTATGTTCCTTTGATAACCAGCAAAAATCAATTTTCACAAATTATTATTGATTATTTTCCCTCTTATTTGAATTATCTGAACATGTATTTTGTTCAGTTATCTGTTGGCTATTATACAAGTAATTTATACATTTACATGTTAATGCTTCCTTTTTAAAAAGCAATATTTGTAATATATCCTATCCATACATTTTTGTTTATATTTCTATTGGCACATTTTCAGAATTAAGATGATTTTAATGTACATTTCTAATATGTTTATCTCCAGTCTTACTTGCTATTTGTGAAAGTTATGTTATCCTAAATGACCCTAGGAAAAAAATCACCACTTTATGATCCTATACAGATGATTAACCAAACTATATTTTTTTGTTTCTTTTATTTATAAAAGTGGCAGGAGTTGCACTTAATGATTTTATAAGTGTCTTCCTGCCACCTAATTCTAAATAACTTTCTTTGCCAAAAAGGTGGATGCCTAGGCTAATTCCATCTATTTTTTTTAATCCATTTGTCTTTGCCAAAATTGCATCAACTTTAGCCTTCCCTTTCATTAAACTTCTAAAATAAATAAGCATATTATAGCTTTATATAATATGCAAGTTTTCTAATATTTTAGGTCTTTTGAGTGTTTTGTTTTATTTCTGTACATGGAATTTTAGTGACAAACTACCAATTTTTTTTTTTCAGAATTATTGGATTCGTTATGGAGGAAGACAAGATGAGAATAGGTAAGTTCTCCACATAGAATGTTTATTTATAAAGAGATGAAACACTTAGAATTATATTTATCATGAAGAACTTTGGGTCTAGGGACCAGGCAAGAGGACATAATTGAAAGAGCTTTGAACTGGGAATTAGGAATTCTGCATTCTGGCCCCAGCTCTTCCTCTTATTTCTGAGGGACCTTAAATAATTTATCTTCCTCTCTGAGTCTCTGGGCTTTTCTGGTGGCTCAGTGGTAAATAATCTACTTGCTAATACTAGAGACCCAGGTTAGATCCCTGGGTCAGCAAGCTTCCCTGGAGAAGGGAATGGCTACCTACTCCAGTATTCTTGCCTGAGAAATCCCATGGACAGAGGAGTCTGGTGGGCTACCGTCCATCCGGTTGCAAAAGAGTTGGATATGACTTGTGACTAAACAACAAAAAACAAAACTGGGTCTCCTGTTTTTCCTTATGTGAATGGATTGAATCAGGTAATTTCTGATAGCTAAACATTCTATGACTCTAAATCAGAGAAAGTTGGATGCTTTTTTTGATTTATTAATAGGAAAGAAAGCAACAAAATTATCTTTTTAATGCAGAATTTTCTCACTGTATTTATTTGAAAGCATCACACTTAGAAAGTTTTCCTGCAAGCTAAAATATTAAGTGTCATGAACTCAATCAGAAATGAATAAATGCATTTTTTAAAAATGATAGATGTCAAAAATTTACATATTCCAAAGAGTTCAAGGACTCATAGAACGTTGGACTGATAGTTACATGTTTGATGTTGTCAACTGAAAAAAAAATGCAATCTGAAAGTTGAAAGTTATGTTTTATTCAGCAAATTTTCTGAAGACTGCAAGCCCAGGATACAGACTCTAAGATTGCTTGGAGGGACTACTCCAAAGAGCTAAGTGAGGAACCAGGATGTATAATTTTGTTACAAAAACCAGGTAGTCAGAGTATCAAAAAACCACTGTTAAAGAAACACATCTCAAGTTAATTTAGCATTTTCCTTTGTATGGGAAGATGGAAGTGCCTGGGCTCATTGAAATCATTTCTTTGACATGCACTCAACTATCTTAGGACTTCCCTGGTGACTCAGATGGTAAAGAATCTGCCTGCCAATGCAGGAAACACAAGAGAAGCAGGTTCAACCCCTAAGTCAGGAAGATCCCCTAGAACAGGAAATGGCAACCCACTCCAATATTCTTGCCTGGAAAATTTCATGGACAAAGGAGCCTGGTGGGCTATAGTCCATGGAGTCACAGAGAGTCAGAGTCAGCACACACATTCTTAATCCACCAGACCATGAAGTCTAGACTATTATCAAAATCAAAAAACTGAGGCCCTGACAGGGCAAAGGACTCGGACTCAGTGTCTCAGCACAAAGGACTGACTGGCAGATCCAGATCTTCTTATTCAAAATCTTATGGTCTTCCTCTAAGATTCAAGAGCTCAACCCTTGTAATTCAGTCGCCAAGTCGTGTTTGACTTTCTACGACCACATGAACTACAACACACCAGGCTCAACCCCCAGGTAGCCTCAAATGTTTTCAAGATATCCAAGAATGCTATATGCATATTTGGATTTGCTCAATTTGTGTATATTGAAAGGGAAACATGCTATCATGAGTGTGTTTACAAAGTTTGACACAGAAATGAGCCTTCTTTCTGGGAAAATTCAAAACCCACTACACTCAAATATGATTTCTGTCAGTTTGATCATTGTTCATTGACCATCATTGTTCATGATCATGTCAGTTTGATCACATGCTATCATAAGTGTGTTTACAAAGTTTGACACAGAATCGTGTCTTCTTTCTGGGAAAATTCAAGACCCACTACACTCAAACATGATTTCTGTCAGTTTGATCATTGTTCTATGTTCAAGACTTAGAACACATTGAGCATTATACACACAGTGCTCCTAGCATTATAAACATGTACACGATCTTTTTTTTTTTTTTTTCCTGCTGTGTTGGTTTTTAAAGTCTAATGTCAAGGAGTTACATTATGGATACAAGGAATATAAAGGTTGCGAAGAAGATTTAGAGAAGTGAAATGGAGCACATTCTTTGGGGAAATAGAGAAGAGCTTCATGGAAGCAATGACATCTAATTCGATCTTGAAAGATGGGGACTTATGTATGATATAAATGTATGAAGTTATAGACTAATTGGGTAAGGTATCCTTTGCCTTTGAACAATTTTAGTCAATAGGGTATTGCTATTTCAACTTTTTTAATTTTAAATTTGTTTATTAATTACAGGATAACTGCTTTACAGAACTGTGTTGATTACTGCCAAATGTCAACTTTTTTTTTTTTTTTTAATGGGCAGGATCCCTTCAGGAGTGAATGTGGAGGCAGCAGAAGTTCATGGATTGTCAATGGGGAAAAAGTCATTGCCCAAGATAGACCGAGACCTGAGAGAGGGTAGGTATTGTTGACTAGGCCAGTTCTTACCCAGAAGAGGGCAAAATACATTTTCACTGAAAAATGAAGAATAGGACTAAACTACTCCAGTTCATAAAATTCTGAAAGCAAATTGTAACAAGAATGTCTCAGGTGTGTATATTATTACCTTTGATTTTTCACCAAAAGGGCTTCCAAATTCACTCACAGGAGTCCTGTGAGTTAGGCAGGGACTGTATGATTGTGCAGTCCTTAGCTGAGTACCCCAGGCTTGCAGAGGTTACCTGTCTTGTCTCTCTCACATGGCAGGTGAGTGCTAAACTCACAGAATAGATGGAACTTGAAGAGACAGGTCACAGAGATATTGGATTAGTTAACCTAAGATCCTCAAGGCATATCAGGGCTTTGATAAATCAGTAGAATTTAGATTGGATTGACAGAAGTGTGGAGGGAGCCATTCAAGTGGATACAACAAATGCCACAAAGGCGTTGAGAAGGAAAGAACAGGATATTAGATGTCTACCTGCATAACTTCAGAATGAATGGAGACATAAGTGGGGTGTTGCCAAAAGCAGTTTTAAATAGAGTTAAACATTATTGTTATCATAAATTATTGGCAAGTGTAGTATAAGCGACAGTAGCAATCCTTTACAATTTTTACTACCTCTATATGTTTCCCAATTTTCCCAGAAAATTTATATACAATTCATTTTAATACTGGTAGCATCTCCTGTGAGACAAGTGTCCCCCACTTCACAGGCAAGAAAACTGAGAGTCACAGAGACTTACCCCTTCAAAGCCCCAGAGCTCGTATTAGCATGAGGAGGATTTTGAATCCAAATCTCATTTTCTCCTCTTCATCCAATGATGGAACATAGAAATGTGTAGATATCCAAAATGTATCCCCCATTGATTAGATCATTGCAAGATAAGAAGTTTTCAAAAACCTGCATGGAGAAGAAGTACAGTCCGCCTTTCCCTAACAGATGAGCTGTCAGCACATTTCCTCTGGCTGATTTGAAAACATCTGGCTCTGTGCACCTCTCACATTTCCCAGCCCTTTTCCTTCCGCAGCTTCCAAGTCAGTTTGAGGC
This sequence comes from Neotragus pygmaeus, assembly GCA_006410875.1. Lineage (NCBI taxonomy): Eukaryota > Metazoa > Chordata > Mammalia > Artiodactyla > Bovidae > Neotragus > Neotragus pygmaeus. The sequence continues at coordinate 910,997 of SJYV01027655.1, forward strand.
AGTAAACAGGATAATATGCTCATCTAATCTGACCTGGACCTCAGTTAGTGGCCACGAAGTCCAGGCTGTTTTACAAGTGCCAGGGAGCTTCATGGTCAGCCAGAGTTCACACTGCTTTTAGAGCCGAGAAATCACCCAGGAAGTGCATGCCAGTAAGCTGGGCACTTTGCTGTAAAAGTTTGGGAAACTTTAGGACAGTCGCCAAATTTCAGAGCATTTTCTCCCCTGCCCCTTCACCTGGCTACCATGGGATCTGATGTCCAGAAACTGACTAGGAAAGCTAGTGGGAAGAGTAGAACAGAAGCCTCCACAGGATGGAGCAAGGTCATGAGTGACTGGGTTATCAAATTCTATTATTTCTGCAGTTGAATGAGCTAATCTTAGGATCTTAGAATGTTCTCTGGGAAACTACTTGAAAGCCTCTGTGCAGTCACTGGAGATCAAAATAAGGTCTAAATTAAGTACAGTGGTAGACAGAGGTTAAGTTCCCAACCAGAAAACACTTTCGACATCAGTCTGGCTGAAAGCGTGTCAGGGAAGCACAAAAGAATACATGCTTCCAGAGTAGAATATATTTCACCTTTTCTCATCTTCCACAAAAATATTGTCATCTACTCTGGTTATCTAACAGTATTTAATAGTATTTGTATTGGATGACTCCCAGGCATTTAGATGGGAGTGACTCAGGGCTACTGCATCCCAGAGTGACTCTAGTCTGTGGAATTTGCATGTCATCTTATTAAAAACATCTGTCACTTATCCATTCTTTTTTCAACCACCGATTTTCCAAAAACACCGCTTGATAATAATCCCTGAGTCAGTGGGGGTNGACTCAGGGCTACTGCATCCCAGAGTGACTCTAGTCCGTGGAATTTGCATGTCATCTTATTAAAAACATCTGTCACTTATCCATTCTTTTTTCAACCACCGATTTTCCAAAAACCCCGCTTGATAATAATCCCTGAGTCAGTGGGGGTATAGTAGAAATAACTTTGACCTTGGAATCAGGAAGCTTATCTTAGTCTGATGTTCTCCAGAGTGATGGGTAACTGGAGACTCATTCTGTCTGAGCTTTGTGATCCTCACACGTAACAGAAAAATAGCAACTCTTTGGAGAGGATGAACATGAAAGTCTTTTGTAAACTGTGAGGGACTGTGCTCATATAAGAGCTTGGGAGCACACTCCTGTTGTTACTTTTATGACCTTGTTGTATTATGATAAAAGAGATCTTCTTGCTATGTCATGGGCAGTGAACAAAAGAGCATTTTCTTAGATGATTCTTCTTTATTGCGATGAGAGAGCCAGAGCCAGGCACATATTTTATGAATGAGAGAAGAATTAAGTTGTTCAACTAACTTTCCTTGGGCTGTGGTTAAGAGTTGGCTGAGCCCATCAAATCAGATCCAAGGAACCACAATTTATTGGACTACATTTTTATTTTTATTTTTATGTTTTTCTCTGTCTAGTGTGCTACTAGTCATTCATAGGCTGGTAGAATTTTTTTTTTACCACGTGCGTTTTTGAATGGCAGGATTTATTTTTCCTTTTTATTTTTTTCCTTTTGATCAGTAGGTAGGTTTTTGATTGTCTTTTGTTAAACGCATATGTGGGAAACCTCTGTGTGAAACTCTGTGCTTAGTGGTGATTGTGATAGCTACACGAAAGGCAGATTTCTAGTATAGATTCTGCCTGAACCTTTAGGAGCTTAGGTATTTTAGACTCCATGTTACACTTTGTCCCTTAACTTGATCTTTGTGATGTTACTTATGGCATGGTTGCGGAAATTTTGCAATATCTCAGTAGCCCTCTTTTATCTTTTTTTTTTAACTGACTTTAAAAAATTTATTTATTGGTATACAGTTACTGCAAAATGTTCTGTTAGTTTTAGCCATGCAATGAAGTGAATCAGCTATATGTGTGTGTAAACATATACATCTCCCCTTCCTCTTGGGCCTCCAGCACACCCCTCATCTCACTCACCTAGGTCATCACAGAGCACCAAGCTGAGCTCCATGTGCTAAACAGCAACTTCCCACTTGCTATCTGTTTTACATATAGTAGTGTGTGGAGAAGGAAATGGCAACCCACTCCAGCTGTCTTGCCTGGAGAATCCCAGGGACGGGGAAGCCTGGTGGGCTGCCATCTATGGGGTCGCACAGAGTTGGACACGACTGAAGTGACTTAGCATCAGCAGCAGCAATGTATATATGTCAATTCCTGTCTTCCAGGTCATCCCTCCACTTCCCAGCATATCCACACATCTATTCTCCACATCTGCCTCTCTATTCCTGCCCTGAAAATAGCTTGAACTATAAGCCTGCTTTTAAAATTACCCCAGTATGTCATGTGCTTATTTAGAGAGAGATCTCATTCAGAGCTTAGCACAATATACCAGGCATATTTTACCAATTCAATCATCATCATCATCATCATAGAAAATACTTATACAGAGCATGGTAGGCATTTTTCTGAATGTCTTAGTTTTAGGTAACTTTTGAAGTCATGCTCTAAAATAAGCTAAATATATTTAAAGTAATATACTCTCAGTATAGAGAATGAGAAAACAGCAAAGTACAAACCAACCTGTTCAACTAAACCCTGGGTCTGTCTTCCATTTCCATTTGAATTTTGTACTGAAAGTTATTTCCAGTGAATCTACAAGTAGCTTATCTTTTTTGTTAAAGGAACATCTTTCTCTATATCTCTGAATGGAAATGAAATATGCAGTTTGCTTTTTAATATTTGAGGAACTGCCTATAAATCTTAACTATATGTATTACAGCAACCTTTCTCAAATGAACTATGTTTTTTAAGAAGTCCATTCCAATCTGTGAAAAAACAATTGCACAAAGATATGTGTGTGCATGTTAAGTCACTTCAGTTGTGTCTGACTCTTTGGAACCCCATAGACTATAGCCCTCCAGGCTCCTCTGTCCATGGGATTCTCCAAGAATACTGGAGTGGGTTGCCATGCCCTTCTCCAAGCATTAAGGTAGCAGCTTGTAACAGCATACATTTACTATTTCGGTGTCTGACAGCAGGACACTGGGGTTAGCTTAGCTGGGTCCATTCTTCAAGATCTGTCACAAGGTTTCATCAAGTGTTGATCAGGACTGACATCCCTTCTAAAGCTGAAGAACTATCTTCTTCCAAGTTCAGTAGCAGAATCTGGTTCCTAAAGACTATTGGACTGTGGTTCTCAGTTTCTGGCAGACTTGGCTGAAGGATCCCTTCAATTCCATGCCATGTGAGCCTGTCCAATACAGCAACTTATTTCATCAGAGTGTATGCTGAGAAGGTGATAGGTTAAGCCAACCAGAAGATAGGAGTTGCAATTTTAGGTAACCGATCAAAGAAGTGATATCCCATCACATTTGCCATATTCTATTAGTTAGAAGCAAACGCCAGGCCCCACCTACACTTGAGGGAAGCGAAGTACACAAACGTATGAGTACCAGTAGGCAGTGATAATTAGGGGTCAACCTAGAGTCTCTTTGCCATAGGAAGGAAGGTGGGGAGGAAGGAAAGGAAGGAGCAAGGGAGGTGGGGAGGAAAGAGGAAGAGACAAAGGAGGAGAGTAAGAAAGGGTGGACATTATGCTTACTTTAGGGTGAGAACTGCTGCATATTATATTGATGCTTAGGATATTTATAATGGCTGTTCACATATTAAAAGTTCTAAGATATCCTCTTAAATGTTGTTTATCCCACTACTTCCCAAACATATTTGATCAAGAAACTCTTTTTTCATTAAAAACTTCTCTGTAGTATAAAGTTTGAGAAATATTGAATTTGAAAAATTGACTTTATATGTATTTTTTTCTACTTATCCAAAAGATTGTTACTAAAACTGGGAGCTTGTGGGTATATTGATATTTCCTGGATCCCAAGAAATTCTATATTTATAATTTTTGCTGTCCAGTTAGAAAAATTAAGAGGGGCAACTAGTGGATCATCTGAATAACCACTTCTAGCCAAGGATGCCATGAGATTTCATACCTCAGTGGGTATGGATGCAGTTACTGTCACATTGGCATCTGTTAATAACACTTCAGTGGTCAAAGACTAATAAGAAATGAAGTAGGACAAACTTATGAATAATGTATTAGGACCAGATGAAGGCCAAAATTCATCATGGTCCAGTAAGATTCCATAGTAGTTTCAATAGAGAAAACTTGTAGCAGAATGAGTCGTTATTACACACCGAAAGCACTCTGAGGAATGCTGGCTCAGAATAACCTGGGCCAGACTGCTCAGCAGAATATTCATGCGGAACATTGCCTTTTAGTTTCCACGAAATAACATTAGCCATTTTATTAACACTGTTAATTTGAATTTAGCTGGTTTTATGGTCCTGCTTTTATCTAATCTTGTAAATTGGTTTGGATATGATAGTTATATGAAGCTATAAAAATAAATACTGTACTCATGTTTTTATGATTGCAAATCTGAAAGTAAAATCGCAGTACAAATAATTTGTCAGCAGAGACAACCATATATTACTGAAGACTGAGAAACACTGACTCATTATTTTAATATTCCATTAATCATGGGCTGTAGTGACTCTTTTATCCCAACTGGACTAGTAACATTCAGTGCTGTTCCCTAGTTTGACTAATCTAATTTAAAACCAGAGGTTAGACATCAATTTCAGTTGTCTCTTTCTTGTTTGAAAAAATTGTGGGACCCCCCACCCACCCCCGTGTCCTCCATGGTAAGCTGCTGCTGTTGACAGACATCAGGTCCCTTAGGAGTATTATAAAGAAGAGAAAAACAAGTTCTGCTTTTCTGTTCAGTTTTCTGGTTCAAGATGGTTGTACTTTGCGACAATGGAAGATTTCTTCACCATCAGAGGCTTTGTCCTTCAGTCTCGTTCTCTGTAAGGGAAGGACCATGTCAGATCTAGATTTTGTAATTTCACCACATAAAACGTAGCCCCAGAGCACCACATTTTGAAGAGTCTATGTGGGGCTAATTTTATAAACTCTGTGTGTATGTGCATAAAAATAAGTATTGCAAAAGCCAGACCATCTGGAATCAATAGGTGGTGTAAAGAAGACTGAGAAGGAGCCAGGTGACTCGAGTGTGACTCTGCTGAAGTGCACTTACTCCCTGACTTATCTGGTGAAGGCACTGCCCTAGATACTTGTGAAACTGACAGCACACATACGTCATCAAGTAAATGCTTTTCTTTTTTCTCAAGTGTTTGGTTGTCCTGCTGTCTTTTTTAAAGGTCTTCACCTACCTTGAGGCTGTGTCATCCGGTAATTGCATAAGATGTTGTAGCTGAAGTAGGAACCGAGAGGCTGTGGAGAAGGGAGGGGCCAACTGCTGAGAAAATTCTGGAAAATTCTGTGATTTTCTGAGCAGAATCCCATGAGATGCCCAGTCTGATTTGAAGAATCTTCCCTGGAATCAAGTGAAAAAAATAGAAACTCCTATACAAATATAATAATACGTATTAATTATGACATCATGGAGAAACCTGATAGCCAGACATCTGCCTTTTTTATGAATCTATATTGAGCTTCTCGAGCTTCCCAGTGTGTGGCTGTGCCCTTGCATTCCTCAATGTTAGTGAGGAAGCCGACTCTCCTGAACTGCACATTGAAAGCTGCTGGGTGTTCCAGCCTTCCCAGCTTAGGGACAGAGAAAACAAAGACAGCCATGTGTTTGTCTCTGCAGGTGGCCCTCTGCTCTATGAGAACATCACGTTTGTCTACAACTCGGAACAACTGAACGGGACTCAGCGCGTCCTCCTGGATAACGTCCTGTCGGAAGAGCAATGCCGGGAGCTGCACAGCGTGGCCAGTGTGAGGACCGGAAGCCTGATGCTGAGCTGGCCTGGCCTCAGCCTGGGAGTGCTTTGGTCCTGGGCTTACTTGAAGCCAGAGAACCAGGCCTGAAATACCACTTTCTGTAGGAGAAGGACATTGATTGTGGAGGCACTTTCAGAGCCTTTGGGTTGGGTCATTGTAGTTTTGTCCAGATCTGGATATGGCTGTTGCATCTGGAAGAGTTAGAGGCTTAATTCTTAGAATATCAGTATCCAGCATGTGTCCCGCTATGATATGAAGTCACCAGGAAATCTCTTTATGTTTGACAGAAATTAATCAATATATTGGGTTTCCCAAGTGGCGTTAGTGGTAAAGAACCTGCGTTTCAATGCAAGAGATGTAAGAGAGGATGGTTTGATCCCTGGGTTGGGAAAATCCCCTGGAGGGGGGCATGGCAACCCACTCCAGTATTCTTGCCTGGAGAATCCCATGGACAAAGGGGCCTGGCAGGCTACAGTCCATAGTGGCAAAGAGTCAGACACAAATGAAACGACTTAGCACAGCACAGCAAAGTCAATATGTTAATTATTTATATTCTAGCTATTTCTACAACATGTGGTGGTGGCATTTGATAATACAAATGTGGGGTGAAAGTTAAGTAAAGATCCCTCTTTCGATTGGAAGAATTACTGAACCCAGAATCCTGGAATAAAATGGGGATGGTTCTGATTATTGACTTTGGTTCTCAGTTTTCTGGCAGTCAGGGCAGAAAGGGGGTTGTGATGAATACATAATCATCATTAATAGAGCATCTTGTATTCTGCTTCCAGGGGATCATGCTCGTTGGTGATGGATACAGAGGAAAAACTTCACCCCATACACCCAATGAAAAGTTCGAAGGTGCAACTGTCCTGAAAGCACTCAAAGTAAAGCCTTAAACTCTTTTGGATTTAAATTCCCAAGTGTTAATGCAAGATCTTCTAGGAATGCCAGATTCAGGGAAGGGAAGGGTTTAGGATATAGACCTATCAGGTCATTGAAGGGAACAAGTAGGAAATGACACCTTCATTGTTTCTAATCATTCACTTATCAATCCATTCAGTTATCAACTTAATGAATTAAGTTGATAATCAATACCAAACTCTGTTATTTCCTAAGTTTGCATCTGACAAACAATATACACCACCCTTGTCCTCAAGGAGCTCAAGGTACAATGGTGAAAACATACTCAAGTTATCATTCTGTACTGCTAGAAATGTTTTTGGAAAGGAGTGATGGAAGTGTCCTGAGAGAAAAGAGGGTGATTAGCTTTTAACTTTCCCTTTGTGATTAGGCTTCTTTCAAGGGCTCATTTTCCTAACCCAAACCCACAAGTCTGTAGTAGTATTCCCACAAGCCAACAGAGAGCTGAGCATCCTATATTGGCTTAGTGATTTCCTCAATAATTGGCATCTGATTTCCTCAAGCCCTCCAATCAACCCAGTGGTTTCTAATATTCTTCTTTTTCTTCAGTTTGGTTATGAAGGCCGAGTCCCCCTGAAGAGTGCCCGTCTGTTTTATGACATCAGCGAGAAGGCTCGAAAGATTGTAGAATCCTATTTCATGCTGAACTCAACCCTGTATTTTTCCTACACGCACATGGTCTGCCGCACAGCCCTGTCTGGTGAGATTTCAGAGTCTGAACTTGTTCCCTTTTACTCTCTGTGAAATGAGAAAGAAAACAATGTGAAACAAAGCTCTAGGAATGTGTCAGACTTGATACAGAAGAGTTTTATATTTTTAAAACAAAACAAGCTTACTCATTCTGACTTTTCTCTTCCCTCTTTTTCTACTTTGCTCTTCCCTAAACTATTAGAAGGCCATCACTCTGCCTGTGTTCCTTTCCAAATCCATTGCTTCTGCTTGTTTCAATCACATTAAAAAAAAAAAAAATACTTTTCTGCTCTAGGTTTCACTTTTCAGGGTTTAAGAACCTGGAAATTACAGTCCCCATTATGTCCACAAACATTGAGGGGAAGTGCTTGGAAGATAAAGGAAAGATTAAAAGAAATCTTCTTTAAAAAGACAGAGACCTCCACACCCCCTGGCATCACTATTTCTTCTCCACGTCTTTTCTTCAACACCCTCCTACGGAAGAAGGGGCAAAGGATGTCACAGAAGTAGACTTTCCACTTGGGAATTCTCAGCTGCATCAACTCTTTTCTTTTTGACATTGGCATGTTATCCTCAACCTTTTACTGGCGCACACAAGGCACAGCACATGAAATGCATGGAATTTCCGCATGTATATTTATAGAGAGCTTTTATAGCTGAAGAAGACAGGTGTGACTTGTCTACAGTTTTTTACAACAAGTTCATATCAAAACAGGATCAGAACCACTTGACTGCGCTTTCCCAGTGTTCTTTAGTCTGCTCTGCCTTCTGACTCCTCAAATTTGCAAGGGACATCATCCATAGGAGAAGACAGATAGATTGTCAGCTTTGCTCTTGGAGGTTATGGCACTCCATCTTTCATGCTTCCCTGTTCCCTTTTCTGGCAGGTCAACAGGATAGAAGAAATGACCTCAGTCATCCCATCCATGCTGACAACTGCCTGTTGGATCCAGAGGCCAATGAATGCTGGAAGGAGCCTCCTGCTTACACATTCCGGGACTATAGGTACCACAAGCCCCTGCTTCAAAATAAAACTTTTGCCCAGCAGTTATCAAAACTCCATGGAAATTAGAAAGCTGATCTGTTTTGCCACCATCACACTCATCTCGATGAAGCAGAGATGCTCAGATAATTTTCTTAAGCAGCTGCTACAACCCAGAAGTGCCTTCAGCATGTCCTATTTTTATGTTAAAAATCCCTGCTCATTTTGTTGCATCCTATTTCACAGAACATCCGTTTTGTTTTCATACCAAAAAGTGAAGTTTATGTGTTTTGTTTTGTTTTTTTTTTCTCACTTGGCTTTCAGTTAAATATATTCTTGTGGTATATGCATCTCAGTTTGAGAACAGAGGGGATGCATCTCAACGTGCAGAGGGATCTCATCACATCATTTACCTATGTATGTGTTTTGTAAATAAGAAACTGGAAACTCAGGAGAAAAAAAATGTATTCTCTTATTGAATGATATTTTACTGTGTAAAGGAAAGAGTCAAGATTTGTAGTCACCATGCATATAATGTGTTCATTACTACACTGTGCTCTATACAAAAACGTTTATTGAGCGCCCCCTGCCTGCAAGGCTGGGCTACACCCCTTGGAACTCTCCAGCTGCTTAAGGAAAAATTGCGTCCTTCAGAGTTACTGCTGCTGCTGCTGCTAAATCGCTTCAGTCGTGTCCGACTCTGTGCGACCCCATAGACGGCAGCCCACCAGGCTCCGCCCTCCCTGGGATTCTCCAGGCAAGAACACTGGAATGGGTTGCCATTTCCTTCTCCAATGCATGAAAGTGAAAAGTGAAAGTGAAGTCGCACAGTCGTGTCCGATTCTTCGCAACCCCATGAACTGCAGCCTACCAGGCTCCTCCATCCATGGGATTTTTCCAGGCAAGAGTACTAGAGTGGGTTGCCATTGCCTTCTCCAAGAAAGTGAAAGTGAAGTCGCTCAGTCGTGTCCAACTCTTTGCGACCCCGTGGGCTGTAGCCCACCAGGCTCCTCTGTCCATGGGATTCTCTAGGCAAGAATAATGGAGTGGGTTGCCAGTTCCTTCTCCTAGTATAAAAGAAAAGAAGAGAGTTTTAGATTCTGTGAGCAGCATTGAAGAACTAGATTAAACCTAGTTAGGTTTTAATTTGGAAAGGGAAATGTGAGATAAGGTTTGAAATATAATTAAAATTTTAAAGTAAGAATGAATAAATACTTCCTATATGACCCTGGGCTTCCCTTGTGGCTCAGCTGGTAAATAATCTTCCTGCAATGCGGGAGACTTGGGTTGGATCGCTAGGTTGGGAAGATCCCCTGGAGAAAGGAAAAGCTATTACCCACTCCAGAATTCTGGCTTGGAGAATTCCATGGAGTGGGGTCGCAAAGAGTTGGACAGGACTGAGCAACTTTCACTTTCACTTTATACGACCCTACATCTGGTCTTACTCTTGAAGTTTAGGAAGGTCAATCATTTTCATCTCTAGTTCACAGGAAACTTACTAATCAGGCTGGTTGGTTCGTGTCCAGTGTCCAGTATTCTGTGGTGATGTTGTGCAGGCATATGAGAGGACAAATGGTTTCCCTTTCTTCTTACAGTGCTCTCCTATATATGAATGATGACTTTGAAGGAGGAGAATTCATATTCACTGAGATGGACGCCAAGACTGTGACTGTAAGCAAGTCTCTTCTTGCAAATTTATCTAGCATTTTTCAGTCTCACTTTTGCCATTTTCCAAGGGCTGCTGGATTTCAAATATTCCTGAGCTTGAGAATTCAAGAGGTGAACAGAGATCCAGTAAATTTATACATTATAAAATGTTAGAAATAGAATCATCAATAAAAATCTTCTTGTCCATTTTACATATGGGTGATTTAAAGAATATTTTTTAAGGATCACATAGTTAGTGTTAGACTTAGAACTAGAACGTAGGTCTTCAGATTCTTTTTCAAGTAGTTTGATGGAGACATAAAAACACCTGTTCTTAAATCACCCACAACTAGGATAAGTCACATGTCTCTACAGAACGACTTTCATGTACCCTGGTGTCCTGTGTGCTTAGAGTGAGCATTGGTCATCATACCCGTCATTATCCAAATTACTATATATGTGTGTGTGTGTGTATATATATAATGTATCAGTTCAGTTCAGTCACTCAGTTGTGTCCGACTCTTTGTGACCCCATGAATCGCAGCATGCCAGGCCTCCCTGTCCATCACCAACTCCCGGAATTTATCCAAACTCATGTCCATCGAGTCGGTGATGCCATCCAGCCATCTCATCCTCGGTCGTCCCCTTCTCCTCCTGCCCCCAATCCCTCCCAGCATCAGAGTCTTTTCCAATGAGTCAACTCTTCGCATGAGGTAGCCAAAGTATTGGAGTTTCAGCTTCAGCATCAGTCCTTCCAATGAACACCCAGGACT
>SJYV01027655.1:926485-1053298 GCA_006410875.1 Neotragus pygmaeus
CCGAAGAATTGATGCTTTTGAACTGTGGTGTTGAAGAAGACTCTTGAGAGTCCCTTGGACTGCAAGGAGATCCAACTAGTCCATTCTTAAGGAGATCAACTCTGGGATTTCTTTGAAAGGCATGATGCTAAAGCTGAAACTCCAGTACTTTGTCCACCTTATGCGAAGAGTTGACTCATTGGAAAAGACTCTGATGCTGGGAGGGATTGGGGGAAGGAGGTGAAGGGGACGACAGAGGATGAGATGGCTGGATGGCATCACTGACTCGATGGACGTGAGTCTGAGTGAACTCTGGGAGATGGTGATGGACAGGGAGGCCTGGCGTGCTGCGATTCATGGGGTCACAAAGAGTCAGACACGACTGAGCGACTGAAGTGAACTGAACTGAACTGAACTGAAGATCATGGCATCTGGTCCCATCACTTCATGGGAAATAGATGGAGAAACAGTGGAAATGTGACAGTTTTTATTTTCTTGGGCTGTAGAATAACTGCTGATGGTGACTGCAGCCATGGAATAAAAAGACATTTGCTCCTTGAAAGAAAAGCTATGACCAACCTAGGCAGCATATTAAAGAGCAGAGACATTACTCTGCCAACAAAGGTCCATCTAGTCAAAGCTGTGATTTTTCCAGTAGTTATGTCTGGATGTGAGAGTAGGACCATAACGAAAGCTGAGCACCTAAGAAGAGATGTCTTCGAACTGTGGTGTTGGAGAAGATACTTGAGAGTCCCTTAGACAGCAAGGAGATCAAGCCAGTCAATCCTAAAGGAAATCAGTCTTGAATATTCACTGAAAGGACTGATGCTGAAGCCTAAGCTCCAATACCTTGGCCACCTGATGTGAAGAGCCAACTCTTTGGAAAAGCCCCTGATGCTGGGAAAGATCGAAAGCAGGAGGAGAAGGGGAAAACAGAGGATGAGATGGTTGGATCGCATCACCGACTCAATGGACATGAGTTTGACCAAGCTCTAGGAGTTGGTGATGAACAGGGAAGCCTGGCATGCTGCAGTCCATGGGGTTGCAAAGAATTGAACACGACTGAGCAAGTGAACTGAACTGAGAGATAAAGAACCCGCCTGCCAATTCAGAAGATGTAAGAGACATGGGTTTGACCCCTGGATAGGGAAGATCCCTTGGAGGAGGGCGTGACAACCCACTCCAGCATTGTTGCCTGGAGAATCACATGAACATAGGAGCCTGGCAGGCTACAGTCCATAGGGTTGCAAATAGACACAACTGAAGTGACTTAGCAGCACGCTCATACAAGTAACTAAGATCCTGCAAGCTGTGTGGTGTAGCCAAAAAAAAATTAAAAGAAAAATCTGGAAGTTGTATATTTACTGAATGGTGGCTTAAGATTTACATTTATTCAAGACAAGTACAGCACAGAGCCTTCTCTGACTTTACTCATCAGTTAGATATAAAGCAAAAGGAACTTTCTTTTTATCATACTTGGAAGAAACGTGAATTATTTTCAACAGCAGTATATTTGTGAAACATTTATTTAGGAACTTTAGTTTCTCTGTGCAAGTTTGAAAAAGATAAAATGTAATGAGTTCCATTTGCTTCATGAAAAACTAAACTCAGTGGGGCTGTGTTCCAAAAGTGTGTTTACAATCATTTAGCTAAACTTCAGAATATATTTTCTCATAGAAGCAACATATCCATAGAACTTGTTTGTTTCTTCACATACCTGAATTATGGGAGGTGATTCTCTCCATTCTCTCCATGGAATGTGATGACCATTTCACCTGATAACTTTATTTTCTGAATTAGGTGTTATTTTAACCTTCATCTTTGTCTTTGAGGAAATTGGAAACCGTCTATGTCTTCTTCAGCCCCAGGATTCCATTGTTCTTTGACAAAACTTGACTGAAGTAATTGAGTGGAAGGATAGAGAAGGGGGATTGTAGAAACGTTCACAGCGTTGAAATTGCGAGTCATGTTTTCACTTTCTTTCTCAGGCCTCTATAAAACCAAAGTGTGGGCGCATGATCAGCTTCTCGTCTGGAGGAGAGAACCCGCATGGGGTGAAGGCAGTCACCAAGGGCCAGAGGTGTGCTGTGGCTCTGTGGTTTACCTTGGACCCACTTTACAGAGAATTGGTGAGTCTCTGACCCCTCGCCCTCAGAAAGTCAAAGTCAGTGAGACACCCTATAGAACTGCTTCACGAACTTCATTGATCTGAAAATTCTTATGAGTTGATTCATAACCCTTCAGGAATCTTAGAGATCATGGGGGGAAAATCTTCTACAGAATCCTTTCTGTCTGCTTTCCAGTACTGGCTCTGTTTTCTAAGCAAGAACACATTTTCTTAATCAGATCCATGACTTAGCAAATACACATCTGATTTTTGCACTGTACGTTTTAGGAAAAGGGGCTAAAAATGCAGTTCTTGATCAGATGGGGTTTTATAAGTGAATGTTTGCAGAAATAGACATCTCAGTGATATTCAGCACTCTCCTAAATTAGTCTGGAGTTTACTAACAAATTGTAGCATCAAGAGAGAGCAATCATTTTCCACTGGCCACCAGGAAGACTGATTTGTTGTCTCAATAAACCCTTAAAAAGTTCACCAAATCATTTATGAAACACTTATTGAAGACAATGAGGGGACATGAAAATTTATTATTTACTAATATTTAGTTAAATATTAAAATATTGTTATTGTCTTAGAAGTGACTGAGGACACTTAGTCTGGATAAGAGACTGTGATCTCACCGTTCTGGATATTCTGAGCAGAGGTTATAGTGTTTGTAAGTCTGCCCAGGTGATGCTCGTAGAAGCCACCTGCCAATGCAGGAGACATAAGAGACCTGGGTTTGATCCCTGGGTTGGGCGGATCCCCTGGTGGAGGGCATAGCAACCCACTCCAGTAGTCTTGCCTGGAAAATCCCATGGACAGAAAAGCCTGGTGGGCGACAGTCCATAAGGTCGCAAAGAGCTGGACATGACTGAAATGACTTAGCACGCACAGCACGTGAAGCTATAGAGGAATGAAGTAAATCCTATAGATACAGCCCCTGAGAGGAATATCTAGGCTCAACATAAGGAATAACTTTCAGACCAACTCCACCATTTGGCAGAATTCTCTTCTTTGGAAGCACAGAGTTACTTGTCACTGGGTGACTCCAATCGCAGCCCCAGCAAATTCTTGGCGTGGAAAGCTGAGCCTGAACTTGAATCTTCATGGCAGGGGCTACACCAAATGACTTCAAAGTCTCCTCCAGCCTTGAGCCTTAATGAAACTATGAAATTCTAGTCTTTAAACTGGCGTGTGAACCAGTTTTCCTCTTTAGACCCCTAAATTGGATCCAATTGCATCAGAAAGAGTTTAAAGTGAATTTCTCTTTCTTATATACTATTTTTTCCATCCAAACCTAACTCAGTTTTTAGGCCTTATTTCTAAACATTCTTTCACATGTTTCATAAATGTTTATAAAAGATCTACAGTGTGCTTGGAAAACTCCACTAGGTGGGCCCTGGGGGTACATGATTGAACAAGGCAGAGCTTTGACCACAAGGAGCTTGGAGAGGCCAACAGGAGAATGATGGGGAGAAGACAGCCATCTGCATTTGCAGGGAGATATCAAAGGAGACTGACTTACACAGAAAGTGTTGGTCGCTCAGTCGTGCCCAGCTCTTTGCGACCCCATGGACCGCAGCCCACCAGGCCTCTGTCCGTGGGATTTCCCAGGCAACGATGCTGGAGCGCCATTTTCCTTTCCTTCTCCAGGATTGTTAGCATAGGGCAACCCTAGCAGAGCAGAGGATGACGGCTGGGCACAAAGAAAGAACAGTCCCGACAGAGGGAGCAGGGCAGGGAGAGAGCCGAAAACACCGCAAGGGGCTGAGTAGCGCCGTGACATGCAATTCCTCGCCCCTCTCGCCTCTCCACGGCCAAAATGCCAGTGTCCCCACATCACCCCTTCTTGACTAAAGAGTCTAGGCACACGAGTACACAGTGGAGATAACAACATTGTTGGAGAATTATCTCTTGTTTTTCAATCTTTAGTGTTAAACAAACATTTAAGCTGTTTTATTATTCAGTATCTCAGCCTCTCCTTCAAGATATTTGTTTCTATCAAAATAAGCTCACACACACACACACACACACACACACACACACACACAAATAACACAAAGTTCTCTTTTGTCCTCCTAACCTGGAAAGTACGAGTGAAAATCCTCCAGTTTCCAGGCCGTGGCGACATCTAGTGGTCACAGAAGAAAGTGACCAAAGCTTCTATGGCAGCTACCAGGAAAATCTTGCCTATGACATGATTCCCAGGGGATCTTAACAAACTACTGACATTTTGGCTCCCACATTTAAAAATTCTAGATTGATTAATTTAGGTGTAGGAAGTTGTAAAAGTTCCCCAGATGATTTCAATGTGTCACAAAGTTTGAGAGTCCCTGAGTTGTTGAGTCACTCAGTCGTGTCTGATACTTTGTGACCCCGGGGACTGCAGCATGCCAGACTTCCTTGTCCATCACCATCTCCTGGAGTTTGCTCAAACTCATGTCCATCAAGTCGGTGATGCCATCCAACCATCGCATACTCCTGTCCCCTTCTCCTCCTGCTTTCAATCTTTCCCAGCATCAGGGGCTTTTCAAATGAGTTGTCTCTTCACATCAGGTGGTCAAAGTACTGGAGCTTCAGCATCAGTCCTTCCAATGAACATTCAGGGGTGATTTCCTTTAGAATTGATTGGTTTTATCTCCTTGCAGTCCAAGGGGCTCTCAAAAGACTTCAACACCACAGTTCGAAAGCATCAATTCTCTGGCGCTCAGCCTTTTTTATTGTCTGGCTCTCACGGCCTTACATGACTACTGGAAAAACCATAACTTTGACTATGTGGGCCTTTGTTGGCAAAGTAATGTCTCTGCTTTTTAATATACTGTCTAGGTTTGTCATTGCTTTTCTCCCAAGGAGCAAACACCTTTTAATTTCATGGCAGCAGTCACCGTCTGCAGTGATTTTGGAGCCCAAGAAAACAGTCTGTCACTATTTCTATTGTTTCCCCATCTGTTTGCCGTGAAGTGATGGGACCCAATGCCATCCTCTCCATTTATTTGAATGTTGGGTTTTAAGTCAGATTTTTCACTCTCCTCTTTCACCATCTTAAGAGGCTCTTTAATCTCTCTTCACTTTCTGCCATAAGGGTGGTGTCACCTACATATCTGAAGTTATTGATATTTCTCCCCAAAATCTTGATTCCAGCTTGTGCTTCATCCAGCCCGGCTTTTTGCATGGTGTGTTCTGTATATAAGTTAAATAAGCAGGATGACAACATATAGCCTTGATGTACTCCTTTCCCAATTTTGAGCCAGGAGTTAGGCACCTCCTTTCAGGTTAAATCCCTGAGCAAAGAAAGCCTGCCTTTCAAGATGTCATCAGAGCTGGCAGACTTATATGCTCATTAGAGTTTACTTTAAAGGCATTACATTCTCAAGGAGTATTAAATATCATAAATTCTTAAGGATGCCCAACATTAGAAGCTTTGATTCCTTGTTAAGAGAGTTCCATCTCTCTTTTCAACTTCTTTTCTTTCAAGAGAGACAAAATTGCAACAGTCTCTTGTGCAGTCAGATCGGAGCATTTTGTATCCACATCAATTTGCTAAACAAGGGTGTTTTCCCTGCATTAATAAAGTAGTACTCATGTAGCTGCTTCGCTAGTGGCTCAGAAGTAACGTATCTGCCTACAATGCAGGAGACGCAGGAGATGTAGGTTTAATCCCTGGGTTGGGAAGACCCCATGGAGGAGGAAATGGCAACCCACTCCAGTATTCTTGTCTGGGAAATCCCATGGACAGAGAAGCCTGGCAGTCTATAGTCCATGGGGTCACAAAGAGTTGGACACAACTGAGCATGCACACACACACTCATGCATTTTATTTGGACATTATGACAACTATTTAGTTTTCTGTTATTTAGTATATCTGGTCCTTGTAGGTGATTTTATGTCAACATTATGCTCAATTATAAACTCTTGAATAAAGGGGATTGTCTTATCAAGTCATAAAATAATCAAGTTCTTTATATAATTTACTATGCCGGGAACAGTGCTGGGGACTACCTATAGGAGATGCAAATTATTTTAGGCATAACTTTTGTCTTCAGGGAACTTGAAGTCAAAGTGAAGAGACAATACAGGGACCTGAGTAATTAAAACACAAGGCAAAATTCAGCAAGAATTACTAGAGCCAAAAATGCATGGTGTTCAGGGGACAGAAGAGGGAACCAGCAAAGATTTCATGGAGGAGATGGCATTTAATAGGAGCCTTAAAGGATGAGCATGATTTCTTAAGGGAGAGACATTTCTGGCATGTTAGACATCTACCCATATATTTATTCATCAGCTATGATACTGTGCTCTGCTGTGTCCAGTCACTCAGTCATGTCTGACTCTTTGGGACCCTATGGACTAGAGCCCACCAGGCTCTTGTGTCCATGGGATTCTCCAGGCAAAAATACTGGAGTGGGTTGACATGTCCTCCTCCAGGGGATCTTCCCAAACCAGGGATAGGACCTGTGTCTCCTGTGTCTCCTGCATTGCAGGCCAATTCTTTACCACTGAGCCATCCTCCTAAATGTTAGTTGCTTTTCTGGGCACAGGAAATAGAACAGTGCCCCTCAAATGACAAGAGTCCCTGTTTTCATGGAGCTTAACTTCTAGTGGAAAAAGGCAACACATAAATAAAGAATAAACAGCTGAAGGATTTTCAGGTAGTGAGAAATTATGTATGGGAAAGAAAATAAGACAACTGATTTGATAGTAAAACGGAGGAGGTAGCAAAGTGTGAGAGGGCTCTCCAGACAAATGAAAGGAAGAAGCCAACCATGATAAAGGTCTTGGGAGGAGTATTCCAGGGGAGAAGAGGTTGTAAAGCCCCAAAGATAAGAAGGAGCACAGAATGATCAAGAAGCAAAGAAAGCCAAGGTGGCCAGAACGTGGTATGCGAGATAGAGAATGGGCTGAAAGGAGAATACAAAACAAGCAGCAGTTAGACTTGATGAGCTGTTTAGGAAACATGAATTCTCTTTCAATGTATTCTGTAAGGTAGCATAGAAAAAAATCTGAACAAAATTTTTGATTTGCCCAATGGGAAAGAAGCGATGTCCCTTACCCTTTCCCCTGTCTCCCCTGGTCCTGAGAATTACAGGATAGGAAAGACTGCTGTAGTTAACATATCATAGTAGAGAAGGTGAAAAGATGTGGGGAACTGGAGATGTCACTTGGAAGTAGGCCAACTGGGTCAATGGTGGGGGAGCGGTAAGAGAAACACAGGATGTGATGGAAGCAGCGTTTAAATCCTAGGGATGCTCAACCTAGACTAGGATGAGGAAGGCCTTCTCAGAGTGCTGTATTCAGACATCTCAAGGTAAGTCAGGAAGGTAGAGTGTAAGGGGAGGTGAAAGAAGACAAGGTGAATTGAAGAAGAGAGAGAAGTCCAAGTCCTTACAAGCACATCAAGAAAGGTGGGCCCAGAGCATCCAGCAATGGGAACCCATGCAAGGGCTGTGAGCAGTGAGCTGGAAAGGCAAGTGGTCATGATTCCAGTGCAGAGGGTCCAATAGGAGCATGTGGGAGGGGGTGTGACACAGATCAATTTGAAAGCTACCACAGCAATTAAGTTAAGTTAAGGGTCCTCAAGCAGGAGTGATTTTTCCTGCCACTGTGCAGTTGACAATTTAGAGTTGTTTTTGGTTGTCACAACTTGGACTTGGTTGCCACTGGTTACCTGCAGTAGGCAGAGCCAGAGATGCTGCTAAACACTCTCAATGCACAAGACACCTCTCCACCCCCACCAACAAAGAGTTATTCTCTGCTCTAAAATGTCAGCAGGGCCAAGCTTGAGAAACACTGGCCTAAACTAAGGCAACAGTTCAGTTCAGTTCAGTCGCTCAGTTGTGTCCGACTCTATGACCCCATGGATTGCAGCACACCAGGCCTCCCTGTCCATCACCAACTCCTGGAGTCGATTCAAACTTATGTCCATCAAGTCGGTGATGCCATCTAACCATCTCATCCTCTGTCGTCCCCTTCTCCTCCTGCCCTCAATCCCTCCCAGCATTAGGTTCTTTTCCAATGAATCAACTCTTCGCCTCAGGTGGCCAAGTACTGGAGTTTCAGCTTCAATATTAGTCCTTCCAATGAACACTCAGGGCTGATCTCCTTTAGGATGGACTGGTTGGATCTCCTTGCAGTCCAAGGGACTCTCAAGAGTCTTCTCCAACACCACAGTTCAAAAGCATCAGTTCTTCGGCGCTCAGCTTTCTTTATAGTCCAACTCTCACATCCATACAAGACCACTGGAAAAACCATAGCCTTGACTAGACAGACCTTTGTTGGCAAAGTAATGTCTCTGCTTTTTAATATGCTGTCTAGGTTGGTCATNTTTCTCATGATGTACTCTGCATAGAAGTTAAATAAGCAGGGTGACAATATACAGCCTTGATGTACTCCTTTTCCTATTTGGAACCAGTCTGTTGTTCCATGTCCATTTCTAACTGTTGCTTCCTGACCTGCATACAGGTTTCTCAAGAGGCAGGTCAGGTGGTCTGGTATTCCCATCTCTTTCAGAATTTTCCACAGTTTATTGTGATCCACACAGTCAAAGTCTTTGGCATAGTCAATAAAGCAGAAATAGATTTTTTTTTTCTGGAACCTTCTTGATTTTTCAATGATCCAGCAGATGTTGGCAATTTGATCTCTGGTCCCTCTAAGGCAACAGTAAGTGCACTGAAAATAAAGGGAAAGAAACAAGGGGCAGAACAGAGAGGACTAAGTGGTGTATCAGATCCAAGAAACCATCATCAGGCTTTTAGGGTGAATGTGGAAGTCATGGTGGTCTTTACTGAGAGAGGAATTCTGTGAAGAGGACAGAGTAGGTCTGTGGGGGAGAAGCTGCAGAATTCAGCTTGACCACACTGAGCTGGAGAACTGAGTTGGAGATGTCAGTGGGACCACAAATTAGAAACGGAAGTTGCGGTTGAATATATAAGATTTCTTGACACGAGAGGAGTCTTGGAAAGTAACAGCTGAGTACACAGGGAAGTCAGCAGAAGGTACCTGGATAGGGATGGAATGAGGCTACATCTTTAGCTGGATTTAGCGTCCGTTCATGTAGATGATGCCTGGAAATGTTGGGGGTGCATCTGACACTGGCATCACTTGTAACAGTGATGTTTACATTGTCTTTTTTTACAGGAGCGAATACAAGCCGATGAAGTGATCGCAATCCTGGATCAAGAACGGCAAGGGAAGCATGAACTGAATATCAATCCCAAAGATGAGCTATAAAAATGAAAAAAAGAGTCTCTATCAAATATTTATTTAAATTGTTAATCTTATGAGAACTTTTTTATTTTTGTACAGAGCCACGGTATAAATTAACAGGTTGATATGAGTCAGCAGATCTCCCTTCTGTGCCTAAGGATGCTTGCTTTGCCTCAGTCTGTCTGTCTGTCTTGGTTTTCTCAGCAGATTGTCTTTCAAAGCCCAGTCACCCCTTCCCCACTGTGCACGCGTGTGCACACACATACAGACTTCATGTGCGCAGATCCTAAAACTCAAGCAGAAAGAATAAGTCTGTTCCTGGCGAAAAAACAACTCCCATGCATGCCCAGATCTAAAGTTAGAATATGATCCGACTCAGAAGGCCTTTCTGGTTCCGTGCCTTTCAGCCACTGTCTCTCCCAGAGCTGATGGCTGTGACTCTGAAGAGTCCACGGTGAGGTCAGAACGGCTTCCAGTCACTGCCCTGAGGTTCCCCCATGCTCTGCAAAAGAACAGCTCTGATGAAGACTGTGAGACAGAGGGGTCCGCTTTCCGAGGCCTGGGTGGAGTTTTTGACTCTGGTGTTTTTAGCATAGAGCACCCTTACACTGGAAGCTTTGATTCACCCCCCACTATGGGCTAGTCCAGAAAGGACTCCCCTAGGAGTGTTGTCTTTAAAAAGCATTGTTCACGGGTTGAAGTAGAATGGCTCTTCATCCCAGAGATTCTGGAAGAACCTGAATGTGGGCACCATGGCTACATTGCCCGAGAGAGGGATGTTTTGTTCTTCAGGGAGAAAAAAATGGATTTCTGGTTGATTCTACTCTTCATCTGAGTGTCTTTTGAGCCCCTCCCTTCTCTTCCCCTTCCCTCACCTTTGGTGCTCTCCAGCTCATGGATTTTAGTGTTTGTATCTGATTTGTTTAATAAAGGGAGGCTTGTTTTAATATCCAGCATTTGTTTTTCTTCTCACAAATGTTTGGTTTATCTCCAGGTAATCCAAACAGGAGCTTTGGGGACCACCCAGGGATAATATTGGGTCATGGTTCATTTTGTTGGCAGGGGCTTGGGGCTGCAAGGAAGGTATAAACATTCCTTCTGAAGGAACAGGGATGGTTAGCAAAAAGGTGTTAATCCAGAGAGTATCTGGGGTCCTTGATGCTGGTTCTAAGGAAGATACTACCAAGAGAGTGTTCTGTGGGGGTGGGGAATGAGGTTATTCTAGCCGAGAGTATGCTCCACTAAGCCAGGGGAGATCACCTGCCTTTTTGATGGGCAGTGGTAGAGGCTATAGCCCTTAAGAAAACCAACAGATAAAAGCATTTTCTAAGGACTTATCTGGTGGTCCAGGGGCTAAGACTGCTCCCAATGCAGCAGACACAAGCTCCATCCCTTGTCAGACAGCTTGATCCCACATGTTGCAACTAAGATCCTGTGTTCTGCAAGAAAGTCTGCAACATGCTGCAGCGAAAATCAAAGATCCCACATGCTGTAATGAAGACCCGGCACAGCCAGATGAATACTTTTTAAAAATAGCAACAATATATTCAATCATTATTTTAAAATTGATAAAAATCACAGTTACTTTCTGCCATTTATGATCTTGGGTAGTGGTAAGAACATTCATCCTTTGAGACTGAAAAATTGAGTCATAATGATTTGTGTGCCATCTGTTTTTCACCCAACCCTCTGGTTGGGGGAGTGGAAAGAGCATTAGATTATAATCCCAGCCCGATCAAATATGCTCTGCTGTGTGACCCAGAGCTAGTCTCTTTCTTTTTCTGGGCTTCAATCTCCTCTGAAAATGACATCATTGACAGTAATTGTTTCCAGAAACCGTCCCTCTTGCTCTAAATACAAAACAAAGCCAAAAGAAAGCAAACCTAAAACTCTGATTTTAGAAATATTCACAAATACCAAATTTACTTCTACTAACATTTGGAGAATTGTGAATGGGTTCATTACGTGTGTATGTGATTTTAAAACCCGGAACCTAATTTTAGGTCTGAAATGCCCTGAGCTTTGGAACAGGAGGTTGCTATTTGTCTGCTCCTTTACTGAGAAGTGTTTGCTGACGCTCAGATTTGCTAATGGGAGGTTCTGGCCAAGGATCTAATTTCTGTTTTCTGGCAACAAGGCATCAACAAAGAAAACCATCTTTGGCTCAATGCGGTCCCCACTTCCTGGGTGCTCCCGGTGCTCTGGCCGGGACTCCAGCGCCGAGTCTGCCTTTCAGTCCCACAGGCAGGGAGCAGAGGCCTCAGGAGATGGGCGACCGGTAAATCCCTATCTTGTACCATCCCTGACAACACAGAGTTGTTATTCCTGTTGTGCAGGCTACCGGGGTTGGGTTCTCTACTTGGGACATCACGTAGACACTCAGGCATTTGTGTTCTAATCTGCCCCACATCAAACCATACATAATTTCATTCAAATATTAGGGAGTGTCATCAGATGATTTTTAGAATATTGGGCTTAGAAATCACTTTCTATGTGATGTCTGGCCCCTTGTGTAGAAAGATGGGAAAGTTCATTAGAATTTCTTAAGTTTTCAGAGCTAAAGGAGGCTGTAGAAATTGCAATTCAATTCTGTCTTTCTGTCTGGGAGGAAACTGGCCCAGGGCAGCATCCTCTAGAAGATGGGTAATTTTTCTCTTTGGCCAAAGATGGTACTTGGTCATCAGTCCATGGATGGACCTGCAGTTCAGTGAGGACCTGCAGGACTGTGTTCAGAAGTGATGTCTTTCTCTAATTCACTTGAGTGAGTGAGTGAAAGTCACTCAGTCGTGACTATACAGTCCACGGAATTCTCCAGGCCAGAATACTGGAATGGGTAGCCTTTCCCTTCTCCAGGGGATCTTCCCAACCCAGGGATCAAACCCAGGAGTCCCGCATTGCAGGCGGATTCTTTACCAGCTGAGCTATCAGGGAAGCCATATGTGCTTGAGACAGCCCAGGCTAAAAGCCCAGTTTTTATGACTCCAAGTCTAGGACTCTTCATCTCTGTCTCATGGGGAGCTACCTCTCACCCTGATGACTCTGCCTTGTGTAAAAAGCCCACAGTATTACAAAGCTTCTGTTTTCTCCTGTATTATTGGATTGAATGCTTAAGACACAGGATGGGAAACTAGAAAACCCAGAAGGTGTTTGGGGTCCAGATTATGAGGCCCATTTGGCAGATGAGGAAACAGAGAGCAATGAAGCAAAGTCAGAGCCTATGCCCACTGGGCTTAGAGGGTGCAGGTCTGAGGCAGAAGCAGTCTTTTGA
Organism: Neotragus pygmaeus; assembly: GCA_006410875.1. Lineage (NCBI taxonomy): Eukaryota > Metazoa > Chordata > Mammalia > Artiodactyla > Bovidae > Neotragus > Neotragus pygmaeus. The sequence continues at coordinate 939,043 of SJYV01027655.1, forward strand.
ACAGGAAGGAAAACAAGTGCCAGCTTGTTTGCTTCCAGGCATGCCTACTCTGAAATAGTACATTCGTGTAAAGAACAGAGTTAGATTTTTATCAGACCTAAACTTTTCCTCCTTTCTTATTTTCCTGTTGATGTGTGAAGGTATATTTCCCCTTCTCTCCTTGGAGAGGGATTGAGTGTTGTTGCAAAATCCAGTGAAACACCAGATGCCAGGCCCTGCTTTCATGACACTCACCAAAGTGAAGAAGGTTCTAGTCAGGTGCCATTCTCCACCCTCTCCAAGGCAGAAAGGATCTGGAACTTCTGTTTCCTCTTGAGAAAACCCCGACTGAGAACAGACCCATTTTCTTAGAAGTATGGGGTCTTTTCCTCAGAGCCCTGAATGTGAATTGCTTGACAGGGAAATTTTAGTTTTAACATGGTTTTCATCACTGCTTTGTGCATAGAATTTTTTGGCACTTTTTCAGCTGAGGAGAAGCCGTGGAATGAGTCGGTGCCATTTAATAATATATATCTATGAATTTTAATTGAAGTACAAATGCTGAGTTATTTCACATAAGACAGCCACGGGGAAAATCTCCCTCACTGACGTCAAGAAAGGCGGTAATGAGGGCCACCTCACCAGATCTTGATGCCAAGAATTAGGCATGCTGAGGTGACTGACAATGGAAGGGCGGAGAAGTGGGGAAAGGTGGAACTGGTCCCACATCCAAAGCTCTTTGCAGAAACAGGAACCATTTGGCAAAATGCCCCCAAACCACAAGTTAAATTGGCCCATGGGATGATCCTGGTTGCATCCTGCCAAGAAATCTGTGATGTGAAGTGACCTCCTCCACAGTCCCTCTTCCCACCCACAAATCTACTCCCAGATAATTCAGTGTTTCCAACATGAGACATAAGGGCCCCTACTGTTCCAGACCTGCATGATTTATTCAGACACACCGAGATACATAACACTCACCACTGTTTGGGCTCGCTGCTGGGTTGGAACTGCAGACTCATGGTGTCAGAGCTTCTTCCTTCCCACCTCCCACCGAGTAATCATGGTATTTTCTCTCCCCACTGCTGATCTCGGAGGCCAGATGACCTCAAGTCTGGAACAATCTGATCTTAGATCCTGGCTTTCTCTACAATAGATGGCATCTGCCATGTGAAAACCTGGCTGAGTCACTCACCTCTGCATTGAAAGATCTTATAAAGGGCTCACAAGACAGATAGCCAAACAAAAGTTTCCTGTTCTCTCTTCTGACATATATTGCTAGGGAGGAAAATCTGAATGCTCTGTTAATTCAATTTACAACTCACTTTTTCTGGTCACTTGCTGTGATATCCCTGGGGGGAAGGTGAACAAAATGAGCTTCACCCTTTCTTTCCTTGTTAGGCTATTAGAGATTGAGATAGAGATGGGTTTGACAACCTTTCTATCTTAACAGCCCTTCTATAAGCCATCTTCTGCTTTGGAAACTCCAATCAGCTCCGTTCATCTGAGTGTCCTCTTGAAATTGGGAATTGAGGGTCATCCAACCTTTCTGGGAACACTTGCCCTTGGCCCACCATATCAGATTCAGGTAATTTCCCTTATGAAAGAGGTACCTAAAAAGGCCCTGGAAATCCTACTTAGACCCCTGTAAATTATCCTCGCTCCTCCCAAGCTGATGTTGTTACCTCTGAATTGCTATCTGATGGTGGGTGGGGAGAAAGATGGGGACCAGACAAGTAGGGTTACTGTAAAGTCTCATCTTTTCCACTTATAAATCATATGTCCCATTGTTTCAAAGGGTTGTAATCATGGTTGGCATTTACAAAGCTTTTTTTTTTTTTTTATGGTCTTGAAGCACTTGGCAGTCAAATGAAAGTACATAATTATCCCGAGAGACACATCAGTGCAATCTTTATTTTATAAACAGAGGAAAGGAACAGGCACAGGAACGGAGGTATAGGAAACCTCTGGTCATTTAGGAATTCATTCCCGAGATACCCTGTGAGCAGCTACTTAGTAGTGGGTTTAGAGAAGTGTTCAAAAATGAGTATGATTTTATCCCCTCCTTTAAGAAATTCAAAGTAAAGTGGAAAAAATAGATGTAAAGGAATGAAAAATAAAAAAATGAGGCAAGTGTGGTGACAGGAGGGCTATAATAGAGGCAGGTACAAAAAAGGCCATATGAGTTCAGAGAAGGGAGTGGCTGGAGGGAGGGAGAACTTAACAGAGAAGGTGGCACTTACGTTGGGTCTTGAGTGCCTGTCTGTCACCAATAGGCAGAAATGAGCCACGATGGCCTCAACTGAAAAAGTGGTTTAACTTGAGCTTGTTGATTTCTTGGGTTCTATAATATTAACCTTTCAGAAGAGTTGGAGAGTTTATTTTATGCGTTTAAAGATTCTCTCTCTCTCTCTCTCTCTTTTTTTTTTTTTTGACATAGACCATTTTTAAGGTTTTTATTGAATTTCTTACAATATTGTTTATGTTTTTTGGCTGCAAGGCATGTGGGATCTTAACTCTCAATCAAGGACCAAACCCACACCCCTTGCATTGGAAGGTGAAATTTCAACTGCTGGACCACCAGAGAAGTCCCTGGAGAGTTTATTTTAAAGTTGGTGTTTTGAAAGTGGGGAGGGATGAGATTTTTACTACAAATTTCCCTGGGAATGCAAGTTAATGAATGCTGTGAAAATCCAAATAAATAGCAATTAAAAAGGGGCTTTATTTTATTCCCTTGTCAGGAGGTTTATTTAAGTGGGTGAAGCAAAGCCACTAAGGATCAAGCTTCTTGATTAAAAGTAGAGCCCTAGCCGGTGTCAGAAAAAGCTGAGGGGAACCTCACCTTTCAGGTCAAGATCCGTGAAGTTGCCCAGTGGCACTTCCCTCTGTCCATGGGTCCAAGAAACCTCTCATTCCATATGCCCTGGGGCCAGCCACTCTCTCAAATTTTTACACATTCATCTCACAATTGGGAAAAATGATGATATTCCAGCCCCTCTGAGGATATTCAGGTGTGTTGTCTGCAAAACCTAAAGCATCTGGTAAAATCAGTCAAGCTTATTGTAAAATCAGAAAACTATGGGATGTTTTAGTAAGGACATTTCTTTCACTGTCATGCAGGGAACAGAGTTTCAGCAGCTTTGGGCTCCTTGGAAGCAAACTGTCTCCAACAGACATTGCTGGGGAACTTCTATCTCATTTAAAACCAGAGTCCAATAAAACATCATGCAATAAATTGTCCAATCACACTTATTGTGTCTGTTCTCCAGACCTGTTTTTGGTTTGTTAAACCTTGTAAATGCTTTTGAAGGTCTTAAGCAATCATACGGCTTGATTTTTAAATAAATTATAGAATACCTGAGGCTTAGAAGCCAACTTCAAGACTTCTGTTCCCCAGAATAATATTCTGAGCTCTCATAATATTCCACCGTTTAGCAACATTTACTGAACAGATACACCAAGATTTTTGTTGTATTTGAAGTTCAGTGTTTCAGGACATGTTTTCTTCATGAGATAATATGAATTAGAATTATATTTGGAGTCATTATGGGTTAAAAAAAATGCTATTCAGATGTTTTTTTTTTTCCTTCTCAGCATCCCAGATAAGAGCTTCCCTGGGGGTTCAGTGGTAAAGAACTCACCTGCCAAGCCAGAGACCTGGGTTTTATCCCTGGGTCAGGGAGGTCTCCTGGAGGAGGAAAGAGCAACCAATTCTAGTATTCCTGCCTGGAGAATCCCATGGACAGAGGAAACTGGAGGGTTATAGTCATTGGGATCTCAAAAGAGTTGGACAATATTTAGTGACTAAACAACAACAATAATCCCAGAGAAAGTTATAACAATATTTTTAGCAGAATTGGGTTCTGAGAAGTCTTAATTTGCAGTTTATTCTACCTTTAGTTACTTCTAGTCAAGAACAGGCATGAAGGCATCACAGGACTTCCATGGACTCCACAGTGCTGAGATTCCTGGAGCGTGTTCCATTTTCCTTCATTGTTTAGCATTGTGGTCACTAAGTGTTTCACGGTCTCCCAGGAGACAGACCATTATTCACATAGAGGGAAAAAGAAACCCATAGATGAACAAATTGACTTCAGTTCACAATAGATGTTAGTTTCCCAAATAAAAAATAAGTGTTTATACTAAGGATGCTTTGCAGTTCTGATCACTTTTTTTTTTTCTGAAAAGTCAGGAGGAATTACTATAAGTTGATCTGATTCCAGGTCTCCCCACTCCTCCAAACTCCAGTGGAAATCCAGAAGGAGGTTCCTGTCTTCAGTAAGATGGTTGATACCGCTGCACAGGGAGCATGCCAGGTCTGATTCCAGCTCTGTTCCAACACGCTCTGGTTTCCTCAGGGGGAGCACTCAGTCTTCTCTGAACTTCCAAGCCGCAGGGCTGAGGGTATAGAGTTTTCTTCCAGACGTTTGGCTTCTGAATAATGTTTTTTGTCTCTAAGGGTCATAAAAGTATATCTGATGCTGCTCCCTGTACCATGAACTTCTTTTTGAAGCACCAGTGAGCCACTTCAAAGGCTCAGCACCACACAGACAGGAAGATGCTGTTCCTGGGGTCTCTGTTCTGCCAAAGTGTGCCCACCAGTCTGGGACACTTTGCCTGCCAAGACTCTTAAAGACAAGGTGTCAGATACATCAAATGTGACAAATTGACATGCTGAAAACTTCAACCATCCTGCCTTCAAAACCAGCCTAGAATATCCATCATGCTTTGACCTCTATGGGGAAAAGAAATGCATCAGTTACATGCAGACTGATTTACAAATTATGCAGAAAGCTAACTGAATGGTTCTCAAAGCTCAGCACAGAGTGCTCATAGTCACCGTTCAGTCTACAGTGAACTGTCCAAAGTTGGTTAGACTGGGGAGGTCAAGCCTGTGGTAGAAACACAAGGAAGAATCATGATCAAAATAAGGATTTGTACTGATATTACAGCAAATGAAGATTGCTACAGATAACAGATTATAGGTCGAAAGGGGCCTTAGAGAGCATCCATTCATACATCCCTTATTTTAGAGTTGGGGAAACTGAGACCCAGAGAAAATTATTCACCCAACTTTATTATTAAAATTACTGCTAGAATCTGACCTTAAGTCCCAGGTAGCCCAACCCCTCATCCAGAGCCCCATACCGAGAAACAGTGTGCCATAAAAAGGAAGGCTCAGATTTTATACCTCCCAGACTTGGAAACCCTTGTTAACTTTACCAGGTCTCTGATAATGGTCACATTTATTATCCTCTCATTTTCCATGTTTTCATCTATAAAAGACTAGTAATACCTATCTGATGAGTTGTCATGAAATTTAACTGAGGTAATAGAAGGAAAATGACGCTTGTTAAAAAGCGTTGTTACTTTTACTGTATCACCTCAACAGAACACAAATGAATTGGACTGTGATTTCTCTAGCAATACTTTTCCAGCTATTATAACATTTTTTAATGCATTCTCCCATGAGGCATTTTGGAATTGCCAAAGTTAATTTTCATACAATTAGATATAAGATTCATTTCTGGCCAAAAATAACACACTTATTGTTGGGGCAGAAACACAGGAGAAGACAAAGTTGTTATACAAACTCAAGAGGGTGTTTTAATTCCAAATTGGCTGTCAATTATCATGCTAGGAAGGATATTCTTGCCTTTCCTGTAGCCCCTTTGTCTGACCTTTCTGACTTCCTAGCCTCCCTTGCACTGAGACTTTTTGGTGATTTTGCCCCATCCGCTCTGTCCCAGCATGTGGAAAGTCGTAATTTTTATGTATTCCTTTTACTAAACATTCTCTGCCTTGTTTTTCCACTGTGCAGAAAATACAGAATCATTGCTTAGCAGCAGAGGGCACTGTCAGCATACTTTGCTTTAAGGGGTTAAAAAAAAGAGATGCTTCTGAACATGCATTCATTCATTCATTTTGATGAGTCTTGATTTAACATCTATTGTGTGTTCAGTATTATGAGGAACGCTAAGGCAACAGGGGAACTGATAGTTCTGGTTGGGAAGGCTATACAGTGAAAGATGATACACAAGGTACCTGAACAAACACAAAGAATGGGTGTTCAGGGGAGGTGGGTTTGAAGAGAGCAGAGTTCAAAGAAGACTTCAACAGCCTAGAAGAATTTTTGAGGGGACTGGTCTAGAGTTATACCTTAAATGGTGAGTTGGACATAGAATGGCAAAGATGGGAGAAGCAGAAGGTAAAATAGACAGCAAAAGTGAAGCGTCTTGCATTGCCATGAACATCGACGCCATAACCATGGTAACTACTACTCTGATGAGTATTACCTCTGCCTCTTAAAATAGTCATCACAGTGCTGCAATGAACATTGGAGTGTGACCCTATAAGCAAGACAGCAAAAGAGACACAGATGTAAAGAACAGACTTTTGGACTATGTGGGAGAAGGTAAAGGTGGGACAATATGAAAGAATAGCATTGAAACATGTATATTACCATATGTAAAATAGATGACCAATGAAAGTTTGATGCATGAGAAAGGGCACTCAAAGCTGGTGCTCTGGGACAACCCAGAGGGATGGAGAGGGAGGGAGGTGGGTAGGGGTGTCAGGATGGCGGGACACCTGTACATCGGTGGCTGATTCATGTCGATGTATGGCAAAAACCATCACAATGTTGTAAAGTAATTAGCCTCCAATTAAAATAAATAAATTAATTAAAAACAACAACAATAAACAGTCATCACAGTCACGTGCTTGGAGGATTTCACAACCATGACCTTGTTTGGCCTTTCATGAAATCCTGCCACTTCAGCTCTATAGGTATTAATTTGACTAATAAAAACATTGAGACCCTTAGAGGAAAGGTGACTTGTTTAGAGTCATGGTCTCTCTTGGGGCTAGGATCCCCAGATGAGTTTTTCTCCCAGCAAATACAGCAGGAAACTGTAGCTCTCATAACACAGACTCTCAGAGCAAAGAGATTTGGGGATCCAGAGTAACAGGATAAGCTTCAGCTGTCATTCTGGCTTCGGGTTACTGAGGGCTTGACCAAAAGCCAGACTGCGGTATTGGGTCTTGATCCTGTAAACCTCAGAAAGGCTTCTGAGGTTTGGGGAAACTAGAGATGGGTGGTTCTTGACTGTAGTTGCATTGCAAAGCTGACCTGTGAGGGAATAGAAGAAAAGGAGAGAAATTGAGAAAAATAAAGAAAATATGACAGGATTTGAGGCTCTGGGTGGCAATAAGTGGGAGTACTCTGCTCCTGGTGGGAGGTAATTTTAATATTGCCTTTAATTGATGGCACATAGAAATAATGTTACAAAGAAGATTGACTTTACAGTTTCTAAAATTTATTTTATTAAATATGTTAATAAATTTTATTAAAATATAGTTGACTTACAATGTTGTGTTAGTTTCTACTGTACAGCAAAGTGATTCCATTTTATATATATATATATATATATATATATGTATGTATATATACATATGTGTGTGTGTGTGTGTGTGTGTGTGTACATGCATGCTAAGTCACTTCAGTTGTTTTCAATTCTGTTCAGCCCTATGGACTGTAGCCTGCCAGGCTCCTCTGTACACAGGATTCTCTGGGCAAGAATACTGGAGTGGTTTGCCATGCCCTTCTCCAGAGGCTCTCCCCATATATGTGTGTATATATATATATATATATATATACACATATGTATACATATTCTTTTTCATATTCTTTTCCATGATGATTTATTACAGGATATTGAAGATATACAGTAAGAAATTGTTGTTTATTAATTCAATATATAATAGTTTGCATCTGCTAACCTCAAACTCCCAATCCATCCAGAGTCCCCCACTCCTCTCAGCAAGCATAGGTCTGTTCTCTATGTCTGTGTGTCTGTTTCTGTTTCACGGATAAGTTCATTTATGTCTTATTTTAGATTTCACATATAAGTGGTATCAAATGATATTCGACTTTGACTTACCTCACTTAGTATGACAGTCTCTAGTTGCATCCATGTCTCTGCAAATGGCATTGCTTTGTTCTTTTTTATGGCTCAGTGGTACTCCACTGTATATAGGTATCACATCTTTTTTATCCATTCATCTTTTGATGAACATTTAGGTTGCTTCCTTTTCTTGGCTATTGTAAATAGTGCTGCAAAGCAGATTGACTTTACATCAACTGGTTTTAAATTCCCTACAGACAACACACCCCCTTATTGCTTGCAACCCAGGGATCTAAACCCACTACTCTCTTGCCCTCGCTCTCTACATCCTCTGGTCCACCAGTGCCAAGGTACAACAGAAGCACAGTCTGAGTCAGGTTGGCAGTAGTGGGACTCAGAGCAAAGAACTGAGGAAACCTATTTTGAAGAAAAGAAGAGTAGGGACTTGGTGGCTGACAGAATCACCAGGAAAGAAAATAAAATCATGATTCTGAGATTTTGAGCCTAGGAAAATAATGAAGTCAATAATGCAAATAGGGAAATGAGCGGGAAAAAATAAGCTGGTTTCAAAGGGAATGTGACCTTACCAGTGGAGAAGGCAATGGCATCCCACTCCAGCAATCTTGCCTAGAAACTCCCATGGACGGAGGAGCCTGGTAGCCTGCAGTCCATGGGGCCGCTGAGTCAGACATGACTGAGCAACTTCACTTTCACTTTTGACTTTCATGCATTGGAGAAAGAAATGGCAACCTACTCCAATGTTCTTGCCTGGAGAATCCCAGGGATGGCGGAGTCCAATGGGCTGCCGTCTGTGGGGTCGCACAGAGTCGGACACGACTGAAGCGATGCAGCAGCAGTGACCTTACCGGACAGCAGGATTCCCAAATAGCAGCTCAGTGGGAACGTTTTGGTACAAACATATTTTCTATTCTGTTTCTTGATTTTCTCCCACTTTTCATCTGAAACTTATAAATGATGGGGGTTGCATCTCCTTTGACAAGGAAACTGAAATGAGGGATAAAACTGCCAAGATATTAGTGCTATCATNCATGGCGTCTGCCCCAGACCTTGCTCATTAGCACCTGAGATCAAGTTCAGGTCAGGGACAGGTGGGTGAGGGGGCACAGGGCACCCAGGAGACCAGAGCCTTTCCAGCAAGACCCGACCTCCCCCACCCCAAATGTCCCTGGCTGATCTGACTGCCCTGTTGCCTACCACCACTGTTTAGATGCCTTCCTTGTGCCCAGGTGAAGCTGGCTGAATAGTGATTCGTTCCACAAATATTGATCCCATGACTGCTAAATTCCAGGTGCTGTTTTAGGCCCTGAGGACATACCAGCAAACAGGACAGGCTAGGCTCCTGTCCTCGGGAAACCCAGCTGAGTTCACGGTGAAAGTGCGCTCAAGGGAGGGTATATATATATATATATATATATATATATATATACAGTTATGACAGACTTGGGGCTTCCCTGGTGGCTCAGATGGTGAAGAACCTGCCTGCAATGCAGGAAATGTGGGTTTGATTCCTTGGTGAAGGGAATGGCAACTCACTCCAGTATTCTTGCCTTGAGAATCCCCATGGACAGAGGAGCCTGGCAGCCTATAGTCCATGGGATCACAAAGAGTCTGACATGACTGAGCGACTAACACTCACTTTTCATGACTGACTTGCCTTGATGTATGGCAGAAACCTACACAACATTGTACAGGATTTGTTCTCCAATTAAATAGGCTTTATAAAAAAGAGCTCTCAAGTTTCCTTTCATTAAAATAATGCTTCTGAGACCACCCACAAAACTCAGTCTTCTGGACCTTATCCAAAATCTCAGAAATCAGAACCTCTGAGGAGTAGGGCCTTGAGAGATGTATTTTACCACACAAATCAACACATTTCTATATACTTTCTTTTTCTATTATTTGGGCACACTGCGTGGCTTGTGGGATCTTAGTTCCCCAACCAGGGATCGAAACTGGGTTCCCTGCAGCAGTAGTGCCAAGTTCTAACCACGGATGACCAGAGAAGTCCCTTTGTTTCCTAAGAAATTTCTATATATTTTAAAGTTTAAAATTGATGTCATAGTATATGTGTACATGTGTATTTTGCTGAGAATAAAACTGTCTCAACAGAAGATCACTTGGGAAAGGTAAATTCTTGATGAATTTGTATAAAGCCCTGTAAGAAACAAGAACATCTCTATATATAGTGAGATGAATTTAACCTGAACAACTGAAACATAATAAAAGACTTTTCCAGATTAAAAAAAAATAATTATGCTGCTAACAGTGGGTAAGCTCCCGGCTGGTTGTGAGCCTTTGGGACAGTCACACTTCAGGGCTTCAGATTCCTTAACTAACATGAGGGCATTAGACGGCCTATTTCCAGTGTTGCTTCTGGCTCCAAATTCCAGAAAGTATCTGAATTAGGACAGAGTGCTCAGTGCACCTGGACCTGGGAGGGAGACGGTCATTCATCCTGGCATACGCTCTCCCTCTCCCTCCCCCCTCCCCCCAAAAGCACAGAGTGTGAGGATCCACAGAAACCCAGTCTTCCTGTCCGGGGCCATCACTGAGCACAAGGTCTGATGTCAACACAAACCACGACTAAGCAGAGCCCCAGTGCTCATTCTCCTCAATACTGTGGTTGCACCACCTTTCTGCTAATTGGGAACGTGAGCCAAGACACAGCTGGCTACATCCTGCTCTTGTCACATTGCCCACGGCCCCTACCTGCCAGAGCCTGCAAAGGCACAGATGCTGAAGGGCTTCCGCTTAGCAAAATCCCTCTTTGTAAATCTCTCCCTCTTGGCAATTGGGATGGAAGTTCCAGGCCCTAAGACTCTGGAGACTAGATACTCTGAAACTGCCCAATGCTACAGCTCTGCCTGGAAGCTGGCTGTCTCCGAATCAAACTCAGTGCATCTCGGGAGGACACAGAGAGGGTATCTGACAAGGTTGCCAGCACAGTGGCAGCGACTCTGGGATATTTTCCATGAACAGCTGCAGAGCTTGCTACCCCCACTCACTCTGGGTCCTGCACGGAGCCGCCCACGCAGTGGAACCTCTCGGGCACCGTCTTCCAGTCTCTGGCCATCTTCACCATGGCACCTGCATCTAGGACCCCGTAGCCAAAGAGGTGATTAAACTCCAGGCCGACCCCATTCCTCCGCCACTGATGGACCTCGTCGTGAAGCTGGTTCCGCTTGGAGGTGAGCACAGTCAGATGCTGCATGTCTCTCCAGGTCAGATCCAGGCTGTGGACCGGAGGAAGGGAATTCAAGGACAAGGGCATGGGGCAGGGGTGAAGGGAAGGAGAAAGAGACACAATGACTAAGATAGCACGTAGACCTCCAGTAAGAGTTTGGAACATGTATGAACCTCCAAGTCAAGGGAGGATTATTCATGTGTTATTTATAATATAGGTATAGCTGTACATCAGTTGAAAGTCTTGCCTTTCTTACTTAAATATACTTCAAATGCAAAAGCTGGCACACACTGGGGTGGCTAAAGTGAAAAAGGCTGACAGTACCAAGTGCTGACAAAGATGAGGGACAACTGAGTATTTTGCAGAAGGGAGTGTAAATTATTGCAAATACTTTGGAAAACAGTTTGACTCTATCTTTTAATGTTGCCCATGTGCTTAAGCTGTGGCACAGAAGTTCCATTTCTAGGTGTGCAGCCAACAGAAATGTGTGTATATATTCACCAGACTACATGTACTGGAAATGTCCATAAGCCCGAACTATGAAGCCCCCAAATGCCCATCCACAGTAAAGTGAATAAGCCAACTGAGATGTATTTATTGGACATGGAACACTGCACTGCAGTGAGAATGAACTATAGCTACTCAGAATAACTGGGATGAAGAGAATGTTGACCCAAAGAAGTCCGACACAGAGGAGAACAAACTATATGATTACAGTCACTTGAAGAAAAACAGGTGCAACGAATGTGTGCTGGGAAGTCAGGTTAATGGTAGGTCTTGCACGTGGTGTTTGGAAGGGACACAAGGGGCTTCTGGGTGCTAGCTGAGCTTTGCGTTTGGACCCGAGTGTCGGCTACTTGCAAGCATTCCATTTGGGAACATGGGCTGTCGGTTCTTCAAGAGCAGAGACAGCAGCCACAGTATCTGTCTCCCAAAGGCCCAGGACGGCCCTCCTCGGCACACTCTTCATTCAACAAATGAACAAGTTGGCTTGCAGAAGTGTCTTTGGAAATTAGTGTCTACTATTACTCAACGTCTGTGTTTTTGAAAATGTCAGCCAGACTGACTGCATGGGCTATGTATCTGGGTTGCACAGTAAAATCATTTGTGGGACATTTAAGACCAAACCGCTCTGGCCACATCTTAGACTAAGTAAATCAGAATTTCTGGGCAGGGGACCCAGGCTTGGGAAATTGTTAATACTTCTCAGGTCATTCCAGGAGACAGCTGAGGTTNTATATGTGTGTATATATATATATATATATATATACACATATGTATACATATTCTTTTTCATATTCTTTTCCATGATGATTTATTACAGGATATTGAAGATATACAGTAAGAAATTGTTGTTTATTAATTCAATATATAATAGTTTGCATCTGCTAACCTCAAACTCCCAATCCATCCAGAGTCCCCCACTCCTCTCAGCAAGCATAGGTCTGTTCTCTATGTCTGTGTGTCTGTTTCTGTTTCACGGATAAGTTCATTTATGTCTTATTTTAGATTTCACATATAAGTGGTATCAAATGATATTCGACTTTGACTTACCTCACTTAGTATGACAGTCTCTAGTTGCATCCATGTCTCTGCAAATGGCATTGCTTTGTTCTTTTTTATGGCTCAGTGGTACTCCACTGTATATAGGTATCACATCTTTTTTATCCATTCATCTTTTGATGAACATTTAGGTTGCTTCCTTTTCTTGGCTATTGTAAATAGTGCTGCAAAGCAGATTGACTTTACATCAACTGGTTTTAAATTCCCTACAGACAACACACCCCCTTATTGCTTGCAACCCAGGGATCTAAACCCACTACTCTCTTGCCCTCGCTCTCTACATCCTCTGGTCCACCAGTGCCAAGGTACAACAGAAGCACAGTCTGAGTCAGGTTGGCAGTAGTGGGACTCAGAGCAAAGAACTGAGGAAACCTATTTTGAAGAAAAGAAGAGTAGGGACTTGGTGGCTGACAGAATCACCAGGAAAGAAAATAAAATCATGATTCTGAGATTTTGAGCCTAGGAAAATAATGAAGTCAATAATGCAAATAGGGAAATGAGCGGGAAAAAATAAGCTGGTTTCAAAGGGAATGTGACCTTACCAGTGGAGAAGGCAATGGCATCCCACTCCAGCAATCTTGCCTAGAAACTCCCATGGACGGAGGAGCCTGGTAGCCTGCAGTCCATGGGGCCGCTGAGTCAGACATGACTGAGCAACTTCACTTTCACTTTTGACTTTCATGCATTGGAGAAAGAAATGGCAACCTACTCCAATGTTCTTGCCTGGAGAATCCCAGGGATGGCGGAGTCCAATGGGATGCCGTCTGTGGGGTCGCACAGAGTCGGACACGACTGAAGCGATGCAGCAGCAGTGACCTTACCGGACAGCAGGATTCCCAAATAGCAGCTCAGTGGGAACGTTTTGGTACAAACATATTTTCTATTCTGTTTCTTGATTTTCTCCCACTTTTCATCTGAAACTTATAAATGATGGGGGTTGCATCTCCTTTGACAAGGAGACTGAAATGAGGGATAAAACTGCCAAGATATTAGTGCTATCATTCTTAAGACTCTTCCACTGACATCAAAACCAGTGTCACCATTCTTACGGTGAAAGAACCATGCGCACTGGAGTCCTGTGTACTTTCTCCTCTCCTTGAGTCTACCCCACACTGCCTGCTCATGCTCCTCAGATATCTACATTCTATCTTCTCTTCCCAGAACACCCTTATTGTCCCCAAACTTCTCCAGCTTCACCAGGAAACTCTCACAGGAGGGTAGCCAATGGTCCCTGGTTCTCTGAGATCGAGGTGTATTCAAACCAGGACAGTCCTTGGCAAACCTGGACGGGGAAGTAAAATAAAAACTGACTGTACATTCTAATCAACCTTTATCTTGCATCCTTCCTCCTCTAGGAGCCTTCCATGATTCACTACAGCTCCGGGCCAAAAGTTCCAACTCCCTCCTGGGTAGTCCACCCCACCCTTCATTCCCCTCTGCCACCCTTCCCACTCTCCTGATTACAGAGTTGAGGTGCATCTCCCCTGCTCTCCACAGCAGATGTCTTTGTGGTACCTCCACTCTCCATCCTCGGTTGAGCAACCACTGTCTCCCGTCTCTCTGCAGAATTATTGCAGAAGCCTCCAAACTTCTGTTTTTCTTTCCATCCTTGTTTCCTTTAAGTGTATTCTCCACACAGAAGCCAGAGTCATCCTTCCGAAATGTAAGTAAGGCCATGTCACCCTTCTGCTCAGAATCTTTTAAGGGTTTTCCATCTCACTGGCTTAGCCAGTTACTCTCTACTCTTACGTCTATACACTCCCTACATACCTAGGCAGCTCCAGTGGCACTGCCTCGTGACTATTCTAGAACACACCCAGCTTGCTCCTGCCTCAGGGTCTTTGCAAACACTGTTGTTTATGTCTGAACCACTCTTCCCTCAGGGGTGCACATGGTGTACCACTCAGGCCAAGGGGTTGAGGTCAAAGCACACTTTCTCAGGGGAGTCTTCCATGACCTCTTTCTACACTTGAATTCCTGCAGCTGCCGTTTCCACTCCCCTTCACAGCTTTATTGTTTCATACCACTTACCACCATCTAACGTTTTACCTAATAAATTTTGTCTACTTCCTATCTCCTTCCACTCAGAATATAGTTTCTAGGATAGGAATTTTATTCATTACTGTAGTTTCCGGGCTTAAAAAAGGACATGGCAAAAAAAAAAAAAGGACATGGCAGAGGCTAGAAATCTAGAAACAGTAATTGAATGCATGCATACATGATTACATGCTGGAACTGACACACAATTAAAGGACAATTAACGGAGAGTCACAAGTTTCAGTTCAGCCACATAGGATTTGGGTGAGTTTGAGGAAACTAATTTCTCCCCTCTAGTTCTTATTTTCTCTAACTGCAAAATGGAGGCCTCAGGCTCAGAGCTCTTTAAGGATGCTCCAAGCAATGGCATTCTCAAAGTCCACCAGTCAATGGTGCGTAAGAACCAGAACCCAACTTTGTCATTAAACAGAGCCCAGAAGGAAGAAAATATTAACAAGGGAAAGAAAACCACAGTGGAAATTGCAATTTGGGGGAGGGGGGCAGGGAATATATACCAGAGACCTAAGAATTCCATGCGAAAGAGGCAGACGGTTGAGCCAAGATGACAGAGACAATTCATTATCAGGCTAAGACTGAATCTCAGCCCAGGGATAAATTATCTTAGCAGTCTGAAAAATGACACCAAAGGTGGGTCAATCCCCATCTGATTACAAAGCCCTGCACTGATACAGTGTGTGATCAGAACACTGCTTGGAAATCTTTCTGCACACCCACCTAATGGCCCCCAGAGTGGGTGGATTCTCAAATTAGTCATACGAGAACAGACAGTTTAACAGAAGGAGGCTGTTCTAGACTCTTCCATTCGGGAAAGTACCTTCCCTTCAGAAAAGGGAAGTCATTTGAGATGCCCCCAGCTTTCTCTTGCCCACCTGCCTCAGGTGGGAGAAACTTTTTAGCTACCATCTTAGAGCGGGTCCTTGGAAAGAGGGAGGAAGACAATGGATTAGTCAAGTGAAAGGAGCCATTTCAAGTGCTACAGGTGCCACACCCTGAGTGCAAGGGACCGGACCGGTTATTCAACTTCTCCTGTACAGCTACCGTGAGGATGTACACTAAGCACAGTAGGGTCAGTGAGTTGCTCGGCGGTAACCAAACCCGTGGTGTTGCAGGGATTATCACAGCCATCTCCCTCCATAGTTGTGGTTGAAGAGGATTTTGCTGCTGTCACCTTGTTTGGTAACACAGCACTAGCAAGTGTTGCAAGTGTAATTGTTGCTGTTGAAATATCCTCTTGGCAGTTCCTGGTGTGTATGTGTGTGTTTACCATCTTTACAAAGTGGCTCTGGGAACTTAGATTCCACCTCAAGGAAGTAACCATGGATTGAATTTAGATCCAACTCATAGATATCAGACCCCTAGTTCTTGCCAGATGTTGTATTGAGTGCTTTGTCATGCTATAAACCTTGCAAAATCGTGCCATCCATATTTACAGATAAAGAAACTGAGCTCAAGGGAATTAAGTAACTTCCTCTAGGCCTAGTGAGAGCAAGCTGCCAAGCAAGTCAGGATTTAAGGATCTTAGGATCTTACCCCCCAAGACACACGAAACCTTGGGAAGAATGTCATTGCATAAAATCAGATAGTTTATGTCTGCTTGGGTTGAAGCAGGAGCCAAAATTGTGGAGCCCTGTCCATTCTTCCCTCTTTGTCAGCCTCTATGCTCTCCCCATAGTTCAGTGGAACATATTCCAAAAAACTTGCTGGATGAAGTGAACTCTAAGCCACTTCAGCTCTAAAATGCTTTAAATCTATGGTTTTGAAATGTTTCTACTCACATCAGACACGTACTATCAACTCCTTCCTCTGAAAAATTATGCGAACTAACCAGACCTTGGGTACAAAAATTTGAAGATCTTCGTTTATGAAATCATAGAATGTTAAAGGCAGAGGAGACCCAAGAAATCAATAAATCCAAAAACTCCATGTATTTAATACAATAATAATAAATTAAGTTTTTATTGACTGATATAAGCGCAGGAAGAAGAAATTATTTGCTTGGGGAGGTCAGTTGGTCAGCTGTCTTTCTTCCGGAGAGGTGATATTGACAATATACAGCAATCGGTACATTCCAACCAATCAGAACACATGAAGTACTAGGGCAGGATCCGGGGGAGGTCGTCAGTACAAAGCCTTACGTGTCAGTTACTGGATTATGAAGATGTCCCAGGGATTCTAGAGGAGGAATTGAGGTGTCTTGTGTCCTATGTGTTAGGCTGATTCAGGGACTGGGCTGGTGGAATTATTTAATAACTGGTAGAGCCATCCCGGTACATAAGAGTGAAATATCGTTTCTCAGAATACCCAAAGTTGCAGGGTTTCCTTGTAGTTGCTGAAACTCTTTTAAGGCAGCTGGGGCTTTGCTCCACTGCTGATTCTGCTTCCTTTTCAGGAGAGGAAAAAAAAGAGGCAGGGAGGGGCAGAATTTCTATCAGCCAAGTGTCACATTCAAGAATTCCACCCAGAGCCACACAGGTGCAGATACCTGAAGGGCATTGCCGGGCAGATAGTGCTGTCTCTGGTAATTGGGTTGACATCACCGAACAGCCTCAGAGGACTTGAATCCTTTCCACAACTCCACCTTCTCCCATTTGGTGGTGAAAACCTCAGGTTGGGAGCTGAGTGATCATCCTGAAGTAGATGCAAGGAAACCTGGAGGTCAATTTTAAGGGAAAATTTCCCCTAGGTTCTGGTCCAGATATTCAGTAGAAAGAAAAGGACCAGGCTCAAGGTCGCCTTCATGTGTGCTGAATGTGTGCTGTGGTCACTCCAGCCAGGATTGACTCTTTGCAACCCTATGGACTATTGTCCACCAGGCTTCTCTGTCCATAGGATTCTCCAGGCAAGAATACTGGAGTGGGTTGCTACTTCCTTTTCCAGGGGATGTTCCTGACCCAGGGATCAAACCCGCATCTCTTATGTCTCCTGCATTAGCAAGCAGGTTTTTTACCACTCTCACCACCTGGGAAGCCCCAGAGTGGCTGTCAAATGCATATAAAGAGGGAGCCAAGAATAGCCTTAGAATTCTATACTCAGGACGTTTCAAGAGCCCTTAATGTTCACTTGGATCAGCCTCTCGTCTAAGACTTGAATCTTCAAAATGAAGAATCCCTGACTCCAACCAGACTGAAAGGTCCTTGGTTCCTAAATGAGCATTGGTCCCCCCCACCCCACTTCCAGATATTTCTACGTAGCTTCCTCAGGCTGCAGTACCCTTTCTCTTTTCCTGTTATCTGGGGCCCTTTTTGCTACCCGCCTTCCACGTCTTATTTCAGAAAATGCTTAGATAAGAGCCTGCATGAGATGTCTTTTAGAAACATCTCTCAGCCGCTGGAACTTCACACATGCAGCTTTCACTGCTCTGGTGTTTCCATCCTCCCTAGACCATGAGCTACAGCAGGGGAAGCTCCGTTACGCCTGTCCCAGTGGACCTATACAGGAAAGGCATTCAAATGTAAATGAATGAATCCCTTGCTATATCTTAACTGCTGATAACGTATTTACACTCACCATTTCATATTATCATTTCACCAAACTTATGAGGAAGATAAAGCTTTTTATGCTTATAAGAAATAATATTTTCATGCCCATTTTATGGATGACAGCAATAAGCTCAAAAAGAAACAAAAAAACAAACAAAAATCCCTGACATATATTTAAGACATTATGAGCCTTCAATGTGCTAGGTCTTTTCAAATCTTTTTATCGTATTTATTCTTATAACAAACCTTTGAAAAGTTACATTACTCACTCTTGAAAATTTTATTTACTTTTAAATTACACCCTTTTCAGGGTCTGAGTTTTGACCAAATGCATCCTGTCGTGACAATCACGACACCAAGCTGTTGTATCAGCCTCGAGCTCTTCTTCATAGTCATCCTCCCCTCACTCCCAGGTCCCTGCCATCCCTGGTTTGTTCTCCATCCTTATGGTCTTTGCAACCATATTTTAGTAGGTAAAAAAAAAAAACTCAGAATTTAAGTAAGTCACACAATGTAAGGGGCTAATAGGTGATTAGGCTTTGCCATTGAATCCAGACTTCTGATTCTCTGTTAAAGGTGGGAACTGAGAGCATGGAGCCAAGGTAAATGCTTGGCCCCACTCCCCTGCCTCCCTCCCTCCTTCCACAGAGATGGCCCATCCCTTAGTGCAGGTTCTGTGAGAGGCAGGGCAAACACAGCCTCATTACTGGGGCCAGATCTGATAAACCTCCACCTCTGATCATTCACAAGGTGCTAAGGGAAGACTGTTCCTATCCAGTGGAAGAATCTGAAAACCATATTCTCTACAGCCTATTTAGCAGATGATGGTGTAAGAGATTGGTCTTTTTCCAGTTGCCTCGCTTATCTCTAAGACAAGAGGTTTTGAGAGGAGGTCACTACTAAACATTTAGTCTTTCAGTTTAACAGTTCCCCCATCCCCCCATCCAAGGCCCAGGCGTCCTTTTCCAGAAGTGGGTAAGACTACAGGGGAGCCTGGGTGGCACAAGGTGGGCCTCTGCTTCTAATGGGTTTGATATCATTTGCTGTTGTGGTTGTTCATCTGGGAAGCCAGCCACGGTCTCTGCAGGAGCAGCCGCACAGGGCCAGCCTGGGGGCAGCGAGCACAGATCTTACCGGGGCTCCCAAAGCAAACAAGTTTAGAAGCAGCTTCAAAAGTAGAGAGCAGGCTGCCGCTGGGAGAGGGCCATTTCCCTGGGAGGTGTTGGCTTCCCGGGCCATAAGGAATAGAGAAATCATTTTATCTTCATCCTGCTTCTAATCAGGTTGGCAGGATATTGGTGCCACTGTCTAAACGTAATCTCTTTTCAAAATAATAATAAAAAAGATACTTGTCTGGGGGGAGCTGAAGGAAGATGTGAATGCATGATCTGCCCTGACAGATAATAGGAAATCGCTCCAGGCCTCCTGTATCCCTCCCAGGCCCCATCGTTCCTTCTCCCCATCCTTCTCAGGCCCCACTTCTCTGCCTGTATTTCTTTAGGATATCATTAAGGAAGTCATTTGACATTTGTGAGTGCTGATCCTCCCCTTCAGGCTGCAGTCCTGACTACAAAATGCCATCATGCCCTACCACCTACTGAAGTTGGATCTACTTTTAAATGAGTAGCCCTGACAGTTTAGATGAGAAGCCTCTAGAGAACCCAGCCTTGGCTCCCTGCATCCTCTTGCTGAGGGGCTGCAGTCATGATAATGAACCAAATCCAGGGCTTTCACTGGGGCTGGTAGGTGGTGAAAGTAATTCACTGACTGCAAACCCCACTTTCTGGCCTGGTTACTAACTAGCTGGGTGATATTGAAAGAGCTGTGTACGTCCTGTATGAACACTATCTTCTTCATCTGTGCAACGGGATAAATAATGCCTAACTTACAAGGTTGTAGAGAGAATAATGCACTTCAAGTGGTGCACAGAACACACCCCACAGGAGTAATTATAATCAACCTCATCATCGTCATCTCCATTACTCAACAAACTTTAGTTTAAACAATNAAAAAAAAAAACTCAGAATTTAAGTAAGTCACACAATGTAAGGGGCTAATAGGTGATTAGGCTTTGCCATTGAATCCAGACTTCTGATTCTCTGTTAAAGGTGGGAACTGAGAGCATGGAGCCAAGGTAAATGCTTGGCCCCACTCCCCTGCCTCCCTCCCTCCTTCCACAGAGATGGCCCATCCCTTAGTGCAGGTTCTGTGAGAGGCAGGGCAAACACAGCCTCATTACTGGGGCCAGATCTGATAAACCTCCACCTCTGATCATTCACAAGGTGCTAAGGGAAGACTGTTCCTATCCAGTGGAAGAATCTGAAAACCATATTCTCTACAGCCTATTTAGCAGATGATGGTGTAAGAGATTGGTCTTTTTCCAGTTGCCTCGCTTATCTCTAAGACAAGAGGTTTTGAGAAGAGGTCACTACTAAACATTTAGTCTTTCAGTTTAACAGTTCCCCCATCCCCCCATCCAAGGCCCAGGCGTCCTTTTCCAGAAGTGGGTAAGACTACAGGGGAGCCTGGGTGGCACAAGGTGGGCCTCTGCTTCTAATGGGTTTGATATCATTTGCTGTTGTGGTTGTTCATCTGGGAAGCCAGCCACGGTCTCTGCAGGAGCAGCCGCACAGGGCCAGCCTGGGGGCAGCGAGCACAGATCTTACCGGGGCTCCCAAAGCAAACAAGTTTAGAAGCAGCTTCAAAAGTAGAGAGCAGGCTGCCGCTGGGAGAGGGCCATTTCCCTGGGAGGTGTTGGCTTCCCGGGCCATAAGGAATAGAGAAATCATTTTATCTTCATCCTGCTTCTAATCAGGTTGGCAGGATATTGGTGCCACTGTCTAAACGTAATCTCTTTTCAAAATAATAATAAAAAAGATACTTGTCTGGGGGGAGCTGAAGGAAGATGTGAATGCATGATCTGCCCTGACAGATAATAGGAAATCGCTCCAGGCCTCCTGTATCCCTCCCAGGCCCCATCGTTCCTTCTCCCCATCCTTCTCAGGCCCCACTTCTCTGCCTGTATTTCTTTAGGATATCATTAAGGAAGTCATTTGACATTTGTGAGTGCTGATCCTCCCCTTCAGGCTGCAGTCCTGACTACAAAATGCCATCATGCCCTACCACCTACTGAAGTTGGATCTACTTTTAAATGAGTAGCCCTGACAGTTTAGATGAGAAGCCTCTAGAGAACCCAGCCTTGGCTCCCTGCATCCTCTTGCTGAGGGGCTGCAGTCATGATAATGAACCAAATCCAGGGCTTTCACTGGGGCTGGTAGGTGGTGAAAGTAATTCACTGACTGCAAACCCCACTTTCTGGCCTGGTTACTAACTAGCTGGGTGATATTGAAAGAGCTGTGTACGTCCTGTATGAACACTATCTTCTTCATCTGTGCAACGGGATAAATAATGCCTAACTTACAAGGTTGTAGAGAGAATAATGCACTTCAAGTGGTGCACAGAACACACCCCACAGGAGTAATTATAATCAACCTCATCATCGTCATCTCCATTACTCAACAAACTTTAGTTTAAACAATAGTGTTTGGGTATTTCTGTAAATTATATACCTGAGATGTTCTCTGCCTTTTGCTGCCCATCCAGCTTATGATAAGAGGGAGGCTCCAGCTAATGCCTAGTCTTTATTTTTCAAAGGAACTTCTGCTCGGAGACTCTCTTGTTTTCCACACCAAGTCTGGTGTTGCAGCGAGTTGTAGATGGAAGGATCCTTTCTTTCCTTGAGCCCAGAGACCAGAGCCCAGGACAAAGGCAATGTTTCCAGCTCCGGCCCTTTTCTTCCACATCCTGCCCTGGTCATTCTGCCCCTAGAATCCAAGTTTTTCTCCAAAATAGAAGGCAACTTCTAATCAAAATAAAGACATGGTAAAACAAACAATAAGAAATCTTAAGATCACAGATCAGCAATGCAAAACTGAAAGCCCAGAATCCTTTTCTCTTCCTGCCCCAGCAGCTTTTCCAGCCAGGAGGTATATGTACTGAAGCTGTGTGCCATTCTTTGACCAAGGGTGGGCATGTCCCCATCTCCTTCAGTCTTTGTCTATTTTAGATGGATTTCCCTTGTCATGATGTCTGCCTTTAGAGGAGAAGATGTGAGCCACACAGAATACGTATGTTTAACTCATAAGACGTGAGATCATTTGAATGCAGAAAAATACCTTTTAGACTACAGCTAATTGCTAGTGTGGGGTTGGTTGATATTATGGTTCATTCACTGGTATTTNAGACAGCCTTTAGAGGAGAAGATGTGAGCCACACAGAATACGTATGTTTAACTCATAAGACGTGAGATCATTTGAATGCAGAAAAATACCTTTTAGACTACAGCTAATTGCTAGTGTGGGGTTGGTTGATATTATGGTTCATTCACTGGTATTTCCTGGATCAAAATGATGCCTGATTCCCTCATCTGATTATCTTTTGAGCTATATCACCCCTTCCTTCTTTTGACTTCAGAACTTAAAAAAAAAAAAAAGGACAGAATGAAAATTAATAATGGTAAATAATGAATTCATAAACCTCCTTAATTATTTTTTAATTTTTTTATCAGTGTATAGCCAATTAACAATGTTGTGATGGTTTCAGGTGGACAGCAAAAGGAATCAGCCAGACAGATACATGTATCCACTTTTCTTCAAACTCCCCTCCTGTCCAGGCTGCCACATACGTTGAGCAGAGTTCCCTGTGCTATAAAGTAGGACCTTGTTGGTTATCCATTTTAAATATAACAGTGTGTACCCAGCAGCACATCTGAAGTTAAAGGCTAATTTAGCTCNTATCCACTTTTCTTCAAACTCCCCTCCTGTCCAGGCTGCCACATACGTTGAGCAGAGTTCCCTGTGCTATAAAGTAGGACCTTGTTGGTTATCCATTTTAAATATAACAGTGTGTACCCAGCAGCACATCTGAAGTTAAAGGCTAATTTAGCTCATGTCTTTGACCATTAAATGTACATGAACTTGTTATCAAAGCAATACTTGAAGTTTAAAGACCAACTTTTAGTTCAGGGTTTTAAAATTGTAGTGACAATAGCTCTGAATTCCCTTACTTTCTTTGGGGAGAAAAGTAGAGATCTGGAGAAACTTTAAGATGTAGCCAAGACTGCATAGTAAAGGGTCAGACTACCTAATATTTCCATTCCTAAATTACCCTTTCAGATAACTTATAGTCTTAGTTCTTCATCTATTAAATGAAAATCATAATCTTCCCTTTCATACAGTGTCAGGAACCATGTTGAAAAAGTACACACAGACATACATACATATAAAGGAGAAAGATATATATTTATATATATATATGATATATATATATTTATACTGATAAAAAAGATGATGGTATGGAAAAGCTACATCAATATGCCAGCAAATTTGGAAAATTCCGCAGGGGCCACAGGACTGGAAAAGGTCAGTTTTCATCCTAATCCTGAAGAAAGGCATGCCAAAGAATGCTCAAACTACCACACAATTGCTATCATCTCACACGCTAGTAAAGTAATGCTTAAAATTCTCTAAGCCAGGCTTCAGCAATATGTGAATCATGAATGTCCAGATGTTCAAGCTGGCTTTAGAAAAGGCAGAGGAACCGGAAATCAAATTGCCAACATCCACTGGATCATCAAAAAAGCAAGAGAGTTCCAGAAAAAAAACATCTATTTCTGCTTTATTGACTATGCCAAAGCCTTTGNAGGCTCCTCCATCCATGGGATTTTCCAGGCAAGAGTACTGGAGTGGGGTGCCATTGCCTTCTCTGACCAGCTTAATACTTGTCAATAAAAAACTGACAATCAATTTTCAAGAAAAGATCACACCCACCATGTTGTTAGCACCAATATGGGGGTTGGGAATAAATGCATGAGAGAGGATTTAAGGTAAGAACTCACCTCAAAGACAGAAAATATTTCCACATCTGTTTACCCCAAACTGGCTTTCCATGTTTGATTAAATGTGGTGACATTCTTCTTGGCTGTGGTGTCTGAGGCCAAGGTAGTGTTTCCTTAGATAAACTAGAAAACCACTTCAGCATAAAACTGTGCCTATCAATCAGGAATCTACTTGCCCTGCTGAATTCCCAGGGGTCAATCTGAGGCAGAAGCAGAATAAGCCTGCCCGGTGCTATCAAGTGTGAGGGCCTTTCTGGGCGACCTCTCCGCTATCCCAGGGCCCAACTTCTAACTCTTACCCACTAATGGGCACCACTGTGTGGCCCACTGGTAAAAAATCATCTTGACACCACAGGAGATGCTGGTTTGAACCCTGGGTTGGAAAGATCCCCTGGAGAAGGAAATGGCAACCCACTCCAGTATTCTTGCCTGGAAAATCCCAAGGACAGAGGAGCCTGGTGGGCTACAGTCCATGGAGTCACAAAGATACGACTGAGCACACAAGCAGGCAAGGTGACCCAGGCCATCACAACAGGCCAGAGCAAATCCCCGTGTAAGGAAGGAAGCAGGAAGGAGGCAGATTACAGCTCTGACATTCATGATGTGCTTTATGGCTTCCAAGCCACTTAANAGTCACAAAGATACGACTGAGCACACAAGCAGGCAAGGTGACCCAGGCCATCACAACAGGCCAGAGCAAATCCCCGTGTAAGGAAGGAAGCAGGAAGGAGGCAGATTACAGCTCTGACATTCATGATGTGCTTTATGGCTTCCAAGCCACTTAAAGCCCATTATTTCCTCTGATCTTTACAGTATTTTTCCCTTTAGAGATGGAACCATCGTCCACTTTAAATCCTCTGGATGAAAATGAAATCACTCACAACATAATTGATTTGTTCACGGCCCCACCGGAGACGGTAAAGCTGGGGTTTGGATTCAGTTTCCTCTGAGTCCAGTTCCTATGACCTGTCCTAGAGGCACTGGATGCTGGNTATATATGGAAAATACCAAGCTCTCATGAAAGGAAATAAGTGAATAATATAAAGAAATGGAGAGATACTCTATATACATGACCAGGGAGAGTCAAATTTGTCAGGATGTAAGTTCTTTCCAAATTGATCTATAGATTCAATGCAATTCCAATTAAAATCCCAACAAGTTATTTTGTAGATATTGACAAATCAATTCTAAAGTTTATATAGAAAGACAGAAGACCCAGAATAACTAACACAATATTGAAGATGAACAAAGTTGGAAGAGAAACACTACTTGACTTCAAGATTTACTGCAAAGCTACAGACAGTGTGATATGAAACAGAATAACAAGTCCAAAATTGGACGCACATGAATATAGTCAATACATCTATGAGGAAAGAGAAAAGGCAATACAATGTGAAAGTCTTTCTAACAAGTAGTGCAGGAACAGCTGTATAACCACATACAACTATTGTAATAATGTAAACACAGATTTCACACCTTTCACAAAAATTAATTTGGCAGAGACCATAGACCTAAATGTAAGATGCAAACTATAAAACTCCCATGAGATAACACAGGAGAAAGTCTAGGTTACCTTGGCTTTGGCAATAACTTTTTAAAATTTTTATTTATTTACTCATTTTATTTTTGACTGTGCTACATCTTTTGGCTGCACACGGGCTTTCTCCAGTTGCAACAATTGGGGGCTACTCTTAGTCTGGGCTTCTCATTGAGGTGACTTCTCTTGCTGCAGGCTTTAGGGTACATGAGCTTCAGTAATTGAGGCCTGAGGGCTCAGTAGATGCAGCTTACGGGCTCCAGAGCACAGGCTCAGTAGTTATGGCGTACAGGCTTAGATGCTCCACAGCATATAGGATCTTTCTGGGTCAAGGATCAAATCTGTGTTTCCTGCATTAGCAGGTAGGTTCTTAACCATTGGACCAGCAACAAACCCCAATTTTGGCAATAACTTTTTAGATAAACACCATAAAAAGTACATTCATGAAAGAAAAATTTGAAAAAGTGGACTTCATCAAAATTAAAAACTTTTCAGCAAAAGACACTTTCTATGAAAATTAATTTATAAACCACAGAATTGGAGAAAATATTTGCAAAAGACATATTTGATAAATCCCTAACATTCAAAATAAACAAAGAACTTTTTGAACTAAATAGTAGGAAAACTAACATCTTCAACTAAAAATATATATATATAAACAGTTATATTCAATATGGGCTAGAGCTCATGAGGTTGCTAAAAGTCGAACAGGACTGAACAACTCAGCACATAGGCTCATCCATTCATTCTAACATATGTACCACATTAAGGTAAGACATATGAACAGTCACCTCACAAATGATGCATAAACATATGAAAAGATGCTAAACATTATATGCCATTAGGGAATTATTAATATAACTTAAAATGTCACCACTACATACCTATTAGAAAGGCTAAATTATGAAACATTGATGATACTAATGCTGATAAGGATATAGAACAACAGGAACTCTCATTCGTTGCTGTTGGAAATGCAAAATAATACAACCACTTTGGAAGATAATTTGGCAATCTTAAAAAACTAAACTTACCTTAACCATATGAACCAGCAGTCACACTCGCTTACATTTACTCAAATAAGTTGAAAACTGACATTCACACAAATCCTTGCACAGAAATGTTATGGTAGTTTTATTAATAATTGCTAAAATTTGAAGGTAGCCAAGATTGCTTTCAGTAGGTGAACGAGTAAATAAACCATGGTATATTCATTCAGACAATGGAATATTATTCAGTACTGAAAGAAAATAAGCTATCAGGCCATGAAAAGACCTGGTAGAACTTTAAGCACACTTGCCAAGGGGAAAGAAGCCAATATAAAAAGGCTGCCTTATTCTAGCTATGTGACATTCTGGAAAAGATAAAGTTATGAAGATAGTTAAAAGATCCATGGTCACCAAGGATTTGTAGGTAGGAATAATGGATGAATAAATGGAGCCCAAGGACTTTTGAAACAATGAAACCGTATTCTGTTTGATGCTGTGCTGGTGGCTACATATCATTATAAACTGCAAAATCCCACAGAATTTACAAGACAAAGAGTAAACTATAGCATAAACTCTAATGTAACTATTTAATTAATAATATTGCAATATAATGGAGAAGGAAATGGCAACCCACTCCAGTATTCTTGCCTGGAGAATCCCAGGGACGGGGAGCCTGGTGGGCTGCTGTCTATGGGGTAGCACAGAGTCGGACACGACTGAAGCGACTTAGCAGCAGCAATGCAATATAGGCTCATCAGTTAGAATAGGAAATGGCAACTTACTCCAGTATGCTTACCTGGAAAATTCTATTGACAGAGGAGCCTGATAGGTTACAGTCCATGGGGTCACTAAAAGTTGAACAGGACTGAATGGCTCAGCACATAGGCTCATCCATTCTAATATATGTACTACATTAAAGTAAGATGTTTATAACAGAGGATAAAGTAAGATGTTTATAACAGGGATGAGGAGTGAAGAGGTACATGAGGATTTTTTTGTCTAAACCTAAAACTGCTCAAAAAAATAAAACCTAATAGCTTTTTAAAAGAGCAAGCAAAGTGAGGAGCAGTAAGTTTACTTGGAAAAATGCAACAAGAAATGTAAAAGAAAAATGAAATGTTTTTACAATTTACCTTATAAATTGTAAGATAAAAATTTCTCCTTTGGAAATATTCATGTATAAATAAAAATCACTCCCAACCACCAAAAGTTATTATATATGGTATTTTTGTTGAATAAGGGGGTTGCATTTTTCTGACTGAAAAGACTGTCTTATGTAGATATTAAAGCTAATTATCAATATCATCATTTTATATCATGGAATCCATGAAGCAATGATAAGTCATTGGATGTGGCTTCTGGGTAAAATATAAAATAAATGGCAACAAGAAAAATATGTTAAAAATTTCCCTTTATGCTGGGAATATTTTTAAATCAAAAGTCACTCAGAAAGATGGTTTTAATTCTACAGATGAGACGATCCATTATTGCAATGTCAATTGAATTAAATATCACTCAGTTAATATTATGTGGACAATTAAAAATGTAAAAGGGGATCAGAGCTGCATAAGGCATGCTCTTGAGAGCTCAGAATATAGTCATAAAAGCCTAAAATTTGTTAGCCCTTGAGAGTTTAATGAGACTAAGATTATTTTAGCAAAGAGGAATCTAGAAGGAATCCTGAAGAAGACAACAATTAAATTGAATCTTATTCAAGGCCAAGTGCAAGATTTATTTTTCAGAAGTAAGGAGCAGAATTCAAGGTGAGGAGATGATGAGTAGGGGGTTGGAGATGGATGAGAGGAGAATGTGATTTGAAATGGATGAAACACATTTATCAGAGACAAACTTTAAGAATGGTGCTCTGATAGCAGAACAGAATGAATAGGATAGAAGGATTCTAGAACCAGGGAGATCTGATGATATGCTTCTGCAGCAATTTGGGGGAGAAATAGTATAGACATGAATGAAGTTTTCTTCAGGCCAGAATGAAGAAGAGAAAATAGACCTGAGAAATAAGATGGATCTGACATTGTAAAAATTTGGCAACTGCTTAAAGATGAATTTACAACCTAGATAACAGAGGAGTAATAGAATAGAAGGTGAAAGAAGTTTGAATAGAAGATTTGGGTTTAGGCACCATGGAGGTTGTTTTATATTATTATTTTATTTTTCAGTGTTGATGTGAATTTTAGGAGATGTCTATGAGGGATCCGAATTGCAGGGTGGAAGTAAAAGAACTAAAGGTATATGTTTAGAAGTTGTTAATACTTGTGTAAAGCACAAGGGCTGGTTGATATTACAATCCTAAGAAATGCATGTTAATCACAACGGTGAAACTGGATCATTTAAAAAATACATGGAAGGAGAAGAAAAAAGGATTAAAGACAAAACTTTGCGTTAAAAATTACTTTTAGGGAACAAACAAAATTAATGTCAGAGAAGAAAAGATTAATAGGGAAGATGAAAAATGATGAGTGTGTCTCAGAAGCTAGAGGGGAAGTAGAAACACAGACCTTTAGTGCAGTAGAAGTTGTTCTTCTGAATCTGCATGAAAGTGGGTTTGAAATGACTCAAAGGTCATTGACTTTGACTGTATGCAATCCCATATCTGGATCCTAAAACATCGATATTATAGTCACCCATATTCAAATAGTTGAAATGATTGTCCCAGAGATTTGTCTTGAGGATTTTAGCCAGAATCTTAATGTTTCAGAATCATTACCTGTCATCAGAGTCTCATGTTTGCATAGTTTAAAAATTATTTATGAGCATGTTTGCATATATTTTCCCATGTGAATCCCAAAACAAGCTTTCCAGAGAAATCTTTTAGTCCTTATTTCCCCAGAGAAATGAAAATTGTGAATTTGGGGAACTTAAACGACTAATAGCAAGGTTGAGAACAAACCACAGATCTTCTGACATTATCCAAGGCTCTCATACCACATCATACAAGTCTTGCTTTGCACGAAAGAGGGGCATAGATTTACAAACATAAGGAGGCATTCCGTTTCAGGTCCTGACACACTGGACCTCTTTAGGAGATAAGAGGATAATATTCTAAATGAAAAGAGAAGCTCCTTAGGCATGCTGGGTTTCTAAAGAATGATAATAATGATTTTACTTATAAAAATTTTATACTTTAGAAAGTCTTTTCAATGTGACATTAAAAATTCCCAACAACTTACTAAATCAAAACTCCTAACTCCATTTAACAGATGAGAGAAGTAAGACTCAGAATGAATATGTGAACTACTAATAGTCATTTAGTTAAATTAAAGCTGCACCCAAAGACTTCCCTGGTGGCTCAGTGGTAAAGACCCTGCCTGCCAAGCAGGAGACCTGGGTTCGATCCCTGGATTAGGACGATCCCCTGGAGAAGGAAATGGCATCCCAGTCCAGTATTCTTGCCTGGGAAATTCCATGGCAAGAGGAGCCTGGGAAGGCAAAAGAGTCAGACACAACTTAGCAACTAAATAACAGCAACAAAGGTTACACTCAAATACAGTGCTTCACATTTCTGGTATGAAATTACATTTTAAGAGAGTATAAGAAAGAAAGCTGCCATTTTGTGATGTTGCAATGACAATTAATGACCGTAGTGGTAGAGTGGTATTGGAGACAATCCCAAGCTGCCAGAATGATGAGGGAAGTGAATTGTAAGACTGACGCTCTGGTGCAGGTATATATGGAGGAACTTGGGAACCAAATGTCTTTGAAAGTATCAGAAGGCTGTAAGTGATAAATACATTCCCCTGTTAGGTCGTTTTGGATTAACACACTTCTTCAGTCACATGGTGCTTCTTCTAATAACGTTGGGGATTATGTGTTGATTTCTGTCAGAAACAAAACATTGCCTCCTTTAAGCCTAAATTAATCTTTCATGAGGTAAAGGACCTTATCTAGACTGATGCCTGAATAATTTAATGGTTTTCTAAAGGAATTGTACCCAGAGGCATGTACATTGAATAAATTAAGTGAGATAAGCTGTGCTCATCCCTGGGTTGGTAACATCTCTTCTTTCCACCATCTTCTTTTGCTGTCATTATTCTAAAACAGTGATTCAGCTTCACCCAAAGGGAAACAGAACTCAGTGGTTGGTAAGACCGATGACATGTTGTTTGTGACTAAGCATTCCCAGAAATGAAGGGTTGATCTTTTGCTTGTGGCCATGTATACCATGGCAGCTGTTTTCCTGAGACTCCCCTGACTTGGTTGCCAATTTCCTTAATCCATGCCTGTCAGTACCTAAAGCTACATTGAAGGACAGTAAGAAAATGGCCTGCTTGGCAGCTGTGCTGTTGCCCATCATAAAACATTGCTGATTTATGGTGAGAGTGGAGTTGATCCCAGGGAATCCAGTGAATGGACTTTATAGCAGTGATTTATCAATACTCATTAATTTCTAATGAGATTGAACTCTTTCAGAAAGCAAACATGCAAAGTTTGGTCTAATCCACCGTTCTTGAATTTGGCTGCCCTTTGAAATTCCTTGGGAAGATATAAAAAATTACAAATGCCTGTTTATCAGAAATTTTAAGAGATTCCCTGGGTTCTATTATGAAACAGAGTTTGACAACTAATCTAATAAATACTGTTTTATTGTGAAAACTGGTTGTGAAAGTTTTCTCACTTCTATCCTCCATTTCATTGCCAACCCACTGTGTGCACTGGTCCACATGGATTATTCTCTTCATTTTATTGATGGTATCAAGATCACACAGCTAGTTAGCAGCCAATGTCTTAATTCTAATCTAACACCTACTTAACAGTTAAAGTTCTCTTTGAGGTAAACAAGGAACAAAAGTTAGGCAGAGGTGTTCATGCTTAAAAAGTCATTATTATATGAAAGCTAATCCTTGTAGAGGAATACATGGATTCTGAATACTTTCACTGTCAAACATTCTTTATTTAAAAGAAAGAAAAAAAAAAAAAACCTACAGGGCTGCAGAGAACTGTTTCTAATGTGTACCTTCATCAAACCCACTTAGAAATCTTATTAAAATGCAATCTAAACCCAAATCTAAGAGAATCTGAAATGGTCAGACAGAGATTGTATGAATTCTACATTTTAAAACTCTAAGGTGATGTGTGGCTTCCCCGATGTCTCAGCAGTAAAGAATTTGCCTGCAACGTGGAGATGTAAGTGATTCATGTTCAATCCCTGGGTCAGGGAGATCTGCTGGAGAAGGAAATGGCAACTCTCTCCAGTATTCTTGCCTAGTAAACTCCATGGACAGAGGAAACTGGCTGGCTAAAATCCTTGGTGTCACAGAAGAGTCAAATATGACTTAACAAATAAACTACAATAACAAGGTGATCTACATGTCCACTGAAGTTAGAGAACCATTGAAAAGGGTAAATTTCACAGTGTCTCCCATTACCCCACTATCAATCTCCTAATCTCTTGTACTGGGATTTAGAGTAAGATTTAACAATATGCTAACCTTTATACCAATTCTGTTGCAAAGCAAGAATCTAGAGTATTGCTCAAAATCTGGTAGTTGAGACATTAGAAACATTCCTCTTTGAATTTCAGTATGTCTGTGAGTCAGACAGGCACATCTGGTAAAGACCAGAATGGCAGCAAAGCCAACGTAAAACTTTACGTTTATGTACAGGTATTGGTTATATATGGGGCTTCCCAGGTGGTGCTAGTGGTAAAGAACCTGCTTGCTAATGCAGGAGACATAAGAGACATGAGTTTGATCCCTGGTTTGAGAAGATCCGTTAGAGGAGGGCATGGCAACCCACTCACATATTCTTGCCTGGAGTATCCCCCTGGACAGAAGAGCCTGGTGGGCTACAGTCCATAGGGTTACAAACAGTCAGACATGATTGAAGTAACTTAGCTTGCTCTCTCATACTGGTTATATATAGTGAAGAGATTCCCTATGCTTCTTATACAAAACCATTCTTGGAGTTTTCTGCTTATTACAGAACAATATCATAGAAGACTATACGATGTAGTGAAAGGCGGACTGATCGAATTTATATTTTCAGAGAAACTGAGCCACTGTTCCATTATTAATTGTCCACGTGACTTTGGGTAAGTCACTTCTCTGATCTCAGTATTTTCATGTCTAAAATGACATTCATGCATGCCATGCCAACATAACAAGGTTATTGTAAATTTCAAATGATATACTCAGTATAAAAAGGCATTATAATGAATTAATTCTCTGTACATATAATCATTTCATAGTAGACCCAGTAAAGGCTCCTTTGGTGGCCTTAGAGAAGTAAAGAGTAGCTTCTGAGTGGGCCTTCTCAGGTGGCGCTAGTGGTAAAGAACCCACCTGCCAACGCAGGAGACTTAAGAGACAAGGTTTGACCCCTGAGTATGGCAGATCTCCTGGAAAAAGGTACGGCAACCCATTCCAGTATTCTTGCCTGGAGAATACCATGGACAGAGGAGCCTGGAGGACTACAGTTCATAGGATTTAAAAGAGTCAGACACAACTCAAGCAACTAAGCACTCTGAGTGGGCCACTTTATTTTTTTGATAGAGATACATGTGTAAATCTTGAGAGAAAATTATTTTAATAATATATATCATCGGAAAAAATGGTACAATGAAATAAATCTGAGGAAAATAGCATTTATATTTTTATCTTGAGAGCAGAAATGTCTTTTATTATAGTTAGTCACAATTTGTTTACTAATGTGTAGTGAAATATTATACAGTCGTTTTAAAGTTATGTTTTAAAAAAATGTTTATAGGCATGTTTATGGTGATAAATGGGAAAAAGATAGCATATAAATTGTGTATATAGTATTATGCCAATATTATAAAATATATGAAATACAAACTGATTCTTCTGAGTACTTACTATAAAAAGTGGTGAAATTTTTTTTCAGTCTAGACTCGTTAGTATAACTTTTGGGTGAAAAATATTACATAGTCATATCACAATTTGTTTGACCTATGTCTCCTTAATGACTATTTTGATTGCTAGTGGTTATTGTTCATTTAGGGTGGTGGTTGTTTTTTTTGTTCAGTTGCCAAGTCGTGTTTGATTTATTGTGACCCCATGGATTGTAACATGCCAGGCTCCTCTATCCCACACTGTCTCCTGGAGTTTGCTCAAATTCATGTCCATCATTTAGGGTGAGATCTCAAAAAAAATCCTCACTCTTCAGGAGATCTTCTTTGGGTCCACTGAATCTATATTTCACATTAAACAAGTAATGCTGCAAAATGAGTGTGTGTGTGAAAAAATTATGACACACAGCTTGGTGTTCTAGAATTATAAGTTATTTTTAGTTAATAGACTATGCATATCTGCAAACAGCCTGAGATGATGGACAGAAAAGCATTAGCTGAGAATGTAAGCCACTCTACTGATATCGTGCCTAGAATATAGTCAAGAGAAGTAGAATGATCCCAAGAGCACACAGAGAGAAAAGAACCTTAATCTTTAACAGAAAAAGTCTAGCGTAAAACCTACAGCTTAACTTCTGGTTAGCACTTGTTATGTCAATGCTCTACAGAACTGAAACTTTGATCAAGCTCCTCCAAAATGGAAGTCTCATAGAAGATTATCCTCCTTGAAACTCTTTCAGGAGCTTAGCTTTTGTTTGCTTGTTTGTATGTTTGTTTCCGTTTGACTTCCAGTGGAGACATGAATCTCCCTAGACCAGTCTTGTCATTCATATGGAACTCCTTTCTTTGTCAGTTTAAAGACAGGTTGCAGAATAGTTGAGTGCCTTTCCTTTCTCTCTGTGAAAAAAGGAGGAAACAACTAAGCTCCAAAATAGATTTGGAGGCAAACTATGTGCTCTAAAGAAAGTTGTTGTTGATTAGTTGCTCATCCATCCAAGTTGTGTCCAAATCTTTTGTAACCCATAGACTGTAATCCACCAGGCTTCTCTCTCCACGGGATTCTCCAGGAAAGAAAATAGAGTGGGTTGCCATTTCCTTCTCCAGGGGATCTTCCTGACCCAGGGATCGAATCCAAGTCTCCTGCATTACAGACAGATTCTTTACCACATAGCCACCAGGGAAGCCCAAGAGTATAATTAAGGAATCTTAATTACCATCATTTTCAAGTTCAATATATGGTTCTACAGGGAAAAAAAATTATTCAGTGAACTTTCTTACACATAAATATTTACCTGCATGTTTGATAAGATTCTCTAGTAGATTGCAGGAACTGAAAACTCTAGGTCATAGGATATGATCATTTTAAAGCTCCTTGAACATGTTGTGGAGTTGATTTCCTGAATTTACACCAATTTCAGTTCAGTTCAGTTCAGTTGCTCAGTTGTGTCTGATTCTTTGGGACCCCATGAACCGTAGCATGCCAGGCCTCCCTATCCATCACCAACTGCCGGAGTCTACCCAATTTATATTCCCATTGAAGTGAATAAAGTGCTCATTTAACCTTACCTGCAACAGAAGTTAATTATGTCAATTCACAAGCAGGAATCAAAACAAAAAAGTTATCTTGTTTTCTTCAAATCCTTTTTCATAACTAGCGCAGTTTTGTCAGTTTCTCTTTTTACCATTAAGCATGAAGCTACCTTCTATTTCTGTTGGAAATTGCCCTTCATCAAGTTAAAGAAAGTGTCTTCAATCTTTAATTTGAGAAGAATTTTTGTCATGAATGGTATTGTCAATGCTATCTCTGTATCTAGTTAATGACAATCTTTTCTCATTCATTTTATATTATTAATCTGATTGATTCAATGTCTAATCTTCCATCTTGCATTTCTGAGCAAAACTCCCTTTGGTGTGGTTTTCATATATTGTTTGGCTCAAGTTACTAATATTTTTAATAGTATTTTTGCATCTATATTTCTGAAGAAGACTGGTCTTTCAGATTCTTCTCTCTCTCTTTTTTTTCTTTGTAATGCTTTGGTGTTAGTGTAAAGCTGATTTCTTAAAATGAGTAAGCAAGTATTTCCTCCTATTTTATGGAAATGTTTGTGTAGGACTTAACAGTAAAGCCATAATAACTAAGCTCTTACATAGATGAAACTTTTAAATTACAGTTTCTCTTTTTATCATTAAGCATGAAGCTATTTTCTATTTCTGTTGGAAATTGCCCTTATTCATATTCAAATTGGTATTCATATTTTCTATTTCTTTTCTGTTGGTTTCAATAATCTGTGTCCTTCTAGAAAGTTGTACATGTCATCAGTTGAAAGACCAAGGGAATATACGAACCAATGAATATATAATATGTATAAATAGTTCTATTTGTAGCCATCTATATTTATAAGTTAGGCTAAATGAGTTCATATTAATGTCTCCAAATAAAATTCATTAAAATATTGATAATTCTAGTCTCTGTAACCTGCTTATTTGTAAACTCTCAGGCCAACAGTGAGAAATCCAGCTTCTACCATCCAGCATCCAGTATACGTATGACAGTATAGGAATTGATAACTCTAACTTTCATTAAAAACAACTTTATTAACTAGAGTATAATGTTGATGTGCAAAGCACCTTTTCCCCTAAACCCTTTGCTGCTGCTGCTGCTGCTGCTAAGTCACTTCAGTCGTGTCCGACTCTGTGTGACCCCATAGACGGCAGCCCACCAGGCTCCCCTGTCCCTGGGATTCTCCAGGCAAGAACACTGGAGTGGGTTGCCATTTCCTGCTCCAATGCATGAAAGTGAAAAGTGAAAGTGAAGTCACTCAGTCCTGTCTAACTCTTAGTGACCCCATGGACTGCAGCCCACCAGGCTCCTGGGATTTTCCAGGCAAGAGTACTGGAGTGGGGTGCCATTCCTAAACCCTTTAGGGAGATTGTTTTATGTATTTGTAATACAGTTACATTCTCTTGTCACAGTCTGCACTCTTTCCTGGGATCCTTCAACTTCCTAAAATTAAAAAAAAAAAAATACCTTAAAAGTCGTGTTATATGCTGTAAAGTTCTATGAGTTTTGATGAACATGTGATATTATGTTATCTACATAAGCTAGTTTAACTGACCTAAAAATCACCGTATGTCAGCTATTCATCCATCTCCTCCTCTCCTTAGCCCCTTAGAAAACTGATATTTTTATTCTTTCTATAGTTTTTTTCTTTTTCAGAATGTCATTTAATTGGAATGATATAGTATGTAGACTTTTCAGGCTGGCTTCACATAGCAATCAACATTTAAGGTTCTTAGATATCTTTTTATGATTCAATAGGCTATTTACTTTTACCATTGAATAGTATTTACCATTGAATAGTATTCAATTGTATGGATGTATCACATTTTATCTTTTCACCTATTGAAGAACATCTTGATTAATTTCAGGATGAATGAATATATCTGCTATAAATATTTCTGAGCAGATTTTGGTATAGGTATAACTCTTCAAATAAAGTAAGGATAAGTCTAGGAGTGCAATTTCTGGATCATATTATAAGACTAAGTTTAGCCTGATGAGAATTTAACAAACTGTCTTCCGACATTGATATTCTATTTTGCACTTCTACCAGCACTAAATGAAAGCCTCTTTGCATCTGTAGCAGCAATTGATGCTACAGTATCAGACAAAGCCTGATATTGTCAGGTTTTGTTTTTATTTTTAATGTTTAGCCTACCTAATGGATGTGTAATAATTGGATTATTATAATTTGGATTGGATTGTTATAACAAATGGATTGTTATAATTTGAAATTCTCTAATCACAAATTATGTTGAGCATCTTTTCATATGATTATTTGCCATCTATATCTCTTCTTTGAAGAGGTGTCTGTTCAGATCTTTTGTTCATATCTACTGGCTTGTTTGTTTTCTTGTTTATTTTTAAGAGATTTTTGTACATTTTGGAATAAGCCCTTCATCAGTTAAGTGTTCTGCAAGCATTATATCCAAATACGTGGTTTGTATTTCACTCTCCTAACATCTTCAAAAGAGAAGCTTTTAACATTAATAAAGCCCAATTGATCACTTTTGAAATTTTACTTACGATTGTGTATGTAGTATTGTATCTAAAAATTCATCAAGTGGATTTTTTTCTATTCTTTTTCTAAAAGTTTTATAGTTTTGCATTTTACATTTTGATCTATGTTTCATTTCGACTTAACTTTTATGAAAGGTGTAAGTTTTATCTAGGGTACTTTTTACTTTCCTTACCTTTTTTTCACGTATGGACATCCAGTACCATTTATCAAAAAGCTACTCTTTCACTATGGAGTTGGTTTTGTACATTTGCCAGTTGTGGTCCATTTGTGGCCTCTCTTCTGTTCTATTGATCTTAGTCCTCTTTCTTCTTCTTTGTTTTGAAGTCCGTCTTGTATGAAATTAATAAAACTACTCTAGCTTTCACTTGATTATAGGTAGCACGGTATATCTTCACCTAACAACCCATTGAGTCTTCATATTTAAAATTAGCTTCTTGACAAAACAACATACTGCTGCGTCCCTTTTGTTTTTATCCTCTTCAATGTGTTTAGACCATTCAAATTTGAAGTGATTATTAATATAGTTGGATTGATCTTTTTTCTTTTTTCCCCTCTTTTTTTGACTTAGTTTAATTAAAACTTTTTCTGGTTAATTATTTTATATGATCACATTTATCTCCTCTCTTAGCAAGTCTGTTACACTAAATTATTTAATGATTGCTCTAGTGTTTACAGTATCCATTTCAAGTTCATCAAAGTCCACCATCTAAACAACACTATACCACTTACCTATAAAGCAGATACTTTAGAAGAGAAGATTCTTAGTTCCTCTCTTCTATTTCTGATGGCATTGTTGTCACTTGTTTTACTTATCTATGTGCTATAATTATCCAGTACATTGCTATTATTGTATGTTCAGCAAGCAGTTGCCTTTTAGATCAATTAAGAAAAAGAAAAATATTTTACTTTGCCTTCATTTGTTCTTTATGTAATATTTTTCCTTTTACAAATGTTTGAGAAATTTTACCTCTCAAGCCATTTGCACTTGGAAAAATTTCTTGTGAGATGTTTTAAAATTACAAAATTATATTGAGATTTTCTCATTTTTGTCTCTGTTTTAGTAAATTATAATCTCATGAATTTGCTCATTTTATTTAATTTGCTAATTTGTTGGTCAAAAATATTTTTTAACATTTTCTTATTACCTAATATCTGTATCAATAATGATGCCCTATTTTCACCATAATTGGTCAGCTGAAAGTTTTCTTGATCAATCTGCTATAATGCTTAACATTTCATTAAAATTTTTCAGCTTTTTAATATTTTCTATTGTATTTTGGGGGTTTATTTGTTAATTTGTATTCTTCTTTCTGTTCTCTTTTTGTTTACTTTAATGTTATTTTTACAAATTTACCTAGTATTATGTTCAGTTATGTTATTTTCATATTATTCATTTGAAACTTATATCATAATATATAGTCTTCTTTTCTAGTACATGCCTATAAAATTAAAAGTTTTTCCCTTAGCTCAGTTTTAGCTGCATATACTAGTTTTCATATGCTATATTTTTCTGTATGCCATTCAAAATACTTTGTAATTTACATTGTAATTTATTCATCAACCCACTGGCTATTTTAGAAATATAAATATANAGTACATGCCTATAAAATTAAAAGTTTTTCCCTTAGCTCAGTTTTAGCTGCATATACTAGTTTTCATATGCTATATTTTTCTGTATGCCATTCAAAATACTTTGTAATTTACATTGTAATTTATTCATCAACCCACTGGCTATTTTAGAAATATAAATATATTGTTTAATATGCAAACATTTGAGAGTTTTACATTATTTTTGTAAGCATACTATGCTGTATTTTTCCAATAAACATACTTTGTATTATTTAATACTTTGAAAATTAAGATCAAGTTTGTTAACTATGTAGTTCAAATTATCTCTCTGTGACTGATTTTTGTCTGCTTTTCCAGTCAGTTATTTAGAGAAAATTCTAAATTTCTCAACTATTGACTGTAGTTATGCCACATTTTACTCTATATATTGAGACTGTGTTATTAGGTATAAATAGAGTTATAATTGTTATAATTTTTATTTATTATTTCTAATAAATATATACTCTTTTTGCCTTGAAGTCTACTTGCATGAAGTTAACAGAATAGCATCAGGTAATATTTGGTTAATATTTGATAATATTTTTGGTTCAGTTCAGTTCAGGTCAGCCNTTCCACAGTTTATTGTGATCCACACAGTCAAAGGCTTTGGCATAGTCAATAAAGCAGAAATAGATGTTTTTCTGGAACTCTCTTGCTTTTTCCATGATCCAGTGGATGTTGGCAATTTGATCTCTGGTTCCTCTGCCTTTTCTAAAACCAGCTTGAACATCAAGAAGTTAACAGTTCACATATTGTTGAAGCCTGGCTTGGAGAATTTTGAGTATTACTTTACTAGCATGTGAGATGAATGCAATTATAAATATATATAAACATACAGGTAGACACAAACCGAAACCCCATAGCTTTCACTCTAAATCTTTAAGCATGAATCAGGTACGTCACTCAGATGGCTAGTTTTTTACAGATATCTGTGGTTTTATAAAGACTAGATTTTAAGGGATAGGAGCATCTACAGAGGTCTGTATTTTAAAAAAACCTCTTGCCCCCCTTTTTCTTTCAGTTTTTGCATGTAAGGTTTTAGCAATCTCCTGGGGAATTTACATTTCAAAGACATGATAAATTTTACAACTTCAAGAGATAAAGAGTACAAGTTTTCTCCTAGGAGTTTGGAGTATATTTCTCTATTACCAAAAGTCTAAGATAACTTCTGGTTAAATTTTTTCGTTGTATTAGGGGTTGGTCAGCATGAGGTATTTTGTTCATTTCATTGTCAGTTACCACAACATTCTCCCATTCTCTCACATTTTTTGAGGGATTCTACCAGTTACAATCCTAATCGAGCTGTATTGTAGGTGCTCAGGCCTTAATCCATGGCAGCCTTTCCCCTCTTAGCTCTGTAAAACAGTCCACTAAGGTCTCCAATTTATCTTGCCCTCCCAACTTTTATGCCAGCCCTGAAGCCAGTTTCCATTTCCTTCTGCAGGGGATCTTCCTGACCCAATGACTGAATCATCTGCATTNTTAATCCATGGCAGCCTTTCCCCTCTTAGCTCTGTAAAACAGTCCACTAAGGTCTCCAATTTATCTTGCCCTCCCAACTTTTATGCCAGCCCTGAAGCCAGTTTCCATTTCCTTCTGCAGGGGATCTTCCTGACCCAATGACTGAATCATCTGCATTGCACGTGTGTTCTTTATCACTGAGTCACCAGGGAAGCCACCAGGAAGATATTCTCAGGAACACACAAATTTTTAAATGCAACATCTGGGAGGGGGCGGGAAGATGGCGGAGGAATAAGACGGGAGACCACTTTCTCCCACACAATTTCATCAAAAGANCTCTGCCTTTTCTAAAACCAGCTTGAACATCTGGAATTTCACAGTTCACGTATTGCTGAAGCCTGGCTTAGAGAATTTTGAGCATCATTTTACTAGCATGTGAGATGAGTGCAGTTGTGCGGTAGTTTGAGCATTCTTTAGGATTGTAATATTGCTCAGCCATAAAAAAGAACGAGTTTGAGTTAACTGAAGTGAGGTGGGTAAAACTAGAAGATGTTATACAGAGTGAAGTAAATCAGAAAAAGAAAAACAAATATAGTATATTAGTGCATATATGTGGAATCTAGAAAAATGATACTGAAGAACTTATTTGCAGGGCAGGAATAGAGACACGGATATAGAGAACGGACTGTGGACACAATGGGAGAAGGAGTGTGAGATGAATTTAGAGGGTAGCATTGACATATGTAAACTACCATGTGCAAAAGAGCTAGCTAGTGGGAAGCAGCTGTATAGCACAGGGAGCTCAGTGTGGTGCTCTGTGACTACATGGAAGGTGGGATTGGAATGGTGAGAGGGAGGTTCCAAAGAGAGAGGATATGTGTATATTTATGGCTGATTCACAGTGTTGTGGGGCAGAAAACTAATACAAAATTGTAAAGCAACTTTAAAAAAATTAACAATAAACTGAAAAAAAATTTTCTTTGAAAGGTTATCTTATCAGTTTTACTTCCTTATATGTGTCTGTTTTCCTGATGCTTTTTAAATTTCCTTTTTGCCTTTTTTTTTTTTTTTTNAAAGCAACTTTAAAAAAATTAACAATAAACTGAAAAAAAATTTTCTTTGAAAGGTTATCTTATCAGTTTTACTTCCTTATATGTGTCTGTTTTCCTGATGCTTTTTAAATTTCCTTTTTGCCTTTTTTTTTTTTTTTTTGGTATTTTTCCCCTGATGTATATAAGGGTGGCTTTCCATAGATCTTTTTGAATTGATGGATTAATTTCTATGGCACTTTTGGAAAATACTTTTTTTCTGTATGTTTTTCACCTGTTGGGCTATTTTTCATTTGGTTATTTGTTTTCGTCTTCACCAGTTTAGCTTATTCTTGACTTAACTGGTTATTTGGATTGAATGTTTGGCATTATATATAAAAGTTATTGCCTGTCTGTATTTTTTTTCTTCCTCTGAACAGTATATTATTTTCTTTTAGATCACGGGAAAAAAGGCTTATCATCTCAATTCTATAAGGGATTGAGATCATTTGAGACTCATTTTCAACCTTTGTGAGAACTGGCCTAGTTTCAGTTTCCACTTACTTCTTATCCAGTTGATGTACTTTAGCTCTCTTTTTTCATCAGTTGCCAGGAATTTTAATGTTCAGCTCCAATAACTCTATTGACCTTGCTTTATATTTTTATTTCTTGTTCCTATAACAAATATTTCTTCTGTTTGTAACTTAATTGTCTTATTGTATCTATACCTATTATTGTAAAGATTCTCACATACTTTTTAGAATCCATCCACTCATGATTTATTATCACCTGTCTATACTACTTGAGGTACAAATTGGGCTCCAAGTAAGCCTATAGACATGAATTCCACATTTACTGACTTCAAGGGGGTTGCAACCTAATAACAGGAAAATAACAGACAACTAGGTGATGAGAAAAGTAGAGAGTAGAAATATTATGCAATAATGCACAAGCTATGTACTGTAAGAATGCCAACAAAGGAATAGTACAGTTTTCTTAAAATGCTGAGGGAGAAGGTGAAGGTGGCATTTGAGTGGGCACTTGAAGTAGGACCAGGACTAGGAGAAGGTCATTACTTCAGGCTAAGCAATGAATAAAACTCTGAGAAGAGAAAAATAGGGTAAAGGATGGGATGAATAACATGAAGGATATTGTTATGGGAGTGAGCCAGGAATGGGTAAGGCTGATTCAAAAACTCAACTCTCAGGTTCTTAAGCCAGAGATTCTGTTGCTAGAATGAGGACTAATTGTTATTCTTTGGTGATCTTAAGATTTCTGCTGGTTCTTTAATTACCTCCCAAGAGTTGTGTTTACTAAGTAAAAAACAAGAAACAGTTGCTGCCTCCAGGGCTAAGAGTTACCAAGGAAAGAGCAGCACACCTGCCTTTTTGGTCACCAGCACTAATATTTTATTTTCTCGGGTCCTGAATGGTAAGCTAAAGCCTTGGGTTGGAACGGAATGCAGGCTGCTCTAGGGTGATGATTCAGGCTGACTGTTAGACTTGCAAAACTGAATGTGGGTGGTTTTGTTGTGTAATGCTTTGTTTTAATCTTTCTGCCTTTAATGAAGAGCTTTGACTGTCTTTTTATGTGTATGCCTATAAGAAGTAGGACACGCTGGAGTTTCTTAATAGAACCTCATCAAATGTATAGTCATGATTGAAAAATTGTTTGCCTAAGGTTAAAAAAGTCTTAAAAAAGAGAAAAATAAAAGAGAAAAAAAAAGAATGAATGAATGAATGAAATGGAAATACCAATTATTAAATCCAGGCAAAGCAGTTGGTATTATATTATTTTGGAAATATAATGTCCATAAAATAAAATAATTTGATCAAATTTGGTTCCCATTTCTCATGAATTGCAGATCTAGAACTTAGCTTACAGGATTAGTGTTCACATGTAGTGTTAGAGAGAAAATTTAGCATAAATGATCAAAAATCAGTTATACAGTAATTAAATTACAGACTGAATATTTTGCTTGCCATTTTGAAAAACAAGAGGAACTGAATTGAACATTTATCATGCAGAATACCATCATATTGATTGTTTCTGAATATTTCAGTCAACATTCTTTCAATAAACACTTATTAAGCATCTACTATTTGCCAAGTTCTCTACTAGCCTGCAGAGACAGTGATAAGCAACATGCAGGCAAAATTCCTGATCTTTCAGAGATTAGAATCTATTGAGGAATCATCAGACAGTTGTCAAATAATCACATGTGAAAGAATAATTCCAAACTTGAGAAAAATGCTCTGAAAAAAAAAAAATTCTGTTAGAGCCAGTCATAAAAGGATTGTAAATGAACATCTGTGCTCTACTGTGGGCCTCAGGAGTAAATGGCATTCAGGTAACTAGTACCATCAACTGTTTGATGCTGTGGACAGAACAAGAGTCAGTCAGATTCTTATTTGTAAGACAATTACGGCTTTCCCATCATGTCCTACATGGCAGAGTTTTCTAAATTTCTGAAGTTAGGTTTGTTTTTTCCTACCTGGACTAGTCCCTTTTCCTTCAGTCCATCTCCAAAGTGCTATCAGAGAAAAATTTCTAAAGCTCAGCTTCTAAAGGACCTCAGTTTTCCCAGCAGCTTCTGGCATTTCTCCTTTACAGGACTGCAATTCTCTGCTTCATATTCTTATAAAATTCAAAGTTCTGGCAGACAGGGCCCTCTCTGATCTTCCCATCCCTCAATCAGCCTTGCCAAATTTGTCTTTCATCACTCTTCTCCACACCCCTAGCAACCCAAGGTCCAGCCTCAGTTAATATTTTGTAGCCAAATCATTCACTTTCCTGAAACAGGTGTGTGCAATTTCCTTTTTCTGGGAAGTATCCCCTCCCTTTTCTGTCTGGCAAGTCCCCACTAATTCTGCAATATTCAGGTCAAATGTGACTTCCTCATTGAAATTTTTTCCTACCCCATAAGGCAGAGTTAGTTACCTCTTTCTCAGTGCTTCCTCAACACTTTGTACTTGTTATGTCTCTCATCACACTGTACTTATTAATCTTTGCATTATTTCATAAATTCAATTGTGAACTTCCTGAGGGTGGTGACCAAGTCTAATGAACTTCTGTAATCATACTTTGGTTCCTTCTAGGTGGGTCCCTACTATCATGTTTTGCATACATTAACATCATTATGAAAGGAGAAAAAAGGTCTGGGGTCCTTGCTATTATCGCCCTTTTTTTTTAACCAACTGACGGTCCTTGGTGTATTCCTAAAGCCTGCTGGTATGAA
The DNA here is from genome assembly GCA_006410875.1 of Neotragus pygmaeus. NCBI lineage: Eukaryota > Metazoa > Chordata > Mammalia > Artiodactyla > Bovidae > Neotragus > Neotragus pygmaeus. Next base: position 983,899 of record SJYV01027655.1, read on the forward strand.
TGAATGAAATAAATAGCTCAGGTGGTTTTTAAAAAAACAAAACATTGAGGATCAAATTAGAGAGTTGTTTGATACTTAGGACTAAAGTGGTCCCTAGCCTTTATGGCAACTGTGTAAATTATAAAATGCTGTCTTTTACCAAAGACCCTGTATTTCTTTCTGTTGGGAAGTTGTCATCATATGTTAGTTTTGTTAGAGCAAACAGATTTCACAATTATCTACAGTTATTGTCACAAATATGCAAGAATATGTAAAGGTTACAACATTGGAAACTGTGCATCACGACGTGTTTGGGAAAGATTAAATGCTCTTTATTATAAACAACATCAAATTCCTATTTTAAGAAAATAAAGAAAATTATCATTGATCTACACCGTGATTATTATTATTTTCATGATACCTAGTGCATGTAGTTCCACTGTATGTCTAGTACATGTAGACAGTTGGGTGAAGTTTAGGAAAGACAAGAGAGAATAATGTAGAATTGATTTCTCCTTTATCTGAACATCAAGAATACATTATCTTTTCCTTGTGTACACTTTATTCTCATCTACTTTGAAGTTTTTCATTTGTCTATCTATTCTATGTTTTGTCAAGCAGAATCTTCTGGGTCTGGTTATCATTGGATCTAATTTTAGGGCAAGGAGTTGTCTTTGGTGGTGATTTCACATAGAGTAAGACTAATGGAGATGGAAAAGAATCTAAAATGTCTCCCAACTTGATGAATTATGTGGAAGTTACTAGTTACTAGTAACTAGTGCTAGTTACTAAAATAATTATGATAAGATATTATTTTATATCCATGATCATTATTTTTCCTGGCAATTTATCTATATGCACACATACCTGTCTAATCAAAACAGAGCTTTTCTAGTTTATTACCTTAAGATAGAGAAGATTCAAGGTAGAATTAGAAAATGATTTGCTAATGTTTTCCTGGATTTGGGTTATACATACTTAAAGGTAACTTAAGGATTTAAGGAAGAGACAAAATATTGGAAAGCATATGTGACTTGGCTTCCTCCAGATCAAAGAAGTTTTCCCTCACTCAGAGAGGAAGGGTATATTCTCATCCAGGGCCTTTGTTCTTACTCTGGCCTCTTCACAGAACACCATTTCTCATACCTTTCCACGGTTCACTCCAACTCATTCAACTTTCTCTTCAGTTGTTCTTTCCCCAGAGGTGTCCCTTGACCATCATATCTAACGATGAGAAGACCTGCATTGCTGGACAGGAGAGAGATGGGGGAATCATGCTTCCTGCTATAGGAACAGAGCCCTGAGAAAGTAGCAAGACTTCAGAGTGGATTCTGTGTGAATCTAGGCTGGTGGAGCCCTGAATAGCTTCAAAGAAATTACCACGCTTCTAAAACAAGCAAGGAGAGAGCTCAGGCCTGGCATGGGGATTGGCATAGGAGAAAGTAAACTTTCAGAAATCATACTCCATTTAAGGACCAAATTCACCCATGGGATTCTCCGTGGCTATCTGAGTGGACAGATGGCTGAATATACTTGAGGCCCCCCAAACACAAGCTAAATATCAGACAAACGGAAAAGCCTGAGTGGACTGAGACTGCCACAATGCAAAAGCGGAGCTTGAAGTAGAAATTAAGATTTCATAAAAATAAAGATAGATCGATTTCTTACGCATTTCAGGAGAAACAGAAAAAGTACAAATGTAGGTGTGCTGGGGGTAGACAGATGTGTGAACCTAGTAGGACTGAACAAGGGTGAGTCTGATGGAAAGTCCAGTATGATAGGCAGAGTGCCAGGAGTACAAAGCCATGTAAGAAGTGATCCTCACCTTGAATGAGTTCACAGGTGGCCTGTAGAGATAAATGTGTTCTTCAAAAGGTCAGTAATAATCCAAGATATGTTCAAAATGGAAGGAGAAGTATCGCTACCGAAGTAGTTCAGAAGAAGTGAATGATCAATGAAAGTTTAGTTGCGAGGGAAGACCCACACAAAAATGAGACTAAAACTTGACCTTGACAGAAGAATAACGCTTAGGCAAATAAATAAACAATGATGAGGCAGTAAAGCTGTGCAAACTGTTTTGGGGAGGCAATGGAGAAAAACTGTAGTAATGCAGGTGATTTCCTTGTGTAAGAACATGGTTAGCTAAGGCATGTTGGAGGGGTCTGCGTGGTTTAGGAAGACAAGGAGTGGAGCACTCAGCTCAGGACCAAACTTCCATCTGCAGTCAGTGAGGAGCCACCAGAGGTATGTGAATGGAAGAACTTCCTGTGAAACAGGAAATATTAAAAAAAATAATAATAATTTCTAACAGTGTATGACTTTGCTTCCAGCAAGCCAGGCAAGCTTGGTACATAGATCAACCTAAAAGTTATTTTGATGTGAGAGACTATACTCCAAAAAGGCAGAAAAGCTAAAGATACAAACTCAAAATCAGCAAAAGATGAGGAACTAAATATTAAAGATACTCTGATGGTGCATCGGCAGCTGTATCTTTGTATTAGAGATTAATTATGGAGATTTTCTTTGTAAATTTTGTAAATCATTACTACTAGTGGCCAAAAGACAATGTCAGTTCAGTTCAGTCGCTCATTCGTGTCTGACTCTTTGCGACCACATGAAGAGCTCATGTTTGCTGTTAGAGATAAATTTGCTCCTTGAGCTTGGGGATTGTGTGCATAGACACTCTTATGCTCTTTGGGAGACATGGAAAGAGATATAAATCGTATTTGTCCACATCTATGTCAGTGTTTGTGCCTCTGTGATTTCCTATCACAGTCTAATTAAAGTCACCCTCTTTGCCAAGGATTACTTGGCTCTACAGGATCTAGCCACAGTCTCTGACTTGATTTCTTAGTACTCTTGGCCTGCTTCATTCTACTGTAGCCACAAAGGATTTTTCTTATTTCTTCAGTATGCCAAGTACATTCCCCTCCAGGACTTGTGTTCTTGCTGTGACCTCTTCCCAGAACTCTGCTTCTCGGATCTTTCCATGTCTCATCTCTTTAACACATTCGGGTCTCTATTCAACTATCCTTCCCAGACAGTAGTCCTTGAGCATCACATGTAAAGATAATCTCTATCTCCCACCCCACAACTCTTGTTTATTTTGTGGCTTGCTTCCGTTTTCTTTGTTGCCTTGATCAGTAACTGATATTGCATCAGTTACTTATCTGTGTACCTATTATCTGTTTCTCTTATCAGAATGTAAGTTCATAAGGTCATGATCTTTGTCTAACAACTTTGTAATTCTTGGCGTGTAAGTGGCTGTGATATCTCATAGGTACTTGAGAAATATTTATTGTGTAAATGAATAAATAAAGGAATATCAGTTTATTATTGCTACTGTCATCATGGTTAATAACCAATATTTCTTGAGATTTTTATCTGTGTGCCATGACTAGCTTGTTAAAGGTTGTACTCGGTTAGTTCATTTATTCTTCACAACCCCTTCCCTGAGTCACAAAAATGTGAAGTACCTTTCATAAAATTTCTCAGCTAGTAAGTAAACAAATCAAGATTTAAATCTGGGACTGCTAAGTGCCAGTGGTCTTGCTATAAGTGAAAGTGAAATCTGTTAGTTGCTCAGTAGTGTCTGACTCTTTGAAACTCCATGGACTGTAGCCCACCAGGTTCCTCTGTCCATGGGATTTTCCAGGCAAGTATACTGAGGGGACCATATATTATATGTGGTAATCACCACGGTACCATAAAATGCATTAACACAATGCCTACAAATTAGTAAATTAATGTGATTCTCTTGAACACAGATCTCCCAGTTAAAAGAAGATTTGGGGGGATATGTAGCTAGTAGGATGGGCCTCCTTGGTGACTCAGTGGTAAAGAAGCTTCCTGTCAATGAAGGAGATGCAGAAGACACGAGTTCATCCTGGGTGGGGAATATCCCCTGGAGAAGGAAATAGCAACCCACTCCAATATTCTTGCCTAAAATTGCCACGGACATAGGAGCTTGGTGTGCTACAGTCTGTGGGGTTGCAAAGAATTAGGTATGACTGAGTGATCACACATGCACAGTTGGTAAGATATCATTGCATGAAAGCATACCTTTAGGATGATGTTTTCTTCTTTTTTCTTCATTTTCAGATTTAATTTTTTTTTTTTCTCCTTAAGTATATGTCCTAACCGTTGGTATATTTCATTCTCAACAGCCTGAAATTGTGGCTGTGTTTGGAGAACTGTTTCTGAGTTACAGGAGCTCTTTATTGGAAATCACAGATAATTGGAGGCTTAGAGGTTTATATAGTCCTTGAAGAGCCCTTTGCCAGTAATGATAGGTACTGCTGCTGCTGCTGCTAAGTCTCTTCAGTCATGTCTGACTCTGTGCGACCCCATAGATGGCAGTCCACCAGGCTCCACCATCCCTGGGATTCTCCAGGCAAGAACACTAGAGTGGGTTGCCATTTCCTTCTCCAATGCAGGAAAGTGAAAAATGAAAGTGAAGTCACTTAGTTGTGTCCGACTCTTAGCGACCCCAGGGACTGCAACCCACCGGGCTCCTCCTCCGTCCATGGGATTTTCCAGGCAAGAGTACTGGAGTGGGGTGACATTGCCTTCTCCGGATGATAGGTACAGGATTATGAAACTCAAGCTATCTGGCCTCAGGTTGGGTCATCTTTGAGGCAACTTGACATTCAAGAGTTCACCTTCAAGTTCAAGCTTAAGCTGCTCAGTCCAGTACTTTGCCTGACATAGTACCCTTGCCTGGTTGGCAGTCTCTTCATCCCTGTTTCCTTGACTCTCTATTTTCTGTTGGAGCATTTTGTCAATAAATCACTTGTGCATTATGAATTTTTGTTTCTGGGTCTAATGGTGGAGAGTTTAACTTGAGACAGTGAATCATCCAGCTCCTTTTAGTGTAAAAGCCACTACTTTAGCCACACCTCAATTGGCTTTTGATGGGCAGCCATGCCTTCCTCTCCATTCATATTCTCAGATTTGTAGATGTGAAATTCCTACTTACTGGAGCCAAGGGCTAGGGAAGACTTACTGCAAAGAAATATCATTTTTAAATAAAATCACCTTGGGCGTGGATAGATCTTTGTTTTATAGAGCTCAAGCATGGATTTGACCTAACTCATTTCCTCCCCACATTCCTGGCTGGTAGACAAAGGCAGGGAGGAAAGAGGAGCTGAGTCATTAAGGCTTAATTCACTTGTCTATTTCTCGGCCCCTAGAGCTTGCTTTAATTGAAGAAGATTTTAGTGGGATTAACTTTGCTGCAAAAAAGCTTTCCTGGTCTCCTTTCAAGGCAGACCTTTGGCTGCACTGAAGCAGTGTGAATACTTCAACACCTTTGAAGAAAGCAGGTATTCTCTAGCTCTGATGGAACTGTCTGTCTAATCAGGCCCACAGAAGTTACTTTCCCATATGTCATCTCTGTCTCTGCATAAAAATCTTCTAGGAACAGCAGTCTATGGCGTGGTGGCATAAGCTAATTTTGTCAGATAACTGGGTTAGGCCCTTTCCCTGAGGCCCAGGTGGAGTCCCCAATAATAGGGAAGTTAGGGGGAAGAACAGATTTGCCTCTTCACTACCTAAGACCTGAGCTTAATATCCTACGAGGTAATTTTCACTCTCAGGACCTTGCTTAGCTCAAGTCAAACTGAAGCCTGCTTTGCATAGGAAAATCAGAAAAGTAATTAGAAATGCTTTTACCATGGAGCGATGGAGTGGGCTTTCAAGGTGGCTTGGTGGTAAAGAAACTGCCTGCAATTGCAGGAGACACAAGCGACATGGTTTTGATCCTTGGGTAGGGAAGATCCCCTGAAGGAGGAAATGGCAACCCACTCCAGTGTTGTTGCCTGGTAAATCCCATGGACAGAGGAGCCTGGTGGGCTATAGTCCATGAGATTGCAAAGAGTTGGGCACAACTGAGCAACTGAGCATGAGCACGATGGAGAAAGCATTGCCTGGCCATGGAGAAGCATCTGGGAAATCACTCCAGATGATCACTGGCTGGCCGTGTGACCTTAAGAGACTAACTTAAATTACCTGGGCAACAGTATCCTCATCTACAGAATGCGGAAGACCCAATCAGCTCACTGTTGTTGGTGCCATATGATTTTGTCATTCTCTCAGTAGTATCGAGTGTTTCTATGGACATCGAATGATTCCTGTATCAATCAGCCTCAGTACAGAAGACTGGGCAATGCCCTCTCCCTAGGGCACTGACCCCCAAGGCAGTACAACATTCCTACTCCTCAACCCATATCTTGGAAAGTATTAAAAAATTGTCTGAATGTCCTGAAGGGTGGCTAACCTCTACTAGCAGTTTTCTAAAGTTTAAGCTGTAAAGCACCAAGAGAATAGACTTTTTAAGAAATTCTGTCATCATTTCAGGCAAAAAAAGCCCCAAAGAAGATGTAGCGACCTCTTTTTCCTTGTCATACACAAATGAGTCTGTAGATTTCCCTTCAGTTCCCCAGGCTAATGAAGCCACCTGTCAACTGGCTTCCTGTATTGTCATTCCCTAATGACTTATGATGTTTATCACACAATATAGTAAAAATGCTGCTTCTTTTCTGTCATTGCCTTAGATCTCTCTCATCAAAAGCATTTCTGCTTGTGCTAGATTCCCTCAAGTAGTTCCTATCAAAATGTCACTCAGAGAAGTGTCATAGACGATTTGTTTTTCCCTCTGTATCTTCCACTACTTTCTCTCCAAGTTCTAGAATATGAGCACCTAAAGGGTAAAGGCCAGGTCTTACATCTATCCTGCTTCTAAAGGTATCTCATAGAGCCTGAAAGACATTTAAGTGATATTGACTTCCAAGTTCAATAGCATCAGTACATATCTTATTCCATCATTTTAGAAGGGCCAGCAAGATACAGAGAAAAGAACAGAGGCTTTAGAATTAAAAAACAGTGTTTCAATTCTTGGTCCTCCTTATTCTCTGCATAGTCTTGGTCAAGTTGTTTCAAGTATCCAAAGCTCTGTCTTTTCCATTTATTAACAATGCAATACCTTATCACTGACCTTACTGCTGCTGCTGCTGCTGCTAAGTCGCTTCAGTCGTGTCTGACTGTGCGACTCCACAGAGGGCAGCCCACCAGGCTCCCCCGTCCCTGGGATTCTCCAGGCAAGAACACTGGAGTGGGTTGCCACTTCCTTCTCCAGTGCATGAAAGTGAAAGTGAAGTCGCTCAGTCGTGTCCGACCCTCAGCGACCCCATGGACTGCAGCCTTCCAGGTTCCTTCATCCAGGCAAGAATACTGGAGTGGGGTGCCATTGCCTTCTCCACGCTGACCTTACAGGACTTTACAAATGTAGAGAAACTGGATGTAAGTTAAGTAAGTAAGTGAGTAAGTGAAGTCGCTCAGTCGTGTCTGTCCATGGGATTCTCCAGGCAAGAATACTGGAGTGGGTTACCATTTCCTTCTCAAGGGGATCTTCCCGACCTAGGTATCGAACCCAGGTCTCCCGTATTGGAGGCAGATGCTTTAACCTCTGAGCCACCAGGGAAGATGAGGGATGTAAAAATAGACCCTAATAAGTGGTAGCAGCAGATATGACCATGTTTATGATTATGATGTGTCTCTATAAAATACACATATCTGTTCTATAGAAAATGACATAAAAATGGATTGGATCTAAATTTGTGATACAGATTGTTTTTAGCCCATGGTAATGGGGGAAGTGACAGAGAAATATATATAAGATTTACGATGGGAAATAAAGGAGACTTTAACTTTGTTGGAATGTTTGATACACACACACATGTATATACATATAGCATTGTAATAAATATGAAAAAATGCTAATAATCATAGTTTCTTGGGGTTTAAATAGCATGGATGTTTATCACATTATTTTTTAAACCTGGCTATACAGATATCCCTTGACTTACAACTTAGTTATCTCTTGATAAACCCATCATAAGCTGAAAATCACATAAGCTGAAAATTCATTTAATATGCTTAATCAGTCTAACATCATAGCTTAGCTTTGCTTACCTTAACCATGCTCAGAAAACTTGTATGAGCCTAAGTGGGGTAAGATTATCTAACACATACCCTCTTTTATAATAAAGTGTGTGTATGTGCTCATTTGTGTCCAATTCTTTGCAATCCCATAGACTGTAGTCCGCCAGTCTCCTCTGTCCATGGAATTCTCCAGGCAAGAATACTGGATTGCCATTTCTTACTTCAGGGGATTTTTCAGACCGAGGGAATGAACCTGCGTCTCTTGTGTCTCCTGCATTGGTCGGCTGATTCTTTGCCACTGCACCACCTGGGAAGTAACAATAAAGTGCTGAATGTCTTGTAATTTGCTGAACATTGAGTTGGAAGTGAAACAAAGGATGATTGTATGGGAACATAATTGTTGTATGCATATAATCTCATGGCTGATTGAGAGCTGTGATTCATTGCTCTTGCCCAGAATCAGGAGAGAGTATTGAACCACAGGTCACTAGCCTGGGGAAAAGATCACAATTCAAATTTTGAAGTATGGTTTCTACTGAATGTATATCATTTTCACACCATCATAAAGTCAAAAACCCATTAAGTCAAACCATTTTAGAGACTATATTTTTTTAAAGTACAAGTTCATGTATACTAAAAATCCTCTGTACACATTATAGAGCTTAAAGCATTCTTTGTTGACACAAAATACCTTTTTTTCTTTAATAGGAAGTGTGTCTCTAACAAGACAAGTGAGAGACAAGTTTCTCTCAATGGTCAATCAAGGAGAAGCTGGAGTAGATATTAGTGGAGCTTCAGAGTTCAGGAGGAGATTCAGGTGAAGATGGAAAGAGCAGTTTAAACTCCTAATCCAAGGCTTGTTTCCCAGCTAGAAATTGAGTCCCTCCATTGTCAAAGTTCTTTCCCTCCTGTAACAGAGAGAAGCTGAAACACAGATGACACCCATATAGTGCTATTGAAAAGGAAATCGTTAAGAAACAAATCACATGTGCATATGAAGTTACATTTTAAATATGCCATCTAATATCTTCTCATCATTTTACTTCATTGAATTGAAACCCATTCAGAGAAAGCAAAATATGCTACCTTATTTTCTTGCTTGCACAAGTTTATAACTTAAAAAATAATCTATCAAGTTTTATTAAACACTTTCTATGCTTTAAACACTTGATTTAGGAGTTGGGATAGAAAGTTAAATATTAAATGGCCACAGTGCAGGATGAAGTTTCGGTGAAGTCGCTCAGTCGTGTCCAACTCTGTGACCCCATGGACTGTGGCCTATTAGGGTCCTCTGTCCATGGGATTCTCCAGGCAAGAAACTGGAGTGGGTTGCCATTTCCTTCTCCAGGCGATCTTCCCAATCCGGGGATCGAACCTGGGTCTCCTGCGTTGCGGGTGTATGCTTTACCATCAGAGCCACCAGGGAAGCCCTCTAGAGATACAGGATCATCAAACAACAACAACAAAAGCCACAATTCACACTGTGGTAGCATAGCTAAAAGAAGAGGGCATATTCAAACTATTTAACAACCCATAGAACAGGCACAGAGCACTCAGAAGGTACACATTGACCAGAACCGATGCCTATCCGAAAAATTAATATTTAGGGTTCTAAGGCAAGAATGATCATTCTTGTGTCAAGAAGTACCTGGATTTCTCAAAAGGTACTTTTGACAAATTGGTAGTGTATATGGAACATACTCTACTTCATTTCTGTTTTTCTTTTTCATTTTTTTCCTCCCAGAATGTAAGAGAAGTTTTATGTTCTACATAACAATTAAAATGCTGTTTTATAATTTAGAAACAACCAAAAGAAAGAAGAAAAAAAAAATCCCCAAACCAAAAAACTCAAACTGAGCAACAGAAGATCTCCATGCTGTATCATGGATGCAGAAATACCACTAAATTCTATGGAGTCATTTCCACGATGGGTAATCAAGGAAACTTGGGAGGCAGGAGTTTGATTTAATACTTGATAGTTGCTGCTGCTGTTGCTGCTGCTGCTAAGTTGCTTCAGTCGTGTCCGATTCTGTGCAACCCCATAGATGGCACCCCACCAGGCTCCCCTGTCCCTGGGATTCTCCAGGCAAGAACACTGGAGTGAGTTGCCATTTCCTTCTCCAATGCATGAAAGTGAAAAGTGAAAGTGAAGTCGCTCAGTCGTGTCTGACTCTTAGCGACCCCATGGACTGCAGCTCACCAGGCNTGGAACATACTCTACTTCATTTCTGTTTTTCTTTTTCATTTTTTTCCTCCCAGAATGTAAGAGAAGTTTTATGTTCTACATAACAATTAAAATGCTGTTTTATAATTTAGAAACAACCAAAAGAAAGAAGAAAAAAAAAATCCCCAAACCAAAAAACTCAAACTGAGCAACAGAAGATCTCCATGCTGTATCATGGATGCAGAAATACCACTAAATTCTATGGAGTCATTTCCACGATGGGTAATCAAGGAAACTTGGGAGGCAGGAGTTTGATTTAATACTTGATAGTTGCTGCTGCTGTTGCTGCTGCTGCTAAGTTGCTTCAGTCGTGTCCGATTCTGTGCAACCCCATAGATGGCACCCCACCAGGCTCCCCTGTCCCTGGGATTCTCCAGGCAAGAACACTGGAGTGAGTTGCCATTTCCTTCTCCAATGCATGAAAGTGAAAAGTGAAAGTGAAGTCGCTCAGTCGTGTCTGACTCTTAGCGACCCCATGGACTGCAGCTCACCAGGCTCCTCTGTCCATGGGATTTTTCCATGCAAGAGTACTGGAGTGGGGTGCCATTGCCTTCTCTGACTTGATAGTTAGCCCTAAAGATATAAGCTGAGGTGGGAAAGGGAGAGGTGAAGACATTCTGTTGGAGAGAACAGCATAGAAAAGCGCAGACGCATGAAGATTTCAAGGACTGTTAATTCTACAAAGTTATTTTGTGACTACTATATTGGGATTCATCAGTGAACCACACAAAGAACCTGCCTAGTGAAGATTACATTTCAGCAGAGGTAGTTGAATATTCAAACTTGGTTGGATAACATTAAAAATTAAACCAGTGACAGACTGTACATGGGCTTCATTCTGTTGGCAATGGTCAGCAACCGAAGGATTATCCCTTCAACTGAGTGCATTGAATGTAATCTCAGGGTGATAAATTCTGAAATTGCCTAGCACAAGGCCACAGGCTTCAGCTTCCTGGATGTGTAGGAGTTAAGCCCAAGAGGAATGACCTACTGAAAAATTATTTGCTTATTTGCAGATATGGAAAAGAGTTTTGAAATAGAATGTAAAGACTTGGTGTGACCCTTGATTCTACCGCTAACTGGCTTTGTGAACTTGGGCATGTGCATAATTTCTCAGAGGCTCAGCTTTCTCAGTTGTAGACTATAGCTGATAATACTCACTCTGCCTATTTCACAGGATTATGGAATTCAAAAGAGATCATTTATAGGAAATTTCCTCGAGAACTTTGTGTATTAGTATGTATGAAAAATGGAAAGATTTAATGTTTACTTATGCAATCAGTCTAAATCATAAGGCCTTTTATCAGATTTTCTTTAGCTTTGTTTCTCTTGGTAGTATTTCTTTGTGTAGATGAATAATCTAGAACACTTCTATAGCCACATTTTCCCCCCTTGTGTTGACCTTTTCTTCTCTATTTCCTGAAAGATTAGAAGAGAGTGTCTTAGCTGGGAAAGATGTGGTATGAGGGGTTATTGTCATGGAAAATACTTATAGCTGTTGTACAAATCTTTGCTTTTAACCCAATTATTCCCATTAGCACCTCCTATGGACTTCCCCTAAACAGCATTAATTTTTATGTCCTCTTAATTTTAGTTAGGTAATGTCAGGATGTAGCCAAGTCTTCACTGTCTTTTGCAAATAGTGGGTTAGCTTATGGATATCTATGTGTGTCTAGAATACTAATGATAGAAGAGAACTTAGAGCTTTTGACCTTCTAGAGATGGGAATGACTGAGACTGCCATGTCTAGTCCAAGGATTCCTGTGAATTCACAGCAGAGGAATGATAGGAACTCAGGTTTTGGGCTCTCCTGTCTGTGTGGCCACTGCTCGCTGTAGTATATCTTCTTCTATTTCTATCTGTTATCTCTTATCAACTCAGACTGGGCTTTCCTGAGGCCTCTGAACGTGAAATGTGGAGGATATTTCCACATGAATGTGAAGGCAGAGAAAGTCCTTCTGCCAAACTTAGAAATTCAAACTAGGAGCTTTAACCTAGTAGGTGCTCAGGTCTCACCTATGAATGAGCTATAGATGTTTTCTCAAAGAAAATATAAAATAAAATGTATAGTTAGAAATCATTCACCACACGTGGGCTTTTAAAAATACTTGGCAGGCATTAAGTCATCTCAGTGTCACAACAGGGTACTCAAGGGCCACAACTACCCCGTTTTAGCTTGAGGCAAACCAAGCAGAAAAATTAAATAATTTTTCCAAGGTCACCAGCTGATGAATGGTAAAGTCAAGATGAGAATACAGGGGTCAGAGATCTGCTGGAGAAGGGATAGGTGACCCACTCCAGTATTCTTGGGCTTCCCTGGTGGCTCATATAGTAAAGAATCCATCTGCAATGCAGAAGGCCTGGGTTTGATCCCTTGGTTGGGAAGATCTCCTGGAGAAGGGAATGGCTATCCACTCTAGGATTGTGGCCTGGAGAATTCCATGGACTATATAGTCCATGGGGTTGCAAAATGTTGGACACAACTGAGTAACTTTCACTTTCATTGTGGAGCTTAATTCTCATTCATCAATCCATTCAGCACATATTTCCAACACACACTCTTCAGTACAGAATGCTAATTTCCTGATAGTGTGGGAGATGCTATTCAAAATCAACAGGCCGAGGCATTTTGGGGCATCAGGAGATTGTCCAGCTTGGAAGGAAACTTGTACTCATAGCTCTAAAAGGTGCTAAGCTCAAAGCAATTATTGTCTTTTTTGAGTCAAGGAGAACCTAGGTTTCTACAAAGGAATTTTTGATAGGGAATGGAACAAGCTACAATTTATTTTCCTTAGAAAAGACAATCTGTGTGAGCAGATATTCATTCTTAATCCAAGAACCACAATGTGGTTCTGCATTTAAAAACAAGTTAAAAAAAATAATAAAGCAAAAGATCCAACCAAGTGGCAGAGGCAAGACCTGATTTTCATAGCACTGAGAACAAAAAGTCATAACTGGTTCTAATACCCCTTTTCTACGAATTTCAGAGAGTACTTTAGGTCAGGAGAGTTTATGGCCAAACAAAAGCATAGGGGTGGGGAAATAGTAAAGCAAGTAGAAAACTAGAGAAAGATCTACTTGCCAGTAGCACCCAAAAATATTAATTGCCACATTCCATTGAGAAAGTAATGAAAGAAGAGGAGAAATCTAAAAAAATTGTGCAGATGAACCTATTTGCAAAGCAGAAATAGAGACACAGACATGGAGAAGAAATGTATGAACACCAAGTGGGTAAAGCGGGGGTGGAATGAATTGGGTGATTGGGATTGACATATATGCACACAATGTATAACGTGGATGGCTAATGAGAACCTGCTGTATAGAACAGGGGACTCTACTTGATGCTCTGTGGTGACCTAGATGCGGAGGAAATCCAAGAAAGCGGGGATATATGTGGACATGTAGCTGATTCACTTTGCTCTACAGAAGAAACTAACACAACATTGTAAGGCAACTATGAAAGTGCAAGTTCCTTAGTCGTGTCTGACTCTTCGCAACCCCATGAACTATACAGTCCATGGAATTCTCTAGGCCAGAATATTGCAACGGGTAGCCTTTCCCTTCTCCAGGGGATCTTCCCAATCCAGGGATCAAACTCAGGTCTTCCACAGTGCAGGCAGATTCTTGACCAGCTGAACCACAAGGAAAGCCTGTAAAGTAAATTATATTCCAATAAAATTAACAAAAAAAAAAGAATGAGGGCTTTATTGTGGTATGGAAAAGAGATCTCTTCAAAGTAGACAGACGCTGGGCTGCGTGGCACTGAAAGTGGGAAGAGAAGGTTGAGACCTACTGGTTCTTCCTTGCTATTGGCTAGTTGGATGTAGCCCTGCTGTGAGATCCTGGAGAGTCCTGTTTCCTGCCTGGACTTCAGTTTCCTGCTCCATACAATGAAAAATTTAGCTTGATCATTCTTAAGTCCCTTTTGGTCTCCACTTCTAAGAACATAGTGCTGTGTCTTTCTCAACCATGAATTTCCCACAGTGCCTAGCACAGACCAGAAAGTATGAAGGGAAGCTGAGCAGCCCTTTAAATGGGAAGCATAAAGGAAACCTTCACCATGCCTACATGCCACCTCTGTGGCAGATTTTGCTGAACTCAGCCGGCTTCATCAGATTCTCACACCTTAACAAAATTTACCACTTCTGTTTTCTCACTGTGAATCCACTGACCCATTCAACATGAGGAGGAGAACCTGGTATTACACAAGAGCACCACGGAAATAATTAGAGTGGGGTTCATAAGAAAATAATCTTTCAGCCAAGAGACAGGGGAACTGTTTTCCTCAGGGAAGGAAAGGATGTATTACAATCATGGGAGAGAGGCAGATATTCACCACTCCTGCTTCCCTCATCGAGAGAGGTCAAAGTGTTGCAGAGGCTGTGGTGATGAGGAAAGACTGTGGTATTGTACTCCAGGACAAGAAGTAATGAGACTGAGGAGATGAAAGATGGAGGGGAGAGGCAGCCAAGCTATGTTCTGTTCTCATGAATAGGATATTATAAGAGGGAAGAAGAAGGGCAGTATCTGAGAAGACAGAACACACATTGATTGCCAGATCCTGATTGAATGCCAGCCAGCCATGGGATGGTATGATGCCTTCTGCTGAGCCTGGGTGAGACTACCATTAGACGTGACTTCTTGTCCTGCATGTGACTCTTGGAGGTATCAGGAGTCTAACGGTGGGGGTCAATAAGAATGAAGTAGCAGGCCACTACCTTCAAAGAATGACTTAGAACTCCTGACTATATGCAAACAGCCCTGGTGCCCTTTCCATCATAGAGGGAATTACCACTTACCTAGGACATCAAGTTTGAGTGGAGAATGGAATACGATGTGGGGATCTCCAGTAGAAAAAAAGAGAAGGGAACAAGCAGGGAAATGTTCCCCCCCCCCGAAAAAAATAAGCAAAAGGCAAGTGAAAAGGACATTGAAATGCCCATATCTTTAAAGTAGCCCCCCCCAAAAAAATGTGCACACGCATCCATACACCCACACACCTCCTGCTGTCGCTGCTAATTTGCTTCAGTCGTGTCTGACTCTGTGCAACCTTATAAACAGCAGCCCACCAGGCTCCGCCGTCCCTGGGATTCTCCAAGCAAGAACACTGGAGTGGGTTGCCATTTCCTTCTCCAATGCATGAAAGTGAAAAGTGAAAGTGAAGTCACTGAGTCGCATCCAACTCTCAGCGACCCCATGGACTGCAGCCTACCAGGCTCCTCCGTCCATGGGATTTTTCAGGCAAGAGTACTGGAGTGGGGTGCCATTGCCTTCTCCATACACTTCCTAGTGGCCCAATAATCATTTTGAACACTATGCATTAGAAACATTTTACTAGAGCTTGGCCTCTCATGCCTGAGTGAGATTCACAAAAGCGAATTTCCTAAAACATTCTTTTATAACCTGTTGGATATTTATGAGTACCAAGATTTGTTAGAATATACCAAATATAATACAGTTTGATGCCACTGTAATTCTAGAACTCTTGAGAGCAAACATTCAGAACATATCTAAAATGCATTTGGCAGGAGGCCCTGTGGAATGACACAGCAGAATTTCTTTTCATTTCAATGCCCAGAATCTGACAATGGGTTGATCTTCATGTTCTTCTGCTTTTACTCTCATTTTAAATTTCAGTGTTTCTGCACCTTAGATATTGTGAGGGCTTGCAAGTGCTTCTTCTATTTTTTACTCATTAATGGAGCAGAGCAGTATTAGGAAGGTATTGGTAGGTTGATGAAAAATTGGATACAACTAATGCAAACTTAGCTAAAAAATGGTAGGGCAGAATGACCAACTTGTGGAAGATAGTGCCTAGAGTTTAGGAATATAAAACCATTAATCAAAATCATCATAACTTCTTTTACAGTTAAAATTGTGGTGCTCCCCAAATTATGGAACAAATGTCAGATGAATTAAAGTGCCATAAAATTCTTCATTTACTATATGTTGTTCTCTAAGTCAAGTTCTTTTGCTAGAAATTTCTTCCCATCTAAATTTGACTCTGTATCTAACATTTGGGCTTCCCAAGTGGCTCAGAGGTAAAGAATCTGCCTGCAATGCAGGAGGCACATGGGTTTGATCCCTGGTCCAGGAAGATCCCATGGAAAAGGAAATGGCAACCCACTCCAGTATTCTTGCCTGGAAAAACAAACAAACAAACAAAAAAAAAACAAAAAAAAAACACCCCATAGACAGAGGAGCTTGGTAGTCTGTAGTCCATGAGGTAGTAAAAAGTCAGAGATACGATTTAGCAACTGATCAAAAACAGCAATAGCATTCTAACTTTTGCTTAAATTACTAAATGCTGTACCTCCAAGGTCTTAGGCTTAGAATTTTGATCAGAATTACAAAAGAGAAATTTACCTGCCAGTACTTGCCACCCACTTGGCACATAGATTCAGGATTAGTGTGAGGAGTTACAAATCTCATAAATTTCAAGCACACATCCAACAGTGACCCTAAAAGCACAACTTTAATTAACTACTTTTATCTGAAAAAATACAGATAAAAGTAGTTAATTAAATATATATATAAAACATTTTTTGAGCTTTCAGATTGCAATTTGTCTTAAAGCTACAACCTCACACCTGTATTGTTCAGCCAGTGCAACTCTTTCGCAACGCCATGGACTGTAGCTCGTCAGGCTCCTCTGTCCATGTGATTTCCCAGGCAAGAATACTGGAGTGGGTAGCCATTGTCTTCTCCAAGGAATCTTTCTGATTCAGGGATTGAAACTGTATCTCCTGCATTGGCAGGAAGATTCTTTACTGCTAAGCCACCAGGGAAGCAATCATATCAGTATTAACAGAGCTGTTTTATGCCATCTTTCAGCTCTCTCCTAAAGAAGTTACAGAAAATATGAACAAGTTAGAGACTCACACTCCTCATTTTAAAATGCTGATACTGAGGTGCAGAAAATTAAGCATTGGGCCCACAATCATCAGATTTCAGTCCAGTGGTCTTTCCACTCTGCTTCTTTGTATTTTCCTGAAAATGCATCCATCTGCATAACCATTTTTTTTTTTTTGGAATAAGCTTGAAGCACTGGGGAAAAAAAAAAGTGTTGAGTTCAGAAAAATAATAAACTAATAATAAACACTAAGGCCTTCATAGTTACAAAGAAGCTCTTAGGAAATCTATACTCAAGGCTGGAAGTATCCTGCATTCAGTTTACCTCATAAGAGAACTGTGGAATGTGAAAAGAGAATTGTTGAAAGGAGACTGAATACTGTCTCCTGCTAGTCTGTGGGTGTCTGTCTCAAGATTCCTGAGTCAGGAAGGCTCCAATGTATATCCCGCTACACACATACAACTCTTCATTTCACACTTTTATTCTGCTGCCAGCAGTGTCTTGCATATCAACCAGAATACCCGGGTTACTTTCTAGAAACTTTCAATGATACACTAAAACACAGAAACAAAGTCCCTGGAACTCAGAAATTCTATGCAAATTTTAAATAATTCAAGCATGTTTGATCAACAGTAAGTCTTTGGTGTTCTGTGTTGTTAAGTTATTCTAATAACAGTGTAACAGGGAAAAAGTCAATATCCATTGTTATCTGCATCTAGTTTCTTTTTAAAATATTTTATTAATGTTATATAATACAGAAGAGTACAGAAGGGAAAATATCATCAGAAATTCTAATAAGAATTTAAATATAGTAAATCTAAAATTATGTTGTTTTTATGATTTTTGAGGTTATAGATATACTAGTCAAGGCTATGGTTTTTCCAGTAGTCATGTACGGATGTGAGAGTTGGACTGTGAAGAAAGCTGAGTGCCGAAGAATTGATGCTTTTGAGCTGTGGTGTTGGAGAAGACTCTCGAGAGTCCCTTGGAGTGCAAGGAGATCCAACAAGTCCATTCTAAAGGAGATCAGTCCTGGGTGTTCTTTGGAAGCAATGATGCTAAAGCTGAAACTCCAGTACTTTGGCCACCTCATGTGAAGAGTTGACTCATTGAAAAAGACTCTTGTGCTGGGAGGGATTGGGGCCAGGAGGAGAAGGGGATGACAGAGGATGAGATGGCTGGATGGTATCCCGACTCAATGGACGTGAGTTTGTGTGAACTCTGGTAGTTGGTGATGGACAGGGAGGACCGGCATGCTGCAATTCATGAAGTCTCAAAGAGTTGGACACGACTGAGTGACTGAATTGAACTGAACTGATACACAAAATGAGAAATATCCTCTGAGTGCAATTAACTGTTTATGAACTATCATTGCAACCTGGGACATAACCATACTATATATACTGATTTCAAATAAATCTCTGATGTGTGCATGCTCAGTCGTGTCTGACTCTGTGAAACTATCGACTGTAGCCCTCCAGGCTCCCCTGTCCATGGGGTTCTCCAGGAAAGAATATGGGAATGGGTAGCCATTTCCTCCTCCAGGGGGATCTTTCTGACCCAGGGATTAAACATGCTTCTCCTATATTAACAGGAGAATTCTTTACCACTGAGACACTTGGAAAGCTCCGCATCTTTGATGCATCCTATCATTACTTATCTGAGATTATTCATCTTGTTTTTGCATCATCATTTGCAATACTTTAAAAAATTATAACATTTGATAGTTTATTATTTTGTTGAAGAGAGGATTCCCATATTCTTTGCTCCAAAGTATTTTTATTTTCACATTCATAAATATCAATTAGAATGATCAGTCCAACGAGCTAAATTTCTACAGTATCTAGAGTCTTCCAATTTACCTTTGATATGTACCTATCTTTAGTATTTATTCACTTGTGAAGCAAATTGCGTAAATTTTGGTTATAATAATCATTAGAGCTAAATATTGTCACATGTCCTTACAGGAAAATAGAATGGTCAGGATCTTGTTCCCCAAATTTACATAATGAAATTCAACTGTTTAACAATCAACTATGTAAGAGTACCATATCCTTTTCCATCCTTAGAACCATATTGTTCAACCACTGTGTCTTTTGTATGAGAAACTTTATCTATGATCTCATCACACAAAGACTCAGTCTGAGAGTTAACTTAGACAATCCATTTCACTATCATCATTAGAATCCAAAGTGGCATTGTCTCTTTCTAGTCATCTTCTGATTAAATAATTTTGAAACATCTTACTTTCAATTTTAATCTCTTTGACATTATGGGGAGAAAATTTTTTAAAGTTTTGAATTCTTATTAAAAAAAACTAAAGGAAGACTACAAAGATCAATGTCTCTCATATTATTCTATGTTCTTGAAAGATGATACAACAGTTTTGAATGATACAGTAAGAAAACTGGTGTGTGCATGCTCAGTCACTCAATTATGTCCAACTCTATGACCCCACGGCCCACCAGGCTCCTTTGTCCATGAAATTTTCTAGGCAAGAATACTGAAGTGGGTTGCCATTTCTTACTCCAAGGAATCTTCCCGACCCAGGGATCGAACGCTTGTCTCTTGCATCTCCTGAATTGGCAAACATTCTTTACCACTGTACCACCTGGGAAGTCCAAGAAAATTGGATAATTATATAAATTTAAGTTTTCTAGTAGGCACATGCAATATAAAGAGAGGTAAAAATAATTTTAGTGGTAGACTTCATAACCTGTAGCATCTTTTAACACATATCTATATCAAAATGATTAGTAAACTATTTTATATTCTTTACTTTTTATTCTAAGTCTCTGAAATCTAATATGCCATCTGCACTTATAGCACTTCTCAGTTCTGGATAGCCACATTTTAAGTGCTCAGTAGTTTTATGTATCTATTAAATACCATATTAGACAGCATCATGTTGGACAATTCCACCATTTTTCCTTTTTAAAAACTGTAGTCATTGCATTTTTGATCATTGAATTGATGTTCGGATAAAGTAATTTCTAGAATGATAAAAAGGACAGTGTATCAAATATGGAAAAAATAACTAATATTCCAACTGCACTTGAAATTTATGAAAGGGTGTAAGAAGCCCTTCAATAATTACATTAAACATAGTTTATTCTTTTTGAAAAAAGTAGTTTCAGAATTCTTAAGAGTTCAAATTTAAAAGAACAAGTAAACTGATGAAAAAATTAGCCAAACACGTTACTAGATATCTCACAACAGAGAAATGAAAAATAAATGTATGAAAAGATGCTCCACTTAGGTCATTAAGGACATGTGAATTAAAACACTGAGATACCACTATATACCTTTTAGAATGGCCAAAATCCAGGACACTAATAACACCAAATGTTGGCGAGGATATGGAAAAACAGGAACTGTCATTCATTGCTGATAGAAGGTACAGCACTTTGGAATACAATTGGACAGTTTCTTATAAAATTAAACATATTCTTATCATACAATTCAGCAATCACACTCTTTGGTATTTTCCTAAAGGAGTTGAAAACTTACGTCCACATGAAAATTTGCACTCAGGTGTCCATAGCAGCTTCATATGTATTTGTCAACATTTGAAAGCAACCAAGATGCCTTTCAACAGGAAGTGAACAAATAAACTAGAATGTCCAGACTATAGAACATTATTCAGTGCTAAAATGAAATGAGCTATTAAGTCATAAAGACATGGGAGAAATTTAAATGTATGTGTAATTACTAAGTGAAAGAAGTCCACCGGGAAAAGACTATAAACTGTATGATTCTAGCTACATGACATTCTTAAAAAGGCAAAATTATGGAGACAATTAAAAAAAATTCTGGACAGTAAAAGTTGCTATTTGAGTTTTGGGGAGGGAAGAGATGAATAGGTGAAACACAGGACTTTTAGGACAGTGAAACTACATATTATTATATCATAATGGTGGCCACGTCATCACAGACTACTACACAAAAGTGAACTCTAATGTAAACTACAGACTTTGGGTGATAATGATGTACCAATGTCGTTTTCTCAGTTGTAACAGGTGTAGCACTCTGGTGAGGGAGGTTGATAAATCATCAATCTGTGGAGTCCAAGGGGATCTCTGTACTTTGCTCTCAATTTTGCTATGAACCTAAAACTTCTTTTTAAAAAGTCTTAAATTTTTTTCTATGCATTTCAGAAGACCTCTAAAAGAGAATAAAGTCATGAATACCAATCCATACAAATGGTTAGAACTGCTCAAAGAAAGAAATAAATGACAACTGAGTCCAAAGTGCCTTAACAGTATATTAAGGATTAACCATTTTCACTGCTATTTCTTCTTTTTCTGGCTGCCATTATCTTAACCCTGCCATTTTAGGGGATCTAACATTTAAATTTCAAGAAATAAGAATTAGAGTCTTTCAGTACCCCTAATTTATGGCAATCCACTCCAGTACTCTTGTCTGGAGAATCCCATGGAGGGAGGAGCCTGGTAGGCTACTGTCCATGGGGTCACAAAGAGTCGGACACAACTGAGCGACTTCACTTTCACTAATTTAAGCTGAAACAGCCTTACCTATAAGAATGCATCTATTCATAATGTGATTACATCTATAAATAGAAAAACACACTGCTTAGTAGCTCAGTTTGCGACCCCATGGACTGTAGCCCTCCAGGCTCTTCTGTCCATAGGGATTCTCCAGGCAAGAATATTGGAGTGGGTTGCCATGCCTTCCTCCAAGGGATCTTCTCAACCCAGGGACTGAATACAGGTCTCCCACTTTGCAGGTGGATTCTTTACCATCTGAGCCACCACGGGAACAGTATATATAAATATTGTATATTATATATGTTATGCTGTAAAATTGTTTATAAACCTGATGTTAAACTTTTTTCATGACATCTAATATTAGTCAAAAAATGGACAAACTTATTTAAAATAAAACCATTAAACCATTTTGATAGGAGATATTTTATTGGTGGAATCAATGTATATAACTGAAAGGTGTTGTTTAACACTTTAAAGGGGAACATGCCCAGACTAGAGCCCACCAACTGCAATGCTGTTCCCACATACAGTCAGGGTCATCTGCATCCAAGCCTGCAGTCCTGAAGAAGTCCTTGCTGAGCACCATGGAAAAGTCACTAAATTAGACATTAGGAATATCTGAAGTCTAGTCCCTGTTCCAAAGCAAACTCATTCTGACCTCAGTCAATTAACATATTACATCTGTGAGTGTCTTATGTAACAAAGCAGGTACATAAGTGTAGTAGTGTAGTGTGAATCACTCAGTTGTGTCAGACTCTGTAAGCCCAGGGACTATAGCCCACCAGGCTTCTCTGTCCATGGGATTCTCTAGGCAAGAATGTTGGAGTGGGTTGCCATTCCCTTCTCCAAGGGATCTTCCTGACTCAGGGATTGAACCCAGGTCTCCTGCATTGCAGGCAGACTCTTTACCACATGAGCTACTTTCTGGTTTTTAGCCTGGCTAAAATAAGAAAATAATGATTTTTTTGTTAAGTGTTAATATTAGAATATCTCTACTGTTTCTTGGGGATCCTTGGCATCTTTTCCTCTACCTCAATAAAAATAAGGTCAAAGGCTAGACAAGCAGGCAGACAGACAGATGCATACATCAACACCATTTCTCAATGCAAATTTTATTTATTTTTTAATTTTATTGCATGTCCTGGCAAACATAAGTGGCTTGTGGATTTGCCTCTGGCTCATCCACAGCCCATTGCCCCAAATTCCGAAAGACAAGCAACTGAAACTTAAAAAAAAAAAGGCATCATATCTATAAGGAAAAAAAAAAAAAAACTTTCAAAAACATTAATAAAGCATATAAAACATTTGGCATTGACTTACTTTTCACAATTATAAAAATAATAAAAAAAAATGCAGCCCTTAAACATTCAACACCCCACATACTGTATTTTAGGGGAATATCAAGAAAACAAAAGGTAAATGGATTTAATGAAGAAAGTTCCATCTTCCATTTCCATTTCTAATCAACTTCAAACACAAATGTATCAATTCTTCAGCCAACTATAATGTACTGTAATGAGGCCACATTAGAACTCCATTAAGCCCATGCCCCCTTGTGTGTCCTTAATATTCTTTCTCCCCTTATGCTAATGACTCATACACTCAAAAAACGTTAAGTTGCAACCAGGATATTGAGAGGCCAGTAGTTGTGCCTCGCTTTGGCTCATGCCAAACCCATGATGTACAGTACAGGAATTTGAGTCCTCAGTGCTACCCAAATAGTGCTGAGATAGCTCAGATGTCCTATGTTTATTCAAACACTCAGGACAGTTCAGGAAGCCATTTGTCCTTCTAGCATTGCAAAGGCACGGCTTTCATTCTTCCCATCAATAGGCTTTCAAACCTGCATGTTTGTTCCACATGTTAGCAGTGCTTATTATCATTTATGCACAATAAAACTTTGAAATCAAGGACTCACTCTCTTTAACATACAAAATTTAAAAAAAAATAATAAAAAAACAACTTTCCCTTCCCCCCATCTTACAGTAATGGCATTTTTTTTAAAAAAATTTGACATCGTAGTTTCACTAAATGGTGTTTCCATGAAAATACAAAAACAATAATAATAATAAAAAAAATCTCAAAGATGGTTCTGGAAAACCCACTATCCCAAGAAGAGAAAGATAATAAAACACAATGTATGCAATTTCACACACAAAATATATATACACTTTTCAGGTGAAACTCATATATTTTTGAGCCACATTAGCCCTTTTGCACTTTAAAATAAAATTGGATGCTTATGTGCAATGATAGCCCTTTACCAAAAGGCACAGTAGGCTTTTAGAGCTCATTAGCAATATATACAAAATATTTGGTTTTGTGGTTTGAAAAAAAAGTATCTGCTACGAAGTATGTTTCTAAAAGATGTATAGGAATATCTCCATTTACACTTTTATTTTTGAATCTGAAGACAAGTCTCTGCTTATGTGGTTCAAGCAACATCTCCAATGGAAAGCTTACTCTCTGATTTGTTGGGATATTTTTATGCACATGCACAGTCCAGAAGAGAGATGGACGGGAAGTAGGGTTCTCACAGTTACTTTCAATCTAAGTAAAACTAATAGTATTCAAAAAGATAAGTGATGTAGTGATAAAACTAATGCTACAGTAAAACTGATCTCATAATTTTACATTTTCCAAATCAATACCCCCATTTTAAACCCTGAAGACAGAAACATCAACAAACCTTTATAAGCAGAATTTTATAGAATGTGAGGGTCACTAGAGGAAACATTTACCAAATAACACTATTTATGTTTCAAAAAGTCTTCCAAGTGCTTCAATTCATGGTTTACTGAGATCTCTTACTGTTTAGCGGAGATGCAATATCTCTGTAAGATTCCTATTTTTCCTGGATATTCTTAATACATATTAAAGGTTTATTGCAAGAACTAGACAGGTGCATTCATCCCAATCAAATCAGCTTTAATTTGCTAACCTTAAGGGTTGTAAATATGTAATTGAGTTAATCAATCTAGTCATGAAATTTAGTTTTCAAGCTTTTGTATTGGCAGCTAATGCTTTGCCAATAAATACTGAGAGTTAAGGTGTGTCTGGCATTAACTACGAGGAGATTGTTGATTTACCAGGACACACGGTATCAGGTGCTACTGAACTAGTTGCAATGACTTTTTAAGGATTTTCGCCGTTATTCACATTCCCCAATCCTAACCAAAAGCAAGGGAGGATATTTCTTTTCTTCTGGTGAGTGATAGTGTAAACATGGACTTTTTCTTGTAATTGAGCTATATCACCCTGAAGGCAACCACCATCAGTAACAGAGATATCAGTAACATAAAATACATCAACGTAGAGAATCGTGTACATAGGTATCCAGTCTCACCCACATAATAACTAATAGATCAAACCAAAGGTTGGATGTAACATGTGTTTAGCATCAAAAGAACTGAAGGCACCTACATGTCATTGTCACTCACATATACTATCAAGATCTAGATACCTACTACCATTCATGGCTGACTTTGAAAGAAGGCCTACAGATAAGCCATCCAAAACAAGTAAATTAGAAAAAAAAAAAAAAGGTGATAAGTGCAACTCCATTTTTTTCCTTTAAGTTACATTTTAAGCAATACTCAATGCCCCAACCCAAAAATACATACTGTATATTTATATATTTATATGTATAGTCTTAGACTATAAGGGTGAAAATGCTTTATAAAAGTCAATGAGAGCTCTCTGCCGCTTAAGGAGACACCCACTGCTTTTTTGCTCACTTCTGCATAGCCATGACAATTTCGGTCCTGCAAACAAGGGAGCTGAAGGCTTAAAGCCAGAAACAGAATCAGGCGCCAGGTCAGACATTAGGTAAAACGTAGCCTCTTATTTCTCCTTCCCTTAAGAAACCGATTGAAAAGAGGAAGGAGAGGAGCTAAGGAGAATGCTTGGCTGGACAAGCAGTAGTGCCTTGCTGTGGGGCTGGGGGGATGGGGGTAGGCAGATGGGAAAATGGGAAGAGCCTGCACCACAGCTGCTTAGCTCACTCCCCCTCTTCTTTGATACGTTGTTGCTTGTTGCGACGAGCATCCATGTCAAAATTGAAGTCATTCCACTCATCTCGGGGTGGGAAGGAGATGGTCTGGCGGAGGGTGAAGCGCACCGCGTCAATGACACGCTCACCCCGGGTCTCACTGGAGCCTACGCTGACTGTGGAGGCACCACTTGGGGTCCGCAGGAGGTGGGGCGGGGAGGAGAAGTCGTGGAGCTGCCGGTGGTCCAGGATGCCTTTCCAGATGGCATGTCGGAATTGCTCAGGGATTTTTAGACTTGCCAAATCCTGTGCAATAGGGAAGTGAATCCAGGAGAATTAGGACAAAGAGAAAAATTGACATTTAGTACACACCATTTGGCTCCCCGATGCTTGGCTTTAATTGACCTGCATTTATTGAACTCTAAAAGTGACAATAAAATCAGCTCTTTATGAATCTTCAAGATATATGTAACTAAGCACAAAGATACAGCCCTGAGGTGTCATCTCTTCTTGTAGAGTATTTTATTTATGCTTTTTTGGTCTCCATTTCCTCATTGGTAAAATAGAGGTAATATTTAGATCACAGAACAAAAATCCCCAAACAAAGACATCAGGTAAAGGAATCTGGCAACTCTCAAATCTACCTGGCTCTAATCACTAGAAGAAAGATATTAATAGAATGCTACCACTTCTTATATGAGGAGATAGGAAAAAATTACTAACAGATACTAAATACTTTCAACATGCCAGGCATTCAATTAATCATTTTTTATTCATCATCCTATTTAATGCTCAGATTTGTGGTCAGTACTATTATGCCTATTTTATAGACAGAAAAGCTGAAGGTCAGAGATGTCGATAAATCTAAAATTATACAATTAAGTGAATGAACTGGGAACTCAGGACAGCCTCTGAACTTGTAACTGTCCTAATGGTCAAAAGGTCTTTTGGTGTTTGGATCAGTCAGGGTATCAAAACACAGAGTATGTGTCCATGTTCTATGGATAGGGGCAGAAGGCATTACAAAGATGATTGATCTTAACTAACTGTGGTAGCATCTCTGTTTATCTGCATTAGTCCTTCATTAGCCTGTTTTAGTGATGGTTGGCATTTTTTAATGGAGCAGCATGGTAGGTAGAAAGAATGTTGTGCTTGGCATCAGAAGACCTTGGCAGAAGCTCTTAATCTGTCACTGACTAGCTAGCTCTAGACCTCCCTCAAGTCATTTATTTCCTACTGGCCTCAGTTTCCTCATTGGCAAAATGGGATACAATTCCTTTTTAGGTCAACATATAACGTGGACTCATATGCAAATGTGGATGTGAAAGTATATTGCACATCATAAAGCATACTATGTAAATCTCAGTCATCTGTATTATTACTATGTTATATCATGATTAACCCATTCTTGTATCTTAGAGGGAATAGTTATAAAAACACTGAAATTTAACCATATTCTTTCCAGGGAAGTATGTGAAGTAAGTAAGACTGGTGTTGAGAGACAAGCTGAAAAGGAAGTGTCTATGTCCAGTGATGAACAAGAAGAAGCTGAAGTGAGGATGCAGAAATTAGCCTCCCAATATTTCTTAATGTGGAAATGAGCAGTATGGGTACTCTAATTTCCTATTCTAGCAGGAGAATATATTATAAAGAAGTTACTCCACAAATAGATAAGTCAGCATACCTCTGTATGCTTCTGAAACTCCAAATAAATCCAAAACT
Organism: Neotragus pygmaeus; assembly: GCA_006410875.1. NCBI lineage: Eukaryota > Metazoa > Chordata > Mammalia > Artiodactyla > Bovidae > Neotragus > Neotragus pygmaeus. Next base: position 1,011,117 of record SJYV01027655.1, read on the forward strand.
CTTTGTAAGCTAGACTCCATTGAACTGCATTACTCTGTGGATAGATCTGAACTTATCCTGATGGGCGGGATAGCTGTAGCCCAGAGGCTGGCTCAGGACCTAGCTAACACCAGCAGAGATGGACTTTTGGAGAGCATCGGCAGATCCTAACAACCAAAGAGGCATCCCGACACAGTCCCCATTGGGGAGAAGTAAGTGGAAGACAAAACTTTAAAAATATAAGGAAGGGACAAAGTTCTTGTTCCATCATGTAAGGTTCTCAAACACAGCGCAACACAATGACTTGTGTCAAACTGCCTTCAATGGATGGACATCATTGTGAAGTTCTCAGAAACCTGTTGGAACATACTCCTAAAGCTTTCTATGTGTCTTTTACTTGTAATTTCTTCCATTAGGAAGCAGCAGCCAGGGGTGATTCAGGGGTGAAGAAGGGCGGGCATGGGGCAGTACAGCACATGCTCATTGCCATAGGGCAGAGGTGTTCTTACACTGCATGGGCTGTCTCTGGCATCGGTGCTCAAGGAGGGGGGCAAAAAGAGGTCTCAACTACAGAAGCAGCAGCAGAGGCAGAGAGTATCTTCTTCCACCAGCCCAAAGGGCCCTCTGGAAGCTAGAAGGGAGGAGAGTGAACCCCAAACAGAGCAGCATATAGCGTAGCCTGGGAGAAAAACCAGATTGCTGTAAACCAGAATGAAACGAGCTCCCTCCCATGTGAGCAGTAGTTCAAGAGGTACTGTAGAAGCAAGAATAAGTTCCCTCCCATCCAGGTTGCTCTAAAGGCCATCAAAGCCAGAAGGCAGTAGTTTTGAACCCAATTTGATTAACTGAGACCCAGAGAAGCAAAGTGATTACACCATGTTCTTATCACCACTAAAAAGCATGGCTGGGACTTGAACCCATAGCCAGTGATCTTTCCCAGTGGTCAGGGATGCCTGGACCCTATTCTGGTAGATTTGATCATGAACAAACATATGGTTCTTATTGAGAGACAGAGCCCAATCCCCTATCATGTCCTATTTTGAGGAAAGGCAGAAAAGTTCAATTAATAGGGTGAAAGGCCAGAAGCTTCCACCTCAGGGTTCTATTCCTGGTTCTGACATCAACTAATCCAGACAAATGACTATATTATTGTCCCCCCATGTTTTAAAGTGAGAATAACATCACTATCTTCTTGTTATCCTCCCTGGGATCTTACACTAATTAATGAGAACTTCCAGAAAGTCCTCTAAACTCTTCAGAGATCATATATTCCTTGAAGGTGGGAATCAGATCTTTTTCCAACTCTGTAGATAGTATGCATGTAATAGAAGACTGCTGACTGATCAGACAAGCTGAGGATGGCTGAGTCCTGAGCTTCTCAAATGTAGAGGTGGAGGTCTGGGGATCTTTCTAATATGGTTATGGGTTTCATCAAAATTGAGGATTGAGAAACAGAGGGAATTCAATTACAAGGTGGATGTCAGCAGAGGGAGGAAATTAAGAAATAAAACCCAAGAGAAAAGTCTAACAGTTACTTACATCCATGGAGTAATGCTCAATCTGATAGATGGTGGTCAGCCCCTGGGTCGTGAAATAGTCCAGACATGATGAACAGCCCAACCTTGCTAAGAAACTGCAGAGGGAGGAGGGAAGAGGAAGGAAGAAACAGAAAAAGAAAGTTCACCCCAACTGCATTGGCAAGATAAAGGAAAACCCAACATTTTTCCCTGGGATGCCCTACAGAAGAGACTAGGGGTATATAAAATATATGTGGGGCCTTGGACTGGAGGTTTGGGGGTGATTAGAAGGCAACAGCACTCCACTCCAGTACTCTTGCCTGGAAAATCCCATGGTTTGAGGAGCCTGGTGGGTTACAGTCCATGGGGTCGCTAAGAGTCGGACACGACTGAGCGACTTCACTTTAACTTTTCACTTTCATGCATTGGAAAAGGAAATGGCAACCCACTCCAGTGTTCTTGCCTGGAGAATCCCAGGGATGGGGGAGCCTGGTGGGCTGCCATCTATGAGGTCGCACAGAGTCAGACCCGACTGAAGTGACTTAGCAGCAGCAGCAGCAGCAGTGACATAAACTTTAATTTAGATCTACAGAGTTTAAGTCAACTGTTCAAGGATTCCTGCAGAGCAGAGATTTTTTCAAACGATGGATGAGTGGAGTTCCAGGGGTTGCATATCAGTGCCTTAGGAGCCATTGCAGGGGGTGAAAGGAAGGAGTCCAGTGCTCAGGTTTCCAGTCCTCTTGCCTCCTGGCTCTACTTCAAAAATAGTGTCTCCACTTTGATTGTATCTGAGGTTTCTGAGAATGGTTTATGTGGCTAAGGAAAAATTGTGGGCCACTATACTGTAAAGTCATCAATGCTTTCTGATTTATGTCCTCTTCAGAATACAGATCCCCTTCTTTTCTCTCTTGGTCTCATATCAGTGGTACCACAATCATCACAGAGCCAAATACTGGATGGGATGAGACAGGCACTTGGCCGTCTTTCTGACTGACACTGCTAATGCTGCTGCATCAATCATGTGGGAACCAACACCTATTATTCCAGCAGTCAAGTGAACAAGTCCTTCTGCACATGAAGCACGAGCAGATGATAGGCAACAGGCATGAGATTTGGACACCTACACTTGCCTCTGCTGGAAACAGATTTCTAGGCTTCATGGCTTTCTTTCTTCTAGCTATCTGAACTCCCTTTCCTGGAATATCCCTGTTTCTCATATGACAAAGCAGAAGAGGCCACTGGCTTCTTGAGAGTCCCTGTCATTTTTGCTAACGTTCAAACTTTTTGCTGGACATCCAGCTTCAAAATAATGATCCCATGGTGGTTGAGAGCTATGAGGCCTAGAGAGCAGGAAAGGGAGCAAGATAGCAAGTTGACTGCCCTTTTGGGAACCCCAGCCCTGAGCACCAATTTAAAGGTCACAACTGACTGTAAAAATATGAGGGAGGAGTAAGGGAGTAAGTGAAGATGGAGAAAACAGGCATGGACACTTATATGCCTATAAACTCACATTTTCACTTTTTCCCATGTTGACTATTATGGTTACTTTGATTAAATACTACTGATGACTCCATAGATTAGAGATAACTGAACTTGAACCACAGGGTTGCTTCTTTCTTTCCAACTATGCTATTCACTTTGACAGTGTCCACCCTCCACCACCCAGAGATGCTTAGGACAGGCCCCCAGGGGACATGCTGTGGACTCACCTGACAAGGCTGCAATCTGTGGGGTACGGAGGTGGGGGGGTGCAGTGGGAGGTGGATGGCATGGAGAGTGGGGGAGGGAGGGCTTGGGTGGGGCTGAGTCCATTCATGTCTCCAGCCATTGGCATGTGGGTGCCCATCATAGGAACTGAACAGAAGCAGGAGGAACAGAGAGGGTTACTGCTGTTATCACATACCAGCATCCCAGTGGTCCATCTCACCTGGTTTAACGTTACCAAGGGCCTACTCTACCAGCCTTCCTTTACAGTCTTATCTCTTACTACACCCCTCTAAGCACCGTGCATCTCACTGAACAGAAGACTTCAAACTAAGAGTTCAAACCAAACGCCAAACTAATGACATACTTCTTGACCATGGTACATGCTCTTAGAACAATCTCTTCCCAATCTGTTTTCTACTTCTACCGCTCTGTCTCCTTCTAATACTTGCTGCTCCTGATGTTAATACCGTTCTCCTTGTATTTGCCTTCCTGAGTTATATTTCTGCCTCCTTCACTAGGCTAATCTCTTTAAAAATGGAGATTAGACCTGATACATGTCTGATTCCCCAGAGACCCAAGAACAGTGCCTGGCATAGAGAAGATGCCCAGGAAACTTAAGTTATGTGAACAAATGAACAAATCCGTGAATGAGAAAGGGCCCTTTGGGCTACTGGTTTGGGAATGAGAGAAGTCACTGCAGTATTTGTAGGGAACCAAATGTCTCAGAAGGAAGGAGGCAATGAAAGACCCTAGCTCTTTTTTTCTGGTCCATTTCAGGATTATGTTTGGAAACACACCAACTTGGACTGGTTTCTTACTAAAGAACAAACTGTAAACACTCACTTATAGAGAAGAAAAGCTCAATACCAATAATAATTATGAAACAGATTTTGCTTTTAGGTATAAAAGAATATAAAGCACAATAACATGTCCACAAAAAGATGAAGGTAATTTGCTTCTATTTTAGTGAATTGTAGTTTACCAAAGGGGAAAGGCCTCTACCACCAGCTAGTCAGCTAGAGAGCACAGGCCAAGAATGTCTCATCAGTTCCCCTCTGACTGTCCTGATGCCACCAGAGGAAAATTATTAAGCATAAATAAGGAAAAAAGGATGCAAACTGTTACACAAATGTGAAGGATCATTACCACTATCCCTATTTTGTCATCTCAAAACAAAGTTGAGGACTTTAAGATCTCATCAGGGAGAAAGCAAAATAAATAAATAAATGGTTCCTTCTCCTTTTTATTGCCAAAGTAGTAGACCTATTGAGCGGTCAGGTTTAGTCTTAGGCTGTATTTGTCACTAGTGAGAGAGTGGTCTGGCTCTAATGTCTGCATTGCCATACCAAGGAACCAAACCTCATATACCTCTGATGTCAATACAGTCTGAACAGGTGCTATCAGAACCAGAGAGAGTCACAATCCAAGCCTCGCTGCCTGGATGGGAGCAGAGTTTGGAGGAGAATGGGTACATGTATATGTGTAGCTGAGTCCCTTTGCTGTATAACTTGAAACTGTCACAACACTGTTAACCAGCTATACTCCAATATAAAATAAAAAGTTAAAAAAAGAAAACCCAGTCTCTACAAGGCAACAGTGAAATGCAAATTTGAAGGATTGATAAAAAACATGAGGATTTCTAGGATAAGACTGAGGCACTGCTTTATGAGGGTGATTACAAGACAAATGGGATGTATTTAGGCTTTGTAACCCTTCTGTATTTTCACCATCTCACTGTGTGTTTGCTATCTTTTTTTTTCTTTCAAGTTTGGATATCCACTCTGCTAGATTAAGTTCTAGTGGACAAGCTAATTATATTTACAGCAAAGCTATGTACTGATCATCATCCATTTCCAGGCTCAATTCACACATTTTCTCTTATACTTAGTTGATATGAGAAATCTGTGTGTGAGTAAACAAAAGGGAGGATCCTTTCCCTATGTTGATTCTTTAATAACTGTGTATGAGATGAAGGGGATGAGTTGAGAAGACCAAAAGTGTGGAGTCACAGGCTGATAAACTGTTAAGTGTGCAGAATGATAATTTTATGAATGGAAAACTGAGCATTAGATCAGAGAGGTGACTTGTCCAGAGTTACACAGCTAATATTGTAATGTTTCTCTAGATTTTAAGTCCTCCATACTATGCTGCTTCCAACAAGTTGGCCAGGTTTCCTACCAGTAATCTCAAGGATTGTAGAAGGTGGGTCCCTATCCAGGTTGGCAGGAAGCAGACTGTTCTTTCTACAGATATCCTTATCCCTACTAAAGGAACAGCCTTCTCCATTTCTACCCATGTGCTTTGCAATGAGTCACAGATCTTAAAAGTGAGACAACTTTGCCCAAGAGAAATTGAAGCCACTCAGCTTCGATCTGTCCTGTCTCTTTGTGCCTCCCATACAGCTTCAGAGCAAGCCTTCCCTGATCCCAGAGCAGAATCTTCCACTACACTAGCCCTGCTGGTCCTCCAGCTGCAGCTCAAGGGAGATGTTCTTACTGTTGGCTCCCATGCCATCAGGAATGGTGGTGGGAGTGAGGGCGTTGCGCTGCTGAGGGTTGATAAGCTGGCTCACAGAAGGCAGCTTGTTCATGCTGTTCATTTTGTTCAGAGGTGGGGAGCTGTTACCGTAGGAAGACTGAGACTGCATCGAGGTCCTGGAAACACAAACACGGAAGTATGGTAAGCACAGGATGCTGAGGAGTGGGGACCGGTCATTTCCAACAGGTCTCAGATTAAAACATGGCCCTAACTATATAGGTGTAAAAATATTCCTCCAGAGCAATGACAGGAAGTTATTTGTGTTTCCATTTGAGAACCTCTCCTGCCTTGGCAGGGATCACAAAGCTATCATCATATCGTAGATTTCCTATGTGACTACAGGACAGAGATGAATATCTTCCTAAAGTATCTCCTTTGTGAGAGGGGAAATCATTGCATCTTCTTTTCCCCCTTTTGTTTTCTCCATCCCTCTCAAGATGAAAATCAAAAAGGGAAAAGAACTGAGTGAAGACCCAAAGGCTTATGAAAGACATGGAGATGGTGAGCTCAAATTGTGGCCGAGGTGTTTCACCTATAGCTGGAGCTTGGCAATTTGGGATATGTAGAAAGTAACCATAAAGCCAATCAAACAGGGCATTTGGCAGCCATCATGCAGAGGCCTCAACACGGAAACACGCCTTCTCAGCTTAGCTGTTCCTGGGCCATGAGGGAGCCCACCAGAATACCAACAGCCTCTCTACACAGAGGGAATCTGAGAGTCCAAACAACTGTTCTATTAAGCTTCCACAAGTCTCTGGGGGCATGTGTGTGTGTCTGTGTGTGCAGGTACTCAGTTGTGTTTGACTCTTTATGACCCCATAAACTGTAGCCTGCCAGGTTCCTCTGTCCACAGAATTTTTCAGGCAAGAACACTGGAGTGGGTTGCCATTTCCTACTCCAGGGGATCTTCCCCACTGAGAGATCAAATCTGTGTCTCTTACAAAGGGAAGAAGAAATACAGTTTTCCATTCAGCATGACTTTGACTTGCAAACTAACTAGAACTGGCTTGTCCTACTATGTATTATGGCTTCCCCGGTGGCACAGTGGTAAAGAATCCACCTGTAATGCAGGAGATGCAGAAGACAGGGGTTCAATCTCTGGGTCAGGAGGATCCCCTGGAGGCGGGCATGGCAACCCACTCTAGTATTCTTGCTGGAAAAATCCCATGGACAGAGGAGCCTGGTGGGCTATGGTCCATGGTGTCACAAAGAGTCAGACGGGACTGCAGCGACTGAGAATGTACACAGCACTATGTGTTATATTATATACGATATTCCCTATTCAGCTGCCATTCCTGACTTTAAACTAGTGATTTCTATCAGAATTAGGGGATATGGAGTCAGAAACTCAAGACTTAAGTCTTCCCTCAGCATATATTAGAAAGCTATAGGTCTCTGTGCAAGCCAGTAAACACCCCTCACCAGAAAACCAAAATGTATGTAAACTAAATATATATATACTTATTGCATGAATTAGATGCTAGATGTGGGGAAACTCATAAGAAATTATCTCATCTTTGAGAAGCTCATAGAATAGAAGATATATGGTGATTACAATCCAACCAACCTTGTAAAGCAATGGTGACAACTGAACAAGATAAGATGAGGAAGAATTTTACACACTGTCAGACACTATCAGACACTTACAGTGAGTAATCTGTGCCCATAAAATGAAGATTGGGTTAAGCATGTGAAAGGGGAAAACCTTCCCTATGACACTTTTCAAATAAAATGTATTATTTTGTTCCTATATTTCTCCTCCCTGTTGGAGCCATGCAAATTTGCATAGTCAAGTTTTGTTTGTGTGTATATCAGATTTAGAAGGCTCTGTACATGAATCCAAGTTCCAAACAAGCATGGTATAATAATGTCTGAAAAAATAACAAGTGGCTCTAACACCTGAGTGCTACAGTAGTGCTAGGCTTGGACTTCAAAGCTGCCACTCTGCATCCTCTATAATTACACAAAACATAGAAGCCTCCATCCATATCACTGAATGAGCCTTGGCTAGAGGAATTCAAATAATAGGCTATATTTGCATAAATGAACACAACAGTTAATGTGCAATTAACAATTCAGCTGTATTTTACAATTGCTGCCTTAAAGCAGGAGGGTACTGATTTCTCACTTTACCCTCCTCAAGAAAACAAGTGGCTAAACAGGTGTTGTTAAACAGGTGTTTATATAATAAACTCTCCAAATTGTAAGATTCTTCAGGTTACCAAGCTCTACTTTATCCATGTTCTGAATGAGTCTCACATGGACATGGGATGGCAGGGTAGCGATGGGCAGAAACGATCATGTCTGTTGTACAGATGGATAAATATAACACTTTAAGAAAAATGGACCCAAGTCACACATGGCTCTAAATGATGAGCTGAGAGGGCTCTTCTCTTAGTCCACAGCATTTCCTTTCATTTTGTGGCACCTTCCCAGAAGTAAGAGTGCAACATGTTACATAATCAAGAAGTAGGTAAAGTAGTGAGGGAAACATAGGAGGCTGAGATAAAGCATGGAACAACGGATATAGTAAAGGGAGTCCTAGCTATCTCCAGGTCCACTCCACCCCTGTGTAGTAGCCTTGCATGAGTTAACACGTTTGAATATACCTAGGAACATCTGTTAAGTCCATACTGAAGTACAAGAAAGCTCAGAGCAGGATGACCAAGAGAAACTTCACTAAGTGCTTCTTCCTTTATCTTTACCCACCATAAAGTAACAAAGATGCCCAGTTGCCCAGACTCCAGAGGCAGACTGGTCCTCTGTAACCTAAAGAAATGTCTACTTATCCCTCCTACCCTCCCCAGTCAGTCACATGTACAACAAGAACTAATGGAAACGTTCCTTGAAGCATTAATGTCCACCACTAGGAAAGTGAAAGTGTATTTAAAAGCTCTGAATTTTCCCTGGACCTTTAATTATAGTGAATGCCTTCTTCCACATCCTATTACAATTCCCTTCTCCTGTTCCCTTTGTGGTCTTTATTTTTCTATAATTTTATTAGTTCATTTTAAGCCACCTAAACTATTTTTGAGGAAAGTAGGTCACAAATCATAGATGAACAAAGAAGGAACATGAATTTTGGAGCCAATCAAAACATCTGGGTTAATATTTTAGATCTGACCCAAATCAGTTAAGGGATTTTGGGTTTTATACAAGTCTCTCCAGTCTCGTTTTCTTAATCTGTAGAACAGGTATTACACTCACTCCAAAAGACGTGCTATGGAGATTAAATCAGATTATGTAAGAGTCCTGGATATTGTCCTGTAAATTGTACGTGCTCAAGAGACACTGCTGCCTTTTGCTCTTTTCCTCCAGCTCCAAATGTTTAATACTTTAGTGTGTAGTCAAGGGGATAAGAGGTGTCAGTTTAAGAATTAATAGGAAGAAGTGGCAAGGACTCTTAGCTGGACAAATCTAGAAATTAGGGTGAAGAGATGAATAAGAGTAAGAGAGTCTGAAAAGTTCAGAAACTTTGAATGCATCTCCTTTAATGGTGAAGTGAGTGTTAAAGCTACAAGGAGAAAGGTTGTGGTCATCCGTTTACTATAAGCTTGTATGTCTGATGTAGAAAATATTCTGAACATCTCCATGTGCTCTGGAAAAAGGAGCAAAGCTGAAAAAAATCATAACCAATTTAAAAGCCTTGAAGAACAATTTTTTTTTTTTCCTTTACAAATGTAATGTCACAATGTTTCAGCAGACAATCCTAAATATTGCTGGGGCATATTAAGAGATGGAAAAAGTGTTCAGAGACAACATAAACTATGCTATTATGGTTTCTGTCCCCACTCAAAAAAGAAAATGTGCACATACACAATACACACAGACTAAATGGAAAAAGTAAGAAATTAGATACTCCCAGAAAAATAACAAGGCTTAAGCCTCAGGTCATTTTCTCCAGAGGCACTTTAGATTTTTTCAGGAATCCAACATACAAAAATCAGAAAAGGTATGTTCCATGTATTTCTAGTTTTCAGTAGAAGTCCTGGTAAAATCAAGTTCTAGTTCTTAACGCTGATAACGTAGGTTTCTGTGTACATTTCTAGGAATAAAATCCCATATCTCAGAACCACAAGAGAGCTTTAGGATCATCCAGGATTGAAATTGGGTTTCCAGATTCAGAGTCTAGCGAGTATCTATGTGGCAGAGTTAAGATTCTTAAGAAGACACAAAGTCTTCACTGTTTTGCTGGAGATGCCTAGAATTTCACCAAAGGATTCCTTCTGTGTCCTTCAATCTTCCATNGGATGGCAGGGTAGCGATGGGCAGAAACGATCATGTCTGTTGTACAGATGGATAAATATAACACTTTAAGAAAAATGGACCCAAGTCACACATGGCTCTAAATGATGAGCTGAGAGGGCTCTTCTCTTAGTCCACAGCATTTCCTTTCATTTTGTGGCACCTTCCCAGAAGTAAGAGTGCAACATGTTACATAATCAAGAAGTAGGTAAAGTAGTGAGGGAAACATAGGAGGCTGAGATAAAGCATGGAACAACGGATATAGTAAAGGGAGTCCTAGCTATCTCCAGGTCCACTCCACCCCTGTGTAGTAGCCTTGCATGAGTTAACACGTTTGAATATACCTAGGAACATCTGTTAAGTCCATACTGAAGTACAAGAAAGCTCAGAGCAGGATGACCAAGAGAAACTTCACTAAGTGCTTCTTCCTTTATCTTTACCCACCATAAAGTAACAAAGATGCCCAGTTGCCCAGACTCCAGAGGCAGACTGGTCCTCTGTAACCTAAAGAAATGTCTACTTATCCCTCCTACCCTCCCCAGTCAGTCACATGTACAACAAGAACTAATGGAAACGTTCCTTGAAGCATTAATGTCCACCACTAGGAAAGTGAAAGTGTATTTAAAAGCTCTGAATTTTCCCTGGACCTTTAATTATAGTGAATGCCTTCTTCCACATCCTATTACAATTCCCTTCTCCTGTTCCCTTTGTGGTCTTTATTTTTCTATAATTTTATTAGTTCATTTTAAGCCACCTAAACTATTTTTGAGGAAAGTAGGTCACAAATCATAGATGAACAAAGAAGGAACATGAATTTTGGAGCCAATCAAAACATCTGGGTTAATATTTTAGATCTGACCCAAATCAGTTAAGGGATTTTGGGTTTTATACAAGTCTCTCCAGTCTCGTTTTCTTAATCTGTAGAACAGGTATTACACTCACTCCAAAAGACGTGCTATGGAGATTAAATCAGATTATGTAAGAGTCCTGGATATTGTCCTGTAAATTGTACATGCTCAAGAGACACTGCTGCCTTTTGCTCTTTTCCTCCAGCTCCAAATGTTTAATACTTTAGTGTGTAGTCAAGGGGATAAGAGGTGTCAGTTTAAGAATTAATAGGAAGAAGTGGCAAGGACTCTTAGCTGGACAAATCTAGAAATTAGGGTGAAGAGATGAATAAGAGTAAGAGAGTCTGAAAAGTTCAGAAACTTTGAATGCATCTCCTTTAATGGTGAAGTGAGTGTTAAAGCTACAAGGAGAAAGGTTGTGGTCATCCGTTTACTATAAGCTTGTATGTCTGATGTAGAAAATATTCTGAACATCTCCATGTGCTCTGGAAAAAGGAGCAAAGCTGAAAAAAATCATAACCAATTTAAAAGCCTTGAAGAACAATTTTTTTTTTTTCCTTTACAAATGTAATGTCACAATGTTTCAGCAGACAATCCTAAATATTGCTGGGGCATATTAAGAGATGGAAAAAGTGTTCAGAGACAACATAACCTATGCTATTATGGTTTCTGTCCCCACTCAAAAAAGAAAATGTGCACATACACAATACACACAGACTAAATGGAAAAAGTAAGAAATTAGATACTCCCAGAAAAATAACAAGGCTTAAGCCTCAGGTCATTTTCTCCAGAGGCACTTTAGATTTTTTCAGGAATCCAACATACAAAAATCAGAAAAGGTATGTTCCATGTATTTCTAGTTTTCAGTAGAAGTCCTGGTAAAATCAAGTTCTAGTTCTTAACGCTGATAACGTAGGTTTCTGTGTACATTTCTAGGAATAAAATCCCATATCTCAGAACCACAAGAGAGCTTTAGGATCATCCAGGATTGAAATTGGGTTTCCAGATTCAGAGTCTAGCGAGTATCTATGTGGCAGAGTTAAGATTCTTAAGAAGACACAAAGTCTTCACTGTTTTGCTGGAGATGCCTAGAATTTCACCAAAGGATTCCTTCTGTGTCCTTCAATCTTCCATTGCTAAAGAAAAGATAACTCTCTGGTGGAATATGGCAATGTATCAGGGTGAAGCTATCTTACCAAACCATTGCTGGAGTGCAGTCTCAGATCCTGGAAACACCACAGGTATGAAAGGGGTCAAAAAAAAGAAGGGGGCGGTGGGCAGAAAGACATGGAACATGAGAAAAGGAATGGCTCCTCTTGGAAATTCTGCCCAGTACCATCCTGCGTGTAACTTCTCTCCCTATCTGGGAAATTTTGCTTCTAAAGACAAAAGACAGTGTTTCTTCTCCAGCTAGATCAACTGTAATTATAAAATATGTTCCATCAGCTCACATATATGCATGTATATGAACATCACTACAAACACATTAAAAACTTTCATAAAAATAGAGTGAATTTCAGCACAAAAAGTCTGAAAGACAGTGCAAATGTTAAAAAACTAAACAAATTTACTCACTCTTTAAGGAATTTGTGAATACCTTAAAAGGAACCTGTGCCAATGCAATAAGATAATCTGATTTCACTATTCTACTTTTCTCTCAAACATAAACAAGTTTTTTCTTAAGTGCTTTTCTAAGCGACTATACTATTTTTATTTAGAAAAATAGTTTTTGAAGTTTTAAAAAAGAGTTACTCAAAGATCAGAAAATGTAATTTTTTTTTTTTAAAGCATTGGACAACAAGTTCCACTACAGATTTCTGGATATTTTCTATGGTCTTTGTCACAGAAGCCAAAATATTTAATAAATTGGAATTTCACTTAAATTTCTTCTAAAGAACTTGGCAGCTGAAGATATAACCTGAGACTTGTTCACAGATGTAAACAAATGATACTATGAGGGTCTAGCTCTTTATGATGAAATTTAACATGCACAGGGCTAAAACATATTTTCAAGTTAGTGTCGGCATTGAAATTTGTTTTTAGGATTGATGACCTTGATACAGAGTATCTTAAATAAAAACAGCAACTACTGACAATAGTGTAGACAGAACCCAAATGGCCTATTCTGCTTGCTCTTTCGACTTACACATGGTACTTCAAGCACTTAAATGAAAATATTCTAGCATTTAAGGGATTTTTAAAAAAGCAAAAGAGACAGAAAAGAAAAACTTCAAGATAAACCAAGATGCAAAAGTTTATTGAAAATTAAAATCACACATCCATAAAGCAACAGCCTCAATAACAAGAAATCATTGCTGTGGTGACAGAGAATAAAGAGCTGGTGACCAGGTGTGGGGAGAAGATTTTTTAAATCTTTATATTATTATTTTTAAGTACGATTTTAAAATGGAAATATATAGATCCTCTAAACTCACTGAACCAAAAAAAGTAAAGTCATCAACTCTAATATTTGGGCCAGGAGGGTTGACTTTAACATGTGTTTACTTGGACATCACTTAGACAAAACCTAAGTGTCCTTGACAAGACAGTTTGAACAATATTAGTGATATGGGTGACTTTAGGGTCAGACTGAGGGACAGGAACTCCAGAGATGTTAATCATAGATTTGGTGTTAGGATTTTGAATTCTACTTTGGGCACTGAAGAATGATATATGGCTGCCTGGAAGAATATCACCAGGGTAGTTATACCCTCTTCTCAAAATGACAAAAGAGGTTTACTTTCCTTGGGGTCCAAACACCAATTTGGAGGGGTAGGTCTCCAGGGTTTCCAGGAGCAAGGAAGACAGACTATCACATCAGATGCTGACATGGGTTGTTAGTGCAGGGTCTTACACAGCATTAATGAACTTTCTACTACATATGAGGGGAGGATACTGATGATGTAAGTTCTCAAAAAGAAGAAAAGAATCATCCCCTACAGTGGCAACTGGTGGTAGTTATCACCTCTCTGCCCAGCAGTACATTTGACACCTTAGTTTGTTACTATTTGCAGTATCATTGCATGACCAGCATTAAAAGGGCCTGACTGAGTCTCTCAGCCACCCACAGACAATAACAACTTTTTTTCTCCTTTTCTTAAAAAGACATCTAAGTTTGAGACCTGCTCAAAAGCTTCCTCATGAGTTTCAGAAACAACAGAAGGTAACAGAAAAGGGTTCCAATAAACACCGTAATGCCCCTCGTCCCAACCTGAGCTCCTCCCTCCCGAGAAACAACACAAAAGCTCACAGACAAACACAGGGGTTCCTGACAGACCCATACTAGATCTAAGGATACAGAATCTGCAGAAAACGTCCTTTCTTGTACAGTTTTGAGTCCCTTCAGAGATTTTTTCACTAATGGCTGTGTGCCTTTGAGCAGTTGGGTCTCTGAGCCAAAGTGTCTTCAAGTCCTGGTTACGAGGGCTGGATACACACATACATGTGCACACACGCACGTGCACACACACACACACTCTCACACACAGAAACACAATAAACACAAACGCTCAAAATACAGAGATGGGACTCTATGGGTACACTGATCGATTTGAGGGACTGGAATGTCTAAAGAAGGCATCAGATTGTCTCGGGGTTTCTCTCCGTGGCTCCACAAGCTCATTCCTGAAGCAGGCTGAAAGGAGACTGCAGAGAGGAACCAGAGAAAAGAAAAGATGAAGGCTTAGGACTTCACATATTCAAATCCATTGAATGCAGAAACACTTCCTTCTACCTTCGTGATCATAGTACAGTCAGAACAGAATATCTGCAAGGCTATTTTTATTCCTTTTTCTTTACTTTTGAAATCACTCAGAGATGATATTTCAAGATTTTGAAGAATAAAGGAGAAAAGGTAGTGGCAGTTATCCAGAACTGTGAGAATCACTTGTGAAAATTTTTCTTTTTAAGGCATTTTTTTTCCAGATCCTTTCTGAGACCAGGTTGGAACCCAAGCAGATATATATAGTTTTAAGAAGTTCCACAAGTGATTCAGTTGAGGACTACTGAGACAAGGTAGGTCACGATGCTTAGTACAGCATTTGGCATACTGGACGCAATTAATTGCAAAAAGGAATGCAGAGACAAGAAGTAACTTCAGTCTTCTGTGAAATGTCATCTGCCCAATTATAATGCCTCATTACTGTTCCTGTTTAGCCTAACTGTGAAGTATGAAGAAATATGATCTTATCAGTCTGGGGGCTGCATCATCCTGCCTTTGTAAAGAACTATTAATGAGCATTTTGTATGTGCCCAGATTGCAACGGATAAGTATCTTAATCCTTTCAGTCACAAACTTGGCCTAGAAATGCACGTATCAAACTCATGAAAGCAACTTTTGCATAATGAAGAAATCAATTATGCTCAAGAATGCCAGGAACAAATCCTTTTATTTTGCTAAAGGTTGTGCAACCTCACAAGCTGTTAGGGAATTGCTGCCCTGATGGCTTTTGAGTCACATATGGTTATTCCTTGCAAAGGAACAAAGCCATTTTCCCTTAGTCAGGACTGAGATTTAGTAAATCCTCTCACCAGCAAGAATTGGGATCATCTTAAAGAAAATGCCAGAATACAACTTCTTAATAGTAGGGAAGTAATTTATTACCAACTAAAGAACAATGGCTTTGACTTTTTGTGTGGATACTACATCTTGGGGCTTCTCTTGGACAAAGGGTTGAATGAGACAACATGCAGAAATCATCTTTCACTTATGATAAAAGTGTCTGGACTAGAGGGGTACCCACTGAGACCTAAAACTGAGATAAGTTCTGCAGTGAGACATAAGAATTTAGAAAAGTGACTTAATCTATCTGAATTTAAGTAATCTGAGGATATTTTTCATCATTACCAACTCAGAGCTAGTAACTCTCTCTCCTGACAACTTTCCAACATCTCTGTGAAGTTCAAAACTAACTGGGTAAACTATAAATGCTTCTGTACTGCTATGACCTGTGAGGTGGAACCACATAATAACCTTTTCAAAAAAATCTATGAAATTTCAATTGCTAAAAAATCTAGCAATTTCAATCAAATAACCTGGAAATGCGGAAGATGGAAGATTTCTAAGTCAAACTTAGAAATACGGTATTAATCATATCTCTGTGAGGTTGAACCACATATTAACCTTTTCAAAAAAATCTGTGAAATTTCGATTGCTAAAATATCTAGCAATTTTCAATCAAATAATCTGGAAATGTGGAAGATGGAAGATTTCTAAGTCAATCTTAGAAATATGGTATTAATCATATCTCTCAGTGAGAAAGAGTTCTGTCTTCTGCTTTCTCCCACAGTGATAATTCTGAAAATATTACTTGCTTCTCTCACAGATACATGAATTTGAAGCAAAATGACCAACATTCTTAAAGAAAACCATAGCTAGATAAGCCTAAAGAGATAGGACTTTACAGTCAAACCACAAAGGTAAATAGCAACCACTTGATACAGAGACAGAAAAGTGGGAGTAAGCACTTACTTTGGTTTTACTAGGCTTCCCTAGTGGCTCAGCTGTAAAGAATCCACCTGCAATGCGGGAGACCTGGGTTCAATTCCTGGGTTGGGAAGATCCCCTGGAGAAGGGAAAGGCTATCTACTCCAGTATTCTGGCCTGGAGAATTCCATGGATTATATAGTCCATGGGTCAATAGGTCACAAAGAGTTGGACATGACTGAGCAACTTTCACTTGGTTTTATTTTTATAACTTTCTTAACTAATGAAGCAGACCAAATCATTGTAAAGAGCTATATCTTTCAGATCTGATTCTGATCTCGGCTTTGCTATGAACTAGCTATGAACTCACAGGGATAGTTAACTGGGCCTCAGTTTTCCCAGCTATGGTACAAAGAGGCGAGAACTAAGGTCTTGAAGCTTCTGTTCTGCTCTGATATTCTATGACCTATCTGACCAGTGAGCTGCTATCAGAAAGTGATTTGATCCTACAGGAGAAGGAAACATTAAGAGCTCCTCAGAATGTCCATATTTGTATTAAAATTAAAGTAAAAATCCACCCTGTAGAAACTCAAAAATAATTCTCCAGTGTTAGGCTAAGTAAAATTTTAACAAAGTAATGCTGGCTTCAGATCAGGATGAAAGCCAAGAAGGAGAGTAAATTACAGAAGGAAAAAATAATGAAAAAGAGATAGTATCGCTCTAAAGTACACAAGTCAAAAGAATTGCTAAGAAGGTTTCAAGTGGCTTCTGAAAAACTGTCTTAAGAGTTAATGTCCCTTGAAAATATGATGGTAAGGAATCTAGTGGCAAGAATGGGTCCAACTTGTCCTCTTACTAGATTTTGGCTTCTATGAACATAACTCCTTATGTTTATTCCAATCAACTAAAATAAAATTTATTTATACATTGTATAAAACCTACTTATAACAATTAGAGCCACAAAAATTCAATGAAGATTTATCCTCCAGAAAGCCTATGATCATGAAGGTAATTGTGAAGGAATTTTTGAAAAAGGAAAACCATGCACAAATGAAAAGCAAACAGAGAGAAACATATACTGGGACACTAACAGAAGCAATTAAAACTGAAAATATTTCATTACTACCTTGTACAAAATGTATTCCCTTCCCACTGATTTTCCCTCCACTATAAAGAAAAGTATAAGATTGATTCCTCACCAGCATAATATTGGTACTAAATTTTTGCAAAGAATTCACAGGCTATCATAGGCATTTTCTAAGCTGATGTATTATTTTTAAATGATTGCCAGGGAATTAGATTTCTATTTTTGCTTGTCTAATTATTCGTGCTTTTTCTTGGAGATCTTCATAAAAATAAAAGAGCTGAAAAAAAACTCAGCAGAAGAATATAGCAACTGGAGAATTTATGTAGATGTATATCAAACAATGGAGGGAAATCCAGGTATATATAATGTAACAAAGACATAATTAGACCAAACGTCTATATTTTCCAAAGATTGCATTTTGCAGTCTGTTATATTTCCATGCACAAGTTATCACAGCTAAAGTTAGCTCTTATACACTGTGGAAACAAGCAGGCAAAAGCATGCAATGATACACACAAACGGACACCACGGGGAACTACAGGGCTACTAATTGCTCAGTATTCATCTGTGACCACACATGCAAAAAGTGAAAATATGTCTCTAAACTCTTTTGAGCTTCTTAAAACAACAATTTTAAGATGTAGTTTCTTCTTTGATGAAACAGATGGTTTGATGAAATATGAATTATAATAAAATAATTTCCCTTTAGAGTCATGTCAGCCAGTTAGGCTAGAGAAGTTATAAGCTCTGAATAACTCTCCATCTAGAGACACAGAACTATGTATCCTCATGGATCCCATGTAAATGAACAAATGCACATGCCCTCAACTGACTGAAGTAGATTGTCTTGGCTCGTAAAATCTATAAAACTATGACACAAAACTATTCTTTCTATTGTGTGATGTAGACAAACTGTTGAAAATGTCCTATAAACTTACATGATGCTGAAAACAAACTTCCAGAGGCTATTTAAGATTCAAATAGTGTTCTGGTAAGTCACCACCAAATTGTAAACTACGGGAGGGCAGGAAACACATCTGTTTCATCTCTGTTTCTAATGCTTTCACATAGCATATCCTCAGTAAAAAGCTTGTTACATGTGTCATGTCAACTATTCTGCTCTTGGCTGATGAGGAACCATACTGCGTATCTAAATGGGCATGTCTAACTTCTTCAGCCAGAAGAAAGAGCAGAGAGGGCTCTGATAAAGGCTGCTATTGTTTTGTTCTGAAATGTCACCCTAAGAGACTTCTTAAAATCTTTTAGTACTTCTCTATTTTAGGATATTCAGATTAGCTTCCAAATACTGTTATTAAAAAATATGAATGTCAAGAAGTCATGAAGAATCCACTCTTTTATCTAGAAAGAGGACTGGAAAGCTATAGTGAATATGCTAAATCTGGTCCATAAACTAAGAATGCTTTCTACATTTTTACAAGGTGGAAAAAATTCAAAAGAAAAATGTTTCATGACAAATGAAAATTATATGAAATTCAAATTCCCGTGTCCATAAAACTTTACTGTAATAGCTACTCTCATTTGTCTATATATTGTCTGTGGTTGCTTCTGTGTTTCTGAACAGGGGAGCTGCAAGAGACCATATATATGGACCAGAAAGCCTAAGATATTTGCTACTGGTGCTTTACAGAAAGAAAAAAAAAAAAAGTTTGCCAAACTATGTGGTAGAAGGTCAGAATCTATAAACCACACTATTTAAATTTGACAGAACTTTTCTCTTTAACTGAAAAAAAGACAGGAAATCCTGGAGCAACTAGTTCGTCATTGAGTAACTCTTCTGACATTATTTTAGCTAAGTCAAACATTTCCAGGGTGAACTGAAAACGATCTGGGAGTCTGTCTTATAGCATGATGTAAGTATCTTGGAGAAGGCGTCTATCCCCTATGGGTCTGTAAAGGATGTTACAGGTCTGTTTCTTTGATCCTTGTATGAGTTTATAAGAACTAAACCAGTTTTGCACTTAAATATATTAATATATATTTCTATCTGATATTCTAAATATTATATAAGGAGTGACAATGGAAATTCTGTAACCTTGAATTCTAATTCTCCTCTGGAGTACTCTGTATCCTCAAGGAACCTCCTGATTCAACTTTCCAGTCAGCCTTACTATAAAACCTTATAATTATGATTTGCAAAACTTCCATGCTAGAAGTGAATGGCGAGATCCCTTTCAGGCAAAAAAAAGTCTTAAATTGTCAAAGAGCCTTTAAAGAGAGAGTATGCTTGTTTTTTGTTCCTCTGCTGCCCACTCCATATCCCATAGTCAGTAGGTACGGGCTCAGAGAACACCTCCTGAGTATCAGAGATGCAGTCCAACCTCCTCAACTGCATTTATTTTGATTTAAAAAAGAAAAACAATACCTTTTTATTACACTTTTCATAGGTATTTCTCTAGAGTAGTTAATAATAAATGAGAAAAGATCCATTATTTATTGTTCATTTGTGTTCCTAATGTAAAAGACAATCTTTGTCATAGGCAAGATAGTTTTGGCTTCATTTCTTTTTGCCTGAAGTGTAAAATGTCTACATTTTACATTGATCTATGGAGAAAGTTCCATGGACAGAAGAGCCTGGTGGGCTAGAGTCCATGGGGTCGCTAACAGTTGGGCACGACTGAGTGACTTCACTTCACTTTTCACTTTCATGCACTGGAGAAGAAAATGGCAACCCACTCCAGTGTTCTTGCCTGGAGAATCCCAGGGACGGGGGAGCCTGGTGGGCTGCTGTCTATGGGGTCGCACAGAGTCAGACATGACTTAGCAGCAGCAGCAGCAACAGAGACTCTGGCAATACTTCCGGTAAGGACACCATAGATTTTCAGCTCACAAGTGATTATTCTTAACCACAGAAGGGGAAGTATAAATCAGAGTTCTGATTCACCAATTTCCCTTCCTTTCATAAAAGCTAGTCTGTTCTGGTTAGGTATAAAGTACACCATCATCAAAGATCCAAGAATCAAGGTAAAATGAACATATAAATAGGTTGTATGTATACTCTAAAATGGTTGCAAAATCTGGCCTCACTGATGTAAACAGGTATTGCTGGAAGACCTAGAATGAGGATGTTAAAACATTGGCAATGCGGCTCTATTTTGCCCTAATGCATCCAGATTTTCCCTAATGACCAAGCACTAGGACTCTGAATCCTCAACACAGCACTCAAAGAAGTCACTTATAGTGAAGTCTATGTGCTGTCCCTAGTCTATAATGATTTTCCCAAAAGTGGATTGTGTGCATCTCAGGTGAGGGACAAGATAAGATATTGGGATGAGGAAAAACTATGTGACTTTAAATAGACACATTATTACTAGAATAGAGGGTGTATTCAAAATTCTACTATTGATAGCTGTGTATGGATCAGGGGCATAGAGAGAAAACTAATTCTATTAGTGTGAGTCTTTTTTCAGAACTCACTTGAAATGGTTTCAATTCAACTTCAGAATATAGATGTAACTTGTCAAAGGGAGGGTTATAAGAAACATAGAAGATTGTTGAAGCAGAAAAAGGAGTCCCCAACCAGCTCATGTGAACCTACCAATTTCTGCTGTCTCATAACCTCACCTTTTACATCAGCCAACAACCATCCTGTGGCCAATCTGAATACACAGTCATCTTAATCATATCTGCTAAAATGACACAGGGACACACTCACTGTTTCTGAAGTAAATGCTGGTGCTGCTGTTGCTGCTGCTGCCTGTAGGTTTCAATCGTGTGCTGAGGAAGGTACTGCATGAGTTCCAGGGATTCTTTGATCTTCAGCAGCATTTCGTAAGTCTCACGGCCCCTTACCTACATAAAAGAACAGAAGGAAAGAGACAAAAAATGAAAAACTGTAGAACTATCAGAAGTACAGTCAATCCTCTTTATTTGTGGATTCTGTTTGGACTAATTCACCTACTTGCTAATATCTATTTATAACACAAAAATCAATACTTCCCAGACAGGGGCATAATGATGAAAAGCTGAGTGTCCCAATGTGCATGTTCCCAACTGAGGGTGAAGAAGGTGATGTTCCAACTTCTTGTTTTAACTCTTATGCTGGAAATAACTGTCCTTCTCATAGCCGATTTAGGGCCAAATTTTTTACTTTTCTGTACTTTTTGGAGGTACATTTTTTGGTTTAAAATAGTTCCCAAAGGCAGCTTCAGTGCTCTCTAATGCTCCTAAACGCAAATACACTGTGATGTGCCTTATGGAGAAAATTCACATTAGATAAGCTTAGTCCAGCCATGAGCTGTAGTGGTATGGACTGTGCATTCAGTGTTAATGAATCAATGTGCATGTGTGTAGGCACGCTCAGTTGTGTCCAACTCTGCACCCCCACCAACTCTGGCCCACTAGGCTCCTCTGTCTATGGGATTTTCCCAGCAAGAACACTGGCATGGGTTGCCATTTCCTCCTTCAGTAATGAATCAACAGCATATATTAAATAAGAAACACACATGAAACAAGGTAATGCATTGATCAGTTGCTAAAAATATGATCAGAAGCTCACAGGAATCTAATCCTGTTTTTCTCATAGGCGCAATCATTCAGTATTTGATTGTGCAGTGTCCACGGTGACTTTATAAAGCATAACTACCACAGATAACTAGAATTAACCGTAATTAAATCTGGAAAGACACAAGTTTTCAGCAGGGGTAAAAGGTGCCTCCCTCTTTAAGAGAGTCTCTTAAAAACTGTAAGAGGTCTGAGCAGAACCAGGACTAGAGAAAGGTGAGTGGAGAACAAAGAGCACTTGCCTGACGTGGAAGTGAGTGCCTGTTACTAAGCACGCTGGCATGTCACCTGTCCCCTCCCTGCCAGAATTCAGAAATGGAGAGATTTTCTCTATCTTTTATTGGGTTCATTCCTACTTATCCCAGCTCTGGCATCATATTCTTTGAGAAGCTTTTCCTGACCTCAACATTTTAGGCCAAGTCTTCCATTCTTCTGTGATCTCCCAGTGTCACCCTTAACTTTACTGCAGTGTTGATTTCATTATTATACCTCTTCGTCTCCTCACTAGAAGACAAGGTCGTGTAAGGTAAGAATCGCACCTTAATGATCTCTAATGGTCAGAGTCTAGCATTTCTGCCATTCAGCAAACACCAACTAAATTCATGCTAAATGAAGAGGTTTTTTTTTTTTTTTTTTTTCACACATTTCAATCTGTCTAATCCTTCACTAAAAATAAGATGTAACTGTTTATAGGGTATTTCCTCCATTAGTACAAACTGAAATTTCATTAATGAAACAGCTCTTCGGTGGTTTCTATCTCATCAGCTGAAGACACATTAGAGCCTTCAAAATTATCTAGTATAGCAGGAAAATGTTTAACTTAGGAGTTCACATACCAGTTTCCATATGTGGCCTGAGAAACAAGACACTGAGAATCTCAGCTAACTCACTATCTGACTGTTCTGCCAGCAAGCAGTCTAATTCCCTGACCTGACTGACCTTTAGGGCTCAAGAAGGAAGGGCTAGTGAGCATGGCACACCCAAACCTGTGGCTTAATTTCAATCCCAGCCAAATCTCCTGGCTCAGCGTGTCTGTATCTCAAGTCAGTGTAGATGACATCAAGAGCCATAGTGGTTACCAAAGCTTTGCTGCCACTCTAGATGGCAAAGACCTAAGGTGAGAAGAAATAAATGAACTGCAACTATCATCTAAAAAAGGGCACCTTGGTGACCTTGCGAGGATTTGGGCAAAATCTCTGGCCATTCTCACGTAGTTGAGGATTCTGCCTAGCTTTGCTTTTTTTTTTAAATACCATTCCCTAAAAGAAATCACAGGCAATACTCTATAATAGTTTATCAACTTTGTGAATGCCTTCTGACAAAATTTTAGTCCTAAATTGGTATGACCAGGCTGTCTAGGATCATCTTATCACTCTTCAGTAATGAAGGACAAATTAATTTTAAAAACTTGCATAAAAAGAACTCTATTAGTAGTGTAGTTCTGACTGGGTGAGTAGTAAGAGGAAGAGCCCACATTATGAATCTGTTCCAGAACTTTAGAGGGGATGAATAATTTCCTAATTTTGCAAAAAACAAGTAGGTTTTCTGTTTTATCTCACTTGCCTCTATCACCCTCTTCACATTCTCATTCACAGATAATCAAAAGATGACCACAGAGTAACAGCTCATTCAAAGAAGGTGACAATGAAGCAATCACGAATACCCAAGGGAGACTCACTGGTAAGTATAACAGTTCATCATCTGGGGATCTTCGTTTCTTGATGGATGTCATCTGGATGCCATGTGTGTTCTGACGGAAAGCTGGTGGAGGAAAAGTGCAAGTTTCATCCTGGGAACATTTCTGAAGCAATAATACATTGATAAACAGACAGTAGCACCACTGACACTGATGAGATTAGAATTTCCAGTTCTAAGCAGCCATTCAGTCAGTGATCATTATTTTTATATTAGGTGTAAACCTAACAATAATGATAGTGGGGGCGGGGAGGTGAGGCAAAACAGGGAAAGAAAAACGGGAGGTGGGTGTAGGGAGGCTGGGAAATGGCCTCTGGCTTAAGCAGTGCTGCAGGAATCCCTGTGTTTTACTGGAGTATATCTGTGAACAGCTGCTCAGCACAGGAAGATAAATTGGAATTGTATTTTATTTTTCAGATCATTTATCTTCCAAGGAGGTAAATGCAGGCTGTAGGAGTTGTCTTGTCTGTGCATTCAACCTTGTGAGTTCCCCCCTCCTCATGTTAGTACAAATATCACATATCCTCTGACAAGCAGTCTCTGGGACCTCAGTTTTCTCTTTGGTAAAATCAGAGAATTAATTTTATATATCCCGTCGGACACGACTGAGCGACTGAACTGAACTGAACTGAAAGGTTTCCAAAATTTAGAAACTATACCCAGGAACCAGAATATAGAGATGATTTTCCTACTAGAGTTCAGATAATCATTCTTACTGAAAGTTATTGATTGGTAGGTAACTGAGGTGCTCAGGGAAGCATATGGAGCAAGGCCAACAGACAGACTCGAGAATTAGGGTGGAGATATAATTATTAATAGTACATACACTATTGATAATGTATATATAAACTAAGTACTATATATACGATTGTTTGAGGAATAATCAGGGAGAAAAAAACTGGAAAAGCAAATCACACTGAACAGCTCAAAGATGATAAAGGTTAGCTGTTATAACAAATTGCTCTGTAAAATTCAATACCATTTTTATTTCTTCTGCATACTAATCAGTAATAAGATGAAAATATTTTTCACGATATAATTCACAGTGTGATATATTTTAAAATATTTGCTATAGTGATAGCAGGCTTATGCAAGCCATCCTCTAGAATTAAATTTCATGCTTTAGTAGCTTGGGTGGATCAATGGTTTTCAAACTCTGTGACCTGAAGAATGAGACCTCTGGGGGTGAGTACCTGACATGCAAGGGTGGTGTGAGTGAAGCATGAAACCACAGCCCACTCCTGACTCCCACCCCTTCAACTAGAACAGTTCTGCTTTCAGCTATTTTGAGCTCTTTGAAATACTTCATTTTTAAAAAGCTTTTATTGCTTGAAAAAACAAATGTGAAACCAACTGATCTAAATCATCAGCCTCCCTATAAACGATGTAACTAAAGCGCTGAGTGGGTCCTACATGTCAAGATTCAATGAAACCCACAGCTGCATATTCCCCAGACCGTGCTTTATGAAATGCACTCTTAAGTCTCACTATTCCCCCAGACTCAGGAGGTAGGCAGCTGGCATTTTCAACCCTCACCTTCAATAACAGGAAGATAAATGGATATAAACAGGCTAAGGTACCGGTTCTCAAACTTCTGCTGGCAACAGAGGCACCTACAGGGCTTACAAAACATGGATCCCTGGGCCTCACACTCAGTACTTCTGATCAGCAAGCCTGCTAACTAAGAGTTTGCATTTCTACCCAGCTTCCAGATGATGCTGATGCTACTGGTCTGGGAGTCATGTCTGGAGGATTGCTGGGTAATCTTCCATGATAAACTGCTTTTGAAAAGCTATAGTGCACACCCAGAATCCATTTCATCAGGAGCTGCAGCTTAAGGACATAAATGTCTCTCTAAAGCCCTTGGGTCTTATTCTGCAGCTTCTCAAACATCACCCATCGGGCACTGCATCTGGAGGAGACTTAGCCCTACCCCATTGGGCCACTACAGCTACTTACGGCGCTTCGTACCATCACCATTCTTTGTGCTGTCCGAGACCTGCTGCTTTCTGATGCTGTCTTCATCTGCCTTCCTGTCTCTCCCTGGGCAAGCACAGATCCGGGCCTCAAAGCAGCGGCGGCCCAGGACTTGCCCACTAGGAATTAAAGAGGAGAAGAAAGGTTTAAATGAAAGGAATTTGAAAAGCCCCCTGCTGGCCATCACCAATGCACCAGCTCCACCACCAGCTCAAGGCTGCTTTGAGGATGGGCCCCAAAGCATTTGGCAGAACACAAAAGTGCTTACAGGCCATGAGCAATATTAGTAAATAGCATCCATTTGTTCTGCAGAGAACCTCCAAGCCATTAGCTGAACAGCTGTATTTAGCTACATATTTTGAAGAAAATTTGAGTTAAGCCCATGGATGTCTCCAGATAAAATCCCCTTAGGCAGCTCAGACTTATTCAAAGAAACTGTTAAATGCCTCGCGGCCCACATGAAAACAAACATTGTCTAATCAGAAACTATTCCAGTCAAATGTCAAGAATTCAGGTATGAAATGACTTGAACACCTTCCCAACTCTTTTTTTTTTCCTCTTCTACCTTTACCCACCCTGTTCTGTCTCCATTTTCTTAGATCTTTTATGTAAGTGTTTGCAGCAAGGATTTACAGCACAAAGGACAAAATCTAGGGTAGCTCTCTGTTGTACATGCAAAGGTAATGATAAAACAAACACAGTTTCACTTTGCCCTCTGCCCAGAGTTTCTACAGAATGACAGTTCTGCAAATGCCACTTACTCTCTCGTTTCCAGAGTAACAATGATTAAAATTGGACGTCGGTTCATCCCTCCAACACAACTGCTGTTACACATGAAATTGTACAAGACTGTTGTGAATTCAGTGCCAACCTGAACACAGGGAGGAAGAGAGTCGGTGTTAACAATGACTTGAACTAATGTTTTTTCTTAGTTCTTCCTTCCTAGTTCTCACTTACTTAAACAATTCCATTTCTGATCAAGTAATATGCTTTCTTCTAAAAAACTATAAAACCCATGGTAGATTCTTCTTTGTCTTGGCTCTCAGGAAGCTTAAAACTAGTATTTGCAATAGTGGACCCTCCGCACAGTATGAAAGGGTTTTTAAAAATAACCATCGTTGACCCTATTCACTTGGAAGCTGATCCATAACACTTAATTCAAACAGGGTTCATCACATATATGAAAAGTTAGAGATGAAAAAATTACTAACTATAGCACTAATGCTCCAGGGATATTTTTATGATATGAATAACACAGTACAACATACATGTGAATGTATACTTCTATAATGAACACTCTGGAATTCAGAATTAAATAATCTAGTCCAGAAAATGAATTTATGGGTGAAGCAATCTGAAGCCTAGAGACACAGAGTTATAAGCTAGAAGTCTACAAGAAAGAGTCAGCAAATCGAGGGTCTCTGGTCTCACCACTCCAGTGTTCTCTCTGCTGCATCATGCTGCATTTCTAATCTGCCTTCCTGTACAGTCGAACTTCAACTATGAGATCCCTCTTAGGGTCTCCCATTTTCAGGGTAGTGTAAAAATGGTGGTGGTGGTTTAGTCGCTAAGTCGTGTCCTACTCTTGCGACCCCATGGACTGTAGCCCACCAGGCTCCTCTGTCCATGGGATTTTCCAGGCAAGAATACTGGAGTGGATTGCCGTTTTCTTCTCCAGGAGATCTTCCCAACTCAGGAATCGAACCCTGGTCTTCTGCATTGCAGGCAGATTCTTTACTGACTGAGCTATGAGGGAAAACTTGCATCCAATACTCATGTACATCCACTACCAGCTGAATTTCCAGTTAAGATCTCTGAATAATAATGCCACGTATAATCTCAACTGTAGATTCAATTATTTTCTGCCTTTAAGATGAGAACATGGGCAACAGAGCCATGTTACCAATAACAAATTTGGTACAAATTTAGCAGTTTTGAAGGGGGATAGAGAAGTGCCTGGTGAAGAGAAGGGAGATAATAAATGCAAAAAAAAAGTTACCTATTTTATAACTAAGATAGAATTATATGCTTGAAACACCTCCTATTACTAAAAGTAATACTCTCTCAAGTCTGCCCAGTCCTTATCTGCTTACCTGAGGTGGCTCATAAGGTACCAGCACACTTTGTCTTCCTGTGATGGGGTCTTCTACGTACTGGGCATGGCTGTTACCTTCTACTCGAATCAAATGACTGGGAGGGGCAATCTGTCCTGCAGAATGGAAAAAAAAAATTAGCTCTTCAATCTCGAAACAAAGATAACTAAATGAAACTATGGTCAGAACACTGGTGGTCAAAGAAACAGTTTGTATAATAAAGGAAATATACATCCTTGAAAAGAAGACTAGATCCTGTTGCCAGAGATCTTACACATGAAGGTATCACAACCTTTATAGCCACAAAAAGGTCAGGAATGGTCATCTATATATAAAGGAACAGTCCCATGTTTCTGGGCTCAAGGTAAACAATTCAAGTTGTAAAGGACTCTATAACTACATCTCTAAGCTGATCCATACAGGGCATTTTTCCAGCTTCTCTGAAAAATGGAAGAAAAAGGAACAAGTTAATTTAAAAAATATACCTGTGTGACAGAAAACACTGCTCCCATATTGACCATTTAAAACACTAAGAAGCTATGGATGGCAATGATATAACTTTCACTTTGCCGATTCTATTTTTCATGATGAAGTCACAATTTTACTTTGGTCATAAAGATGGGAAACTAACTTTATCTGTTGTACTGCAATTGTCCCAGGTTAGAGGGTAAAAAAGGGAAGCGAGTTTTGAAAGGAACATAAACAAAGTTTCACAAAATGTGATACCTGGTAGAACTCAAAAATAAAGACGCTGCTCCAAGAGTTAATGCTATAAAGATGTTTTTTAACCTTTGGTCTCATATTCTCATTCTACAGTAACTGATACTCAAAGTAAAAGGCTTCGTATATCAAGATGGTCTCTGTTGCTTGAAATATCATATATTATGGCAAAAATTTTAAATAACTATTGTGCTAAAAAATAAGAAAAAGCAAACAACAACAAAAAATGGTTATGTCATCTTGATGGGTCAAGAACAGTTATGGAAACGGATAAGAAAGCCTAGCTATAGAGAATAACTTCAACAGCATATTATTAAGTGAAAGGTAAGATGCAGAGGTATGGATAATGAGGTCATATAGACAAGGACTAGAAATTAGTATGTAAAAATTAGCTGTGTTAAGGTAGAGAGATTTTAACTTTATTTCCTTTTTGAAATTTTTATCTACTATCTTTCTCCATTACTTTTTCATTACCACCTATTATATTATTTACATACACATACTCTGGGTAACCTACCAATCTTTCTATTTTTCACATAATTTCTATAAAAGGTATTCTAACTCCCAATCCTCCTGTCTTCTCTTGTCCTTCCTTTCAACTATTTTGTATTCTTGACTTAGCCTCCCTTCATAAACTTTAGAATAGTAAATGTAAGAGGACCCTTGGAAATAATGACCACTTCTGTAAAACTATTACTGAATCTGAGGCTCAGAACCTGGGATCTAACTTATTTATGGATATAGCACTTGAAGGTGGCCCCAAGATAACCCGCTCTTTGACCGTCAGTCCTTCACTTTACTGCTTCCCCTCCCATCTCATGTTCTAGATCATCCATTTACTCCTCTTATCTGTTATTTGTCTTCATTTATTTTTCTTATTCCCCATTTTCCTCTTCTTCTTTTTTTAAATATTTCTCACTTTGTACGCTCCTTTCTCTTACCCTTCTACACCCTAATTGGTCAAGCCTTGACAATCACTGTGAGAGAGGTACTGAAGCCCTTAGCAGGGGACCAACAGATCAGAGGGCACACTGTTCTTCTTAAATCCTCTCATTAAAAAAAAGAAAGGGGGGGGAGCATTAGGTAGTTAGAAAAGGAAAAAGGAGTCCAAAATGGTGGTGGCTAAAAGACAAAGGGCAAAGCCCACAATAACAGAACAAAAGAAAATCTGCAGACTGGAGTGGGTGGGAGTGAGAACCTCAGGTGAAACAAAGCTAGCCCGAATTTGCATACAGAGAGGAGATCAAAAGTACAAAAAGAGAGACCCAAGATGGACTGAGGCCTCTCCTTTGGGATCAGCCCACCATCATGCCTCCACGGTATACTATCCTTTGTTTGCTGAATAAAACTCTCAGCTGTAAATGAGCTGAAACATTGGTCTGCCATTTCAAATCTTTGTTGCCACAAGACAGAACTCAGGAAATTACTCACTCTCACAACAGAAGGAAGGAAGAAACAGGGAGAAGAGAGGCAAGTCCAGGTCATCCAGCGATTACCAATATTAAAATAAGCAGTTTAATTATTGTGAAAGCATGAAATTTATTCAACATTATTCTCAGACAGTCTTGTCAGCCAAAAAGGTAGACTAAGCTGCCATCAGATTGCAGAGGCTGGAAACAGATAGGTGGATCCCAGACAAAACTCTCTACAGGAGCTCTATTTCAAGCTTAGTTGAACAGCTACAGATCCCCATTCTCCTTACCCTCGTTGAATTCACGACTCAGCTCATGGTTGGGGCACCTTTTTACCACTTCAGTGACATGCTCGGCCTTCTTGTAGACAGGCATGGCCCGGATGACAGCACCCTGAGGTGGTGGGGTCATAACCTTGATCTGGATGGGGCATGTCTTTGCAATCTGGCAGTACAGCTTCTTCAGTTCAGTGGAATACTGCTTAGAGACGGGTCCATGGTGGAAGAAAGAAAGGAAACAACAGGAGATTTTGTTATATTCAAAATCAGAACAAGGAAATATATATACATTTTCCATAAACATGTTCCGTTAGAGCTGCCTGTTTGACACTAAGCAGGACCCTATGGAGCTCCTGGATATGGAAGCCTGTGTGTGTCCCCCATTCCTTGTTTGTAAGGAGCAGACTCCAGCCTCTGTCCTTCCCAGAGCCCCAAAGGACAGATTCAACACTCTGGTAATCAGGGAAGGGGGAGGATGCAAAGACAAGGGAAGAACAGCCAAGAAACAACAGTGCAGCCTTAGGGCAGGGTCCTGGTTCCCCCTCAAGGGACACACAGAACAAAATCTTTAAGCTCTTATTAGAACCAAAAACCCCAATGGAATGGACTTAGCATTCTTCACTCCAGAGAACACCTGAGGCCATATTAAAGGAACCGGAGAAAGGCATCATGAGATTACCTGAAATCAGATTAAAAGAGTGCTGGTCCTACACACACTCTAATCTTATCATCAACCTCACTCTGGAACCACTGTTATACAGCTCCTTACCAAATACTCCCAGGTTGGGTCACTGTTTTTGAGGGCAGAATCACACTGTGTCACCTTACGACTAGTAAAGAAATAAAGCTATCCTTTTCTACTTCACCCCAAATTCTGTCTCCGAGATTTGATCTGGAACCAGTTCACGGAGTCCAAGTTATCAGCATCATGTTCACCACTGGTTAAAACCATTTATCAAAACACATTTGTATCATTATTTACAGTTATCATCTCTTCAGGATGAAGAAACTGATTCTCAGAAGTATCTCAATGATTAACACTATGAACAGGTTTATAGAGAACTGAAAACTAGATGGAAAAAGAGTATTATCATGTGTTGAGTGATATTAAGCAGACTATAATTAATCCTACCCTTACAGTACTCTAGACAGACTCATAGAAATTAGGGGTAAGGGAAAAAAATGTTTTCAGACAGAATATCTGGTAGATAGCGAAGATATTTCATTTAAGGTCAACCAACTAGAAAATTGCAAAAGTTCCCTCAAACAACTGCACTTATCTTGTAAGGTCATAGCCTAAAAGAATGATGGATCTGAAAGGGGTCATTTGGTCCTATGTTCTCATGAAAGGACTGCCCTATTACAACACAGTAAGACATGGCAGCAATAAAGATGATCTTTTCATTCACAAAGGACTGAAATTTTCCTCCCTATACTTCCTTCTGCTTGGAAAGGAAGTTCAGTGGTTGGTTGGTTGGTTGTAGAATTAGAAAATAGGGCAGAGAAAGCATGAGACCTTGAAAATAAAGGTTCATCCTTGTTTCCTTTTAGAAAGTCTCCATTCTAATCCTTATATTATCTTAAACCTTAAGTGATCACCCTGTGGGTCAAAGTCTCATCACTGCATTCCTCCTCATTCTGAGGTTGAGTGAAACCACTTGGGCAATGGAACTGCTGGCCAAGAGCAGGGTACCTAGTAACACTTACCCAAACAAAGGTAAACAGACACACATACACAGGTTACAAATCTAACCTGGCAACAATATTTTTCCAGGGAAAAGACAGTGGGGAGCAGGAGCCACAGTGGCAAAGGGATTCATTACTGCTATGCTCCAACCCAATTCTGAAAAGAAGCAACTGTCTCATTGAAAGGCACATTTAAAAATAGCTGCCTTATTTCTTCCTTTTGAAATATAATATTTATTTAAATAATCTTTTTCTCCCAAGCATCTCAGTATATGAAATTTTCAGTTATGAATTTCCCAATACTAGATGTGTATTGCATAATCATGCCTCCATGCCCACAGGTCAAGGATTAAGCACAGCAAAAGGGTTTTACATAGCTTGAAGAAATAGGAAGCATGCCAAAAATCAACCACAAAAATAAAATTCTACTTGGGAAACACAATGAAATCTAGATGGATATATTTGCTCAAGTGTTTTTTAACCAATGACTACAAACAAAGACACTGTCTTATAACATTTTATGAATTCTCTTTTATTGACAACTCTCAGTAAATAAGCCTATCTGTTTGTGTTTAAGTTAGGAGATATATAATCTTAACTTGAGTTTCATAAAATGTACCTTAGGAAAGATGACTCCAAAATAAGTTTGCCAGCTAACACCTGAAGGCAAATAAAGCACCCATCCAGGTATGTAAAGATGATAAAAAAAGAAGGATAAGTGTTCAGAGTAGGACAGTTAAGAGGAACATTCCATTTTAATAACTGATATACTATAAATCACACCTGACAGAGTAAATTGTAAAAGTACTAAGAATAATCTTAGGCATCATCAAGTGTTAAAACTTCACTCATTCTCAGAGATGGGAGTGGTGAATCTAATTTCTGAGTTTCAGTAATCTATATGCAATAATAACTTCACCATTTTTTTTTTTTGAGATCTGGTATAAAAAACTTAAATCTTCACAGAAACCTAAGAGGAAGGTATTACAGATCTACAGTCTCTTATCTGAAACCACTGAGGCCAGATGTTTGAGAATCCAGAACTGTTTAGATTTTAGAAATGGAGTAGAGTTCATATGAAAGTGAAAATGTTAGTTGCTCAGTCCTGCCCAACTCTTTGCAACCCCATGGACTATAGCCTGCCAGGATTCTCTTTCCATGGAATTCTCCAGTGAAGAATACTGGAGTGGACTGCCATTCCCTTCTCCTGAGATCTTCCTGACCCAGGGATTGAACCTGTGTCTCATGCATTGCAGGCAGATTCTTTACCGTCTGAGCTACCAGCATGTGTTATAAATACTTCCAGCAGGATTTAATGGGCTTCCTTTGTGGCTCACGGGGTCTCAAAGAGACATAACTGAGTGACTAACACTTTCAATTTTTTCTTTCACTATAATCAAACCCTAATATTTCTTCAGAATTCATGAATATTCACAATAAGTGGAAAATGAACATAAACCCTTAATGTTCAGGCCAAGTTTCACCACCAGGTGAGTTTGCCATGAAATTACAACAAAACCAAAGCAACTTCTGTTTTTCAGAGTTCTCTGAATTTTCAGAAAACAGATAATGGATCAGTATTATTATCCACACTTTACAGATAAGGAAAAGGCAGGGGGAGGACTTGCCTGAGGTCACAGGGAAGAGCTGGTTAACAACCAGAATATAAGAATCATCCTGAGACCTGGAACAGGAGCTCCTCATCTCTCATTCTCTTGACTCAACAGTGCATATATTTGTACTTTTATTTTTTCATAATTCTCAACCATGTGGCTATTTTCTGAATCACCTTAAGAGGTACACAATCTTCTCTAACATTAAAATCGAGCTTGAAAGTGATCTACTTATCAGCAATAATCCCTCTTTATTTATTTATCAGTAGAATGGGCTTCCCAGGTGGCGCTCACGGTAAAGAACTCGTCTGCCAATATAGGAGACAAAAGAGACACGGGTTCAACCTCTGGGCTGGGAAGATCCCCTGGACAAGGGCATGGCAACCCACTCCAGTCTTCTTGTCTGAAGAATTCCATGGGCAGAGGAGCCTGGCAGGCTACAGACCATGGGGTCACAAAGAGTCAGAGACAACTGAAGAGACTTGGCATACAAACACATAATAATGTTTGCTCCTTTTAGTGCTGGGAGAAGCACCAAGTGATAGAAGTGAAATTACCCTGGCGCAGGAGGAAGGTGGCCTGCAGTTTAGGACCAGCTGTCTGTCAGTACTTCTATTGTGACTAGGAGGAACTCATGAGTGAGGTCCTGCTGTTTCACATGGTTTGCTGCTGCTGCTGCTGCTGTTGCTAAGTTGCTTCAGTCGTGTCCAACCCTGTGTAACCCCATAGACAGCAGCCCACCAGGCTGCCCCGTCCCTGGGATTCTCCAGGCAAGAACACTGGAGTAGGTTGCCATTTCCCTCTCCGATGGGTGAAAATGAAGTCTCTCAGTCGTGGTTTAAGGTCCTTTATATTCTGGCTTAATCTTTCATTCCCTCTCCTCATCCTCCAAACACACACTTTCTATCCCCCTTTTCTACCCATGCAAACACACCATACACTCATCACGCACAATTCAAGTAAATTTCCCCTGTTTTCCACATTGCAGTGGGACAATTTTGATATCACTCCTCAGGCAGAGATGCATCTAGGTTATAAACCATATTTTCCAATTTTTGTGATGAGTTTTACTACTGACTATATCTAAATGTCTGACTAAGATACATTCCAATTGTTGCTTCCAGTTAAACTTCCCAGACCTGTTGTTCAGTATCAGAGGGGCTGAAGCTAGTCTCATGCAGTTGCTTCTTGACAAAGCCAAGCTGCTTCTACTCAGTGTCCTTTATGGCTTGCAAATTGGTTTTGTAATGGTGTTTAATATTTTTTCCAATACTAAATTAAGTGTCTCTGGCCTATAGTGTTTTCATAATTTCTTAGATTTGTCCACTTCCCCCACCAAATAGCTACTCTCATATTTACCAATTTTCCACACTTCTGCGAGATCACCAAAAATGGGAATCTGGGTGATTCAAGTCAGCAGAGATTGCAAATTGGAATATATCTGGCTTCTTTTAATATCTCTCTTCCTCTCTGGGACTTCTAAAATCTGCCCCTAAAATGCTCCCAAACATTGACTTAAGATTCTTAAGATTTGTTTTGCTTTAATCAGCTCTGTGAAAAAGTGAAAGTTGCTCAGTCAAGACCCTTTGTGACCCCACAGACTGTAGCCCATCAGGCTCCTCTGTCCATGAAATTCCTCAGGCAAGAATACTGGAGTGGGTAGCCCTTCCCTTCTCCAGGGAATCTTCCCGACCTAGGGATGGAACCTGGGTCTCTCATTGCAAGCAGATTCATTACCGTCTAAGCCACCAGGGAAGTCCCCTAAAATACTAGAAAATACATTCATTTTTAAGTGTACATGTTGCTGACTTTTGACAAATGTACACTCCAGTGTAACCACTATCATGAGTAATATACATACACTCTTACTCCTGCCTAACCTTCCTTCAACCTCTAGCTCTCATCAAAATTATCTGATTCCCCTTTTCAGTCATTCCTCTCCCCAACCATTTCTCAGGCATTCATCCACCTGCATTCTCTCATTATACTTTTGCCTTTCTAGAATTTTATAGAAATAGAATAATCATGTGCTTGGATGCTTCTAAGATTCATTTATGTTTTTGTGTGTATTAGCATTCCATTTTATTATTTAGTGGAATTCCATTGTCTATCAAGTCACCAATTATTTTCAGTTTTTTATTAATGATAAATAAAATTCCAGTTGTTTTCCACATCTGTGGCTTCCATATCCATGGATTCAATCAAGCAAGGACTGAAAATATGGGGGGGAGAGGAATTTTCCAATAAGTTCCCAAAACCAAAACTTGGATTTGCCATGCAAGCAACTATTTACATAGCATTCACATTGTAGGAAGCATTATAAGTAATCTAGGGATGATTTAAAGTACAAAAGAGGATGTATGTAGGTTAAATGGAAATAATAGACGATTATTAAGGGACTTAAGCATCTGTGAGTTTTGCTTCTGTGGATTTTGGTATTCATCTGGGATCCTAGGACCAGTCTCCCACGGATATGGAGCAACCAACTGCATTATGAGCATTTACATACACATCTTGGACTTCCCTGGTGGCTCAGACAGTAAAGCGTCTGCCTACAATGAGGAAGACCTGGGTTCAATCCTTGGGTCAGGAAGATCTCCTGGAAGGGAAATGGTGATCCACTCCAGTATTCTTGCCTGGAAAATCACATGGATGGAGGAGCCTGGGAGGCTAGAGTCCACGAGGTGGCAAAGAGTCAGACATGACTGAGCGACTTCACTTTCATATACACATCTTAAGACATGTTTACATTATTTTGATTAAGTACTATAAGTGTGAGTGCTGGTTAAGTGTATGCTTAACTTCATAAGAAACTGCTAAGCTGTTTTAAAAGGAGGCTGTGGTATTTTACAGTATCACTAGCAGTGTAAAAGGGTTTCATATCCTTNGTAACCCCATAGACAGCAGCCCACCAGGCTGCCCCGTCCCTGGGATTCTCCAGGCAAGAACACTGGAGTAGGTTGCCATTTCCCTCTCCGATGGGTGAAAATGAAGTCTCTCAGTCGTGGTTTAAGGTCCTTTATATTCTGGCTTAATCTTTCATTCCCTCTCCTCATCCTCCAAACACACACTTTCTATCCCCCTTTTCTACCCATGCAAACACACCATACACTCATCACGCACAATTCAAGTAAATTTCCCCTGTTTTCCACATTGCAGTGGGACAATTTTGATATCACTCCTCAGGCAGAGATGCATCTAGGTTATAAACCATATTTTCCAATTTTTGTGATGAGTTTTACTACTGACTATATCTAAATGTCTGACTAAGATACATTCCAATTGTTGCTTCCAGTTAAACTTCCCAGACCTGTTGTTCAGTATCAGAGGGGCTGAAGCTAGTCTCATGCAGTTGCTTCTTGACAAAGCCAAGCTGCTTCTACTCAGTGTCCTTTATGGCTTGCAAATTGGTTTTGTAATGGTGTTTAATATTTTTTCCAATACTAAATTAAGTGTCTCTGGCCTATAGTGTTTTCATAATTTCTTAGATTTGTCCACTTCCCCCACCAAATAGCTACTCTCATATTTACCAATTTTCCACACTTCTGCGAGATCACCAAAAATGGGAATCTGGGTGATTCAAGTCAGCAGAGATTGCAAATTGGAATATATCTGGCTTCTTTTAATATCTCTCTTCCTCTCTGGGACTTCTAAAATCTGCCCCTAAAATGCTCCCAAACATTGACTTAAGATTCTTAAGATTTGTTTTGCTTTAATCAGCTCTGTGAAAAAGTGAAAGTTGCTCAGTCAAGACCCTTTGTGACCCCACAGACTGTAGCCCATCAGGCTCCTCTGTCCATGAAATTCCTCAGGCAAGAATACTGGAGTGGGTAGCCCTTCCCTTCTCCAGGGAATCTTCCCGACCTAGGGATGGAACCTGGGTCTCTCATTGCAAGCAGATTCATTACCGTCTAAGCCACCAGGGAAGTCCCCTAAAATACTAGAAAATACATTCATTTTTAAGTGTACATGTTGCTGACTTTTGACAAATGTACACTCCAGTGTAACCACTATCATGAGTAATATACATACACTCTTACTCCTGCCTAACCTTCCTTCAACCTCCAGCTCTCATCAAAATTATCTGATTCCCCTTTTCAGTCATTCCTCTCCCCAACCATTTCTCAGGCATTCATCCACCTGCATTCTCTCATTATACTTTTGCCTTTCTAGAATTTTATAGAAATAGAATAATACTGTGCTTGGATGCTTCTAAGATTCATTTATGTTTTTGTGTGTATTAGCATTCCATTTTATTATTTAGTGGAATTCCATTGTCTATCAAGTCACCAATTATTTCCAGTTTTTTATTAATGATAAATAAAATTCCAGTTGTTTTCCACAGCTGTGGCTTCCATATCCATGGATTCAATCAAGCAAGGACTGAAAATATGGGGGGGAGAGGAATTTTCCAATAAGTTCCCAAAACCAAAACTTGGATTTGCCATGCAAGCAACTATTTACATAGCATTCACATTGTAGGAAGCATTATAAGTAATCTAGGGATGATTTAAAGTACAAAAGAGGATGTATGTAGGTTAAATGGAAATAATAGACGATTATTAAGGGACTTAAGCATCTGTGAGTTTTGCTTCTGTGGATTTTGGTATTCATCTGGGATCCTAGGACCAGTCTCCCACGGATATGGAGCAACCAACTGCATTATGAGCATTTACATACACATCTTGGACTTCCCTGGTGGCTCAGACAGTAAAGCGTCTGCCTACAATGAGGAAGACCTGGGTTCAATCCTTGGGTCAGGAAGATCTCCTGGAAGGGAAATGGTGATCCACTCCAGTATTCTTGCCTGGAAAATCACATGGATGGAGGAGCCTGGGAGGCTAGAGTCCACGAGGTGGCAAAGAGTCAGACATGACTGAGCGACTTCACTTTCATATACACATCTTAAGACATGTTTACATTATTTTGATTAAGTACTATAAGTGTGAGTGCTGGTTAAGTGTATGCTTAACTTCATAAGAAACTGCTAAGCTGTTTTAAAAGGAGGCTGTGGTATTTTACAGTATCACTAGCAGTGTAAAAGGGTTTCATATCCTTGACAGCACTTCAGTTCACTCACTCAGTCGTGTCCAACTCTGCAATCCCGTGAACTGTATACACAAAGGTTCCCTGTCCATCACCAAATCCTGGAGCTTGCTCAAACTCATGTCCAGCAAGTTGGTGATGCCATCCAACAATCTCATCCTCTTTCATCGACCCTTTCCTCCTGCCTTCAATCTTTCCCAGCATCAGGGTCTTTTGCAGGGAGTTGGATATTCGCATCAGGTGACCAGAGTTTTGGAGCTTCAACTTCAGCATCAGTCCTGCCAATGAATATTCAGGACTGATTTCCTTTAGGATGGACTGGTTGGATCTCCTTGCAGTCCAAGAGACTCTCAAAAGTCTTCTCCAACACCACAGTTCAAAAGCATCAATTCTTTGGCACTCAGCTCTCTTTATGGTCTAACTTTCACATCCATACATTACTACTGGAAAAACCATAGCTTTGACTAAATGGATCTTTGTTTGCCAAGTCATGTCTATGCTTTTTAATATGCTGTCTAGGTTGGTCACAGCTTTTCTTCCAAGGAGCAAGTGTCTTTTAATTTCATAAATTTTGACTAGACAGTCACCATCTGTAGTGATACTGGAGCCCAAGAAAGTAAAGTTTCACTGTTTTCATTGTTTCCCCATCTAATTGCCATGAAGTGGTGGGACAGGATACCATAATTTTTTGTTTTTTTGAATGCTGAGTCTTAAACCAGCTTTTTCACTCTCTTCTTTCACTTTCATCAAGAGGCTCTTTAGTTTCTCTTTGCTTTCTGGCATAAGGGTGGTGTCATCTGAATATCTGAGGTTATTTATATTAAGGAATATTCACTCCAACATTTTGCATGATGTAATCTGTATATAAGTTAAATAAGCAGGGTGACAATATACAACTTTGATGTACTTCTTTCCCAATCTTGAACCAGTTCGTTGTTCCATGTCTGGTTCTAACTGTTGCTTCTTGACCTGCATACAGATTTTTCAGGAGGCAGGTAAGGTGGTCTGGTATTCCCATCTCTTTAAGAATTTTCCAGTTTGTTGTGATCCATACAGTCAAGGCTTTAAAGTAGTCAATGAAGCAGATATTTTCCTTAAAATTTATTTCTTTTTCTATGATCCAATGGATATTGGCAATTTGATCTCTGGTTCTTCTGCCGTTTCTGAATCCAGCTTGAACATCTGGAATTTCAGTTCACATTCTATTGAAGCCTAGCTTGGAGAATTTTAAGCATTACTTTGCCAATATGTGAGATAAGTGCAATTGTGCAGTAGTTTGAACATTCTTTGGCACTGCCATTTTTGGGACTGGAATGAAAACTGACCTTTGCCAGCACTTGGTATTGTCAATTTCAATGCCATCCTCGTAGGTATGTACTGGTTTTCATTGTGACTTAAATTAACATCCCCCTGATGTTTAATGATCCCGAGTATCTATTCATGTACATATATAGATTTCATTTATATTTATACTGTATATAAAAAGTTTAAAATATATATTTATATTCATTTTGTATTTTACAGACAGATTTTCAATTTGTTTCTGAAGCCTCTGCTCAAATTGTTTATACTTTTAAATTTTTCATTTTTTAAAATGAGTTGTGTGTGTTCCTTTTTGACTACAAGAGTTCTTTATATATTCTAGATACAGGTCCTTATACCCTGTAAGTTTTTAAAATATATTTTGTCCAGGTTCTCTCTTACCTTTTGTACCTTACTCTTTCTGACTTCCCAAAACAGCTAATTTTAGGAAATTATCAATATTTTGCCTTTAATACTCACGCATGTTGTCTCCTAAAAAAATCTGGTCTAATCCAATGTGAGAAGAATTTTCCATGATTTCCTACAGATTTATAATCATAACTCTTGCATTTAGTTCTATATCTACTTTCAGCCTCTTCTTTCTCCCCTCCTGTTCCTCTTCTTTTTAATGGATATTCAATTGTTCTAGCACCATTTGTTGAAAAGATTATATTTTCCTTCTAAATTGCATTAGTAATTTTTTTGAAAATTAACTAACTGAATGCACTCAAATCTTTATTTGGACAGTGCCTTCTTCTCTACTGATCTAGTATTCATAGTATTCAATAGTATTACTATAATACTGTCTAGATTACTCTATCAGTTCAGTTCAGTCACTCAGTCATGTCCTACTCTTTGTGACCCATGGACTATAGAACACCAGGTTTTCCCATCCATCACGAACTCCTGGAGTTTACTCAAATTCATGTCTATTGTGTTGGTGATGTCATCCAACCATCTCATCCTCTGTCATCCCCTTCTCCTTCCATCTTCAATCCTTACCAGCATCAAGGTCTTTTCAAATGAGTTGGTTCTTCACATCAGGTGGCCAAAATATTGGAGTTTCAGCTTCAGAATCAGTCCTTCTAGGACTGATGTCCTTTAGGATGGACTGGTTGGATCTCTCTGCTGTCCAAGGGACTATCGAGAGTCTTCTCTAACAACACAGTTTAAAGTCATCAATTCTTTGTCTCACATCCACACACGACTACTGGAAAAACCAAAGCTTTGACTAGACAGACCTTTGTTGGTAAAGTAATGTCACTGCTTTTTAATATGCTGTCTAGGATTACGCTATAGCAAGTCTTAAAATCAGGCAATCTGAGTCTCCCAATTTTGTTTTTTTTCAAAATTGCTTAGTTATTCTAGATATTTTGAATTTCCATATAATATTTACCAGAAATTTGTCAATTCCCACAAAAGTGTCTGGTGGAATTTTAGATGAACTTGTGTTCAATATATAGGTCATCTTGAAGAGAACTGATATCTTAAAAACATTGTGCCTTCTAATCCATGAATGTGGTACATATCTCCATTTAATTAGAACATCTTTAATTCTTCTCAGGAATAGTCTTCAGTAAGCAAATCTTCCACAGGTTTGTTTGATTGCTTCCTCAGTATTTTTTAAATTGCTATAAAAATAGTTTTTAATTGTTGTAAATATTTTAAATTTTTTCATTTCTAACTGTATATTGTNATTTAATTAGAACATCTTTAATTCTTCTCAGGAATAGTCTTCAGTAAGCAAATCTTCCACAGGTTTGTTTGATTGCTTCCTCAGTATTTTTTAAATTGCTATAAAAATAGTTTTTAATTGTTGTAAATATTTTAATTTTTTTCATTTCTAACTGTATATTGTAAATATTATTTACAACATTTTTAAACTGTAAATCATATTTTAAATCTTTAATTTTTAACTGTATTTTCCATTTCTAAATAAAATGACTGTTAGTTCTAGTAGTTTTTTGTAGATATAATTTTCTACATAGATGATCATGTCAACTGCAAGAAAAGCCAGTTTCTTCTTTTCTAATATGCATAAATTTTAATTTTTTTCCTTGTCTCACTTCATGAGTTAAACTATGGTTCAGTTTGCTATTATTTCCTTTTTCTTCTTTATATTTGAAACTTTGCTTTAAGATGACTGCTTTTAGACTTTCATAGTTTCCTAATATAAGCTTTTAATTCTATGAAGTTCACTTTAAGCACTCTTTTACATATATTGACAACCTTTGATGTATCTAATTTTTAACACTGAGGAATATATGAGACAGTTCTTATGGGAGGATTTGGTTCTATTATTCTTCATATCCAATATATTATAAGGGACTACATATACATTCTTGAGAAAAACAATTCTTTCTCTGGGCTTTTGGTTCATTTCATGGATTCCATTTCCATTGATGGTTTGAACTTATTTACCCTTTGTACATTTTCTTACCATTCTAAACAGATTTTCTTTCATTGCTGTTCCAAGATTATACGTATATGTAT
>SJYV01027655.1:1053398-1087632 GCA_006410875.1 Neotragus pygmaeus
AAAAAAATCTGGATGCTCCCCAGTGATACAAGAAGATATAATTATCTGTGGAGTGAAAATTTTTCTAGCAACAACCATGGTGGACAGAGAATTCCCACCCCTCACTCCACTGGACAAACTTAGTTTCATTCTGTAACAGACAGTTGAGAGAACAGACTCAGAAGAAAGGTCACACCAGAAGTCAGCAATGGGACAGATTAGATTCTGTGACTCCCAACTTCCTTCAAACTCCATGATTTTTTTCACTATTAACCATTTCTATATCTCTTCGAAGAATCTGTGATACAGGGTCATCAGAGGGCCTCCTCAGCGTGTGCACACCCACACAGTAGGCAAGAAATGATAAAGCCAACCACCAGCTTCCCTTCAATGCCACGTGACATTCCTGACTGACCACGCCACACTCCAGGGCACAGCTCTGGGTTTCAGCAGGCACTTACCCTTAAGGGACAGCAAGTGTCTTCCGTCCCCCTCAGGGTGACTCATTGTTCCTAACAGCCAGCAAAGCCCTGGGCTTCTACACCTGTACTCCCTCTCCCCTCAGGACCCCAACCTGATGCTCTGCTCCTCTCTCGGGTCCCACCTCAGCACATCAACAAGGCAGCCTTGGGGCACTAAGGCATCAGTCCTGTGCAGACCTCAGGCCACGGCCCACCAGGAATGCATCCTCTTCCTGGCTAGGACACTGTCTCATACTGTGGATCTGATATTAGCAGGAGTCCCTCCCCGGTGGCTGTCCTTCTTCTACCCCTGGATGCTAGAGTTGAAAGTTACTATCTACACTCCCACACATGTTCTGGTTCTCTTTTAAAATGACTCTCAGTACACGGTTACTAAACCTTTGGTCATGCTGAAGGTTGTGTCTTTCTAGTGAGCAGAAACACATTTAGAACCTGTTGACTGCTAGAAACACTTTAAACCTTAACCCTACTGAATGGCTCAGGCACCTTTTGCAAGATGACACCAATCATATCTGTTCTCTTTCATTAGATTCATTACTTATTTTGGACTTTCACTTGCAAATAAACCCTAAAAGTGAACCCTCTATGCCAATCATTTTAATGTGTTTGGATCTGTGAGAGACTCTTTTTACTGAATGGCTAGAGGGACCAGTCTTAGGAGAATAGATGGGAGAATATGCCCAGACAAGTAGAAGGTAACAGCATCTACTGATTTCTATAAATCTCACCATCACTCATTCATTTGTGGAGTCTGTCAGAGTTTATAGAATATTTTCATACATGCTATTCATTTAATTCTAATTTTATGAGAAAATCATCTTTATCCCCTTTCTGTTGATGAAGAATCAGGCTCAAGTAGGTAAACTAGTCTGCTCACAACAGCAACAAAAAAAAAGATAGAAGACAGGGTCAAGCCTCTAATCTAGGTTTTAATGTCA
Source organism: Neotragus pygmaeus (assembly GCA_006410875.1). Lineage (NCBI taxonomy): Eukaryota > Metazoa > Chordata > Mammalia > Artiodactyla > Bovidae > Neotragus > Neotragus pygmaeus. The sequence continues at coordinate 1,054,798 of SJYV01027655.1, forward strand.
AATCCAGAGCAGTTACTGTACATGTACACACATCAGATGGTGTACTGAATAATGCCTCCCAGTGCATTTACAGAGCCTGTACTCTGTTCAAGTCACCATATTACATGCAAGGATGGGGGCAAGTCCCTATCCTCCAGAAATTTACCACTTGGGAAAAAACAATATACATATAAATACAGCTGGTACAAACAGAATATACAATTAAGATATATAATGAAACAAAAATGCCAAAGATTTCTGACTTCAAAAATCACAGGTTACTTAGAGGACTTGAAATTTTTTTTTTCACCTAACAAGGATGTAGGCTGATGAACATTGCAATAAATACACTCTAAACACTCTGGGTACATACCTCCCCCATTTCTCTTTCTCTCTCTCTCACTTACATAGGGTTAAACTGTTTTTAGAATATCAAGAGTTCAACAGTTTTTTCTATAGAGAGGAAAAAAGAAACAAGTCAACAAATTCCTAAAACAAATGAACAGCTTCCAAAGTAGACTGAATTATTACTAGACATTCACTATTTTGAGGATTACTTCAGAGAAAAGAAAAATTTAAAGATCTGTAACTTTCAACAAACCACACCATTCACCATCTCGAATGCTCAAATATCCTGATACAGCTTCAGGAAGAAGACCATATTCGACATCTATTAAAAAATAAGCTAATATGTATTGACAATAACTTAGTAGATATTATTACTCTCATCTGCCAGATAAATGAATCAAGACTCAGAAAGATTAAATAAGTTGCCAATCTTTCAGAACTTTCAAATGGCAGGGCCAGGGCCAATTCCATGCCCATTGATGGCTACCTCTGGCTCCTAACCTGCACAATGAAAGCAAAGCGTGCTAGGGAAGCAATAGTTTCACCCCCTGCAAACCCCTGTTGTGGCACCCACGTGATGCAGCCCTCCAAGATTCAAGTTCCTCATCTCTAAGATGGAAGATAATGCCACCGCTCATCATAAGTTTGTCATGAGGGCTAAAAGGGGGAAAACCTGCCATATCTACAGCCCAGTTCTAAGCCTGCAGTATCTACAGCCCAGTTCTAAGCCTGCAGTATCTACAGCCCAGTTCTGAGTTCCAGATAAATGCTTGATAAACAGGAGCTCTCAACATATCACTGTGTTAAGTTTCAGCACTTATTTCCACTGTGTAGCTTTACTGCAAGACCAACGACCAGCACAATTATTTAAGTGACACAGAGGATTTTCAAAAGAAAATTCTAAAGATTAATCTTTGACTCAAGTCCTAGCTAACATATGGGAAAATATGTTTTGGGGTGAATCAGGAAACAAAAAAAAGAAAGATGGAAAGAAAAAGTTGGAAGGCTGGTTGTATCACAATAACTGACATCAATAAAACTGATTCTTCTTTTTATTTCTGAGGTTCCTAATAAAGCATCATGTTTTCTTATTTATTCTGGGTAGGGGAAGCAGTTTCGCTTCTTGTACTTCTACCTACAGTATTTAAACTGTAATCCTACTGTCTTGTGATTAGCAAAGGGTTTTAAATCACTCCATGAAAGAGGTCCAACACTAATTGTTGAAAATCATTGTTACTCTGCTATTTTATATCCTTCATTCCTTTCACCTCAGAGAACTGGATGCCCAGGTGTAAATATAATAGGATTTAAAAATGAGGGAAATGAGTAGCAAATAGATTTCAAAATATAAACAGAGGCCCTGTTTGTTGAGCTGCTTCGATTTACTGTGTTTTCATTACACTTTTTAAAATATGCTACAATGCATTTGAGAAAGTTTAAAAGACTTTAGGGTTCCTTTAACTGCAGCTCTCCTTAAGTTTCCAAGTGGACAACAATGAAATGAATTTCATTCAAGGCTACACTATCTTAGAGGTAAACTGCTGAGTTTCTTTATTTCACATAAATACAGAAAGTCAGCATGCTGAAATACTGAGATCCCAGGAGTATTGTTAAGATACTGCCAGAAAGGAAAGGTGTAACTGAATAAATTATATCAGATTTGCTGTTCAACACCTTTAATCCAAGCCTTAAAACTTTGGCTCTCCTCCACCTTTTTAAACAAATCCATAAGAACTAAAATAATTTTGAGATGTTTATTTCCATAGTGGGTAATTAGGGACTGTGAAGGCCATGGATACCTTTATGTCTTGTGTGCTAGGGGTGGGGATAGGAAGTGGTGAGTAGGGAAGAGATTTAAACAAACCTTTACCTCTACTTACAACACCTCTTAACAGCTTATCATAATGTTACTTCTATTTGTTTTAGAGTTCATTTATTGAAGATGGAAACATGCTTCATCTTGCTCCCTTTTTCTGCATTCTTCATACACTTAATATTCTAATTAGCCCCAATGGGGAAAAAAGTGCAACCTTTCTTAGTTATGCCTTGGATTTAGAGTGTATCTATTAAAATGTTTTAGAAATAACAAAAAAAAAATAATTAAACAAACCTGTTAAGAGAAGCTCCCATAACCAACAAATCTAAAATGTTACCAGGAAGAAAACAGATACGACACTCTTAGAAGGAGAAAAGAAGGAAGAATGGAAGACAGGGAAGGAGGGTCCCATGGAGGGAGGAAAAGAGGAGAGAGAGAGGAAAGGAGGGAAGAAAGAGGCCCAAGAAGTTGTGGAGGACAGTGTGATGGCTTAGCTCATATTTAAACTCATGGGACTTCTCTGATAGCCCAGTGCATAAAACTGCACTTCCAAGACAGGAGACATGAGTTCAATCCCTGGTCAGGGAACTATGATCCTGCATGCCATGCAGTATGGCCAAAAACTTAAAACAAAATAAAACCTCATATGGAAACATTTATCACCTCATTAATGCTGAATTCAGTATAGTAAGAGGGATGAAAATTTCATTTCTGCTTAAAGAGTTGTTCTTTGAGCTGTGGATAGGATTGCCAGATACAATTCAGCACAAACAGTTAAACTTAATTTCAAAACCAATAAATCATTTTTTAATATAAGTATATCACAAATATGGCATGGAGTATACTTAAGGTAAAAAAAAAATGTGTTTATCTGAAACTCATATTTAACTGAACTTCTTGGATTTATTTTTTGTTGTTGTTGTTAAATCTGGCAACCCTAACTGGGAGTAATCTATAGAAGTTTTCTTAAATTTTTATTATTGAAACGTTGTATTTATTGAACCCCATACCTATTTTCCACAGTTATTAAAATTTTGCCAATCTTGCTTCAGCATCAAGGAGATTATGACAGGCAGGAAAGAGGGAAGAAAAGAGGAATATCTTGGACAGAGGGAATAGCAGAAGATCAGGTATGGAGGTTGAAAAGCAAAACAAAAATCATCTTCTCATGCCTGACTGTGGGTCAGAGCAAAGATTTGTAATCCTAGCTTACACAAAGAACACAATCCTCACAGACACAGAAGGCTTGCTCTCCTGCGTACCAATTTAGTGTGTATTCTCAAGAAAAGTTACATAACTCTATCTGAGAAGTGAGGATAGTATTTGCTATCTTGACAGGTTTGTTATAAGGATTAAATGTGATAATATATATGGGTATGTGTGCTGAAAAAGAAAAAAAATTATAAACAGAAAGGGATTATTGTTATTAGTGGGAGACTGGGCCAGCAAGGAACACTTTGATCAAAGCATGTCATGCTTAGAGGTCAGTGTGAAGTCACTGACAATAGGCCATCTACCATTCTTGATCCGTGTGTTGGAAAGAACCCTCTGTCTGACCCTGAAGAGGAGGAGCTAGAGGGGAACAGAGTTGGGGCCAAGTGTGCTAGATGAACCAGAGGTCTGTGTGCTTCCTACGGTATGGAACCACTGAGAATAGGGATGAGACACATTGCCAAAACAGTTATCAGCAAGACGTCACTGACTCAAAGACTCTGGGGGAGTGAGATGAGAGATAGAGGCATGCATTGGTTAAGTTATAGCATTATTTCTGCATGCCATAGGGCAAGACCTTTTGGTTTGTCCAACCTAATACTTCCCAGTGCTAAAAGGTATTTTCTAAACAAATCCATCTTCCCTAAATGAAGTTGCCCTTAATAAATGCTGATGACTCTTGCAAACCTCTAACACTCTGGGCAATTAAGTTTCATATTATATGCCAACTGAAATCAGAAAATCTACTCTTCAGAGAACAATTCTTGACATTTTAGCTGCACATGTATATCTGATTTATCTCCTCAGATGAATCAAATTAAAAAAAAATCTCTTCTTCCAAAATGGACATTTTCCTAAATGTAAAATGTTAATAGTATCAAGGGTGAAACCTCTTGAAAACAGTAAGTACTCATGGAAATAAACCACTATCCAATCAATCAAAGAAATGTGCATTCTGAGTACTTCCTTTAAAGATATATCTGCTGACAGTAACATCTGATTATTAAGCCAAATCTTCCCTAACTCACTTTTACAAATATTTTAGAATGGTTTGAACGCAGATATGCTCAGCTTGCAAGCAAACAGCTGCTAACAGAATGGGGACTAAGCAAGCAGTAAGAATGTACTGCAGTGCTTTCATTATGCTCACTATATCTGAGACATCAGGCAGTTGGTATATGCACACATAGTATTTCCACTCATTTTATCTTTCTAGCCACCTGATTCATCTCCAGTTGGGAATCAGATCCAGCCCCTACCCCCCCAAAATGCTCAATGATTCCCAATCAAAGGATTAAGGACAGAGAGCTGGCAAAGATCATTTGTTTTAAAGGCTTTCATAACCTACAATTTATTCTTCCCTCTTTTAACCTGTTTGCATCAGGAGTTGAAGTTTATCAAATTTAACCATTTATCCGTACTCTCTGAAACTATATGTCACTGTGACATATAGTTTAGCTTCCTAAGCTTTTCAGAATCTGAGAAAGTAAAGCTCAATGGAATTTAACCTGCAAATCCTATAACTCTACATGTGGGATCCCAACCTGGGTACAATACTGGACTCCACTAAGGTCACAGCAAATGAGGGACATATCAGATTAAGAACTCCAGGTTTCTTTCTCACAGTACCCCTTTCATGGGACCAGACCACTGATCTCTAGCCCAGTCAAGATTAAAATATTTTAATCTTGCTGTATGATTCAGCTCTCAAAGTTGAAAACTGTGTAAACTTTAACAAGATTAGCAAAAATAAAAAGGGAAAAAAATTTAAGAAATCAACATCTAATTATTATATTTGAACAAAATATCAAGATAAACATTTAAAAAAAAAAAGAATGTCCCATTCTAAGCAAATATTTAGGAATTAGGTTCCAATGGGGCAAGGACGGAGAGGCGAGATACAGTGTGCTTGCTCTGTTTAGTGTACCAAACACTCTCATCAAACTAGTTAGATTATGATCTTAATCACTAACATCAATGAAAGCAACCTACAAAAGTTCAGGAACCTACTTCCCAATTGCTAGGAAAGATCTGTCCTGCAGCAGCAGCAGCAGAACAGTCAGAGAGAGACATGCACAGAACGTACACAGAATGAAAGGTCTTTTACTTTTGTTGCTTTTCAGCAGAAATCTCTAATGGAAAATTCCTGATTTAGACCAAGAGGAGCAGGAGCAATCCCATAAATCTGAAAGGCACAAAACCTACTGCCTTCACCTCCTAGTATCAAGTGGGTAAGCAAGCATAAGAACCTATGTTTTCGAAATAGAATGTGGATAAATTCTCATCAAGTCTCTCCTCTCCAAAACTTAAAAAAAAAAAAATGTCAGACTATCAAAGCACTGTCAGTGCCAGTAAAACACATCATTAAGGTGAGTAATTTTCCTGTTTACTTCAAACACTTTTTTTCCCAAACTCAAACCTGGGCAGGTCTGATCAGGTAAGGCTTTGGAACCAGTAAAAGCGTCCCCAATTTCTACATAAACGCTGCAGGCCATGGGCAAGAACAAGTCTCAACTGAGCACTCCACAGTAGTCAAGCTTCCCGGCGCCTCCGGTCTTGTCTCCCTCATTCCTTACAAGTATCGTCATGTCTCCTAACCTTCAAAATCTGTTTTATCTGCAATACACATACACACATGCACACACACATACCACTTGTTTTCTTCCTTCTACCTGCAATTAATATATCTGTACACTCTGAACAAAACTTCTTCAGGATGATTCTTTATTTCCCATGCATCTTTCAAAATAAGATAAATGGTAGAGTGCAAAAGAATCATTCTTTTCTAATTGCTAAAACTGATCTGGTTTCAAAACCCAGTGGAGCAGAGACCTAACTTTTTTATTTTATTTTTTCTTTAGGGAAACAGTTACTATTATCTTAAACAAATGTCTTCAAGATCTACCTTCTATGAAAATTTATCTATAACACAGTTTGTGTTTTACTTCTTAAAAGAAAAGAAATTAAGAGAAAAATTGCTATCTTTAAGGTCAGATTAATCTTTCAAATTGGTTTCTATCTAAGGAAACAGGAAGTTAGAGTTACAGTTTAGTCCTAGAACTATTTTGTCTATGTGGACAGATAGTAGATCTTGAGCTGACTTCCCAGTCTATAAAACAGAGCATTAAAAAATATCCTGGGATCACAGGGATATTATGAGTTCTACTGCTTGCAGAGCACTTCGCATTCTTTGGGTGAGAGGTGTTGGGCTACTTATGAAGACACTGCACTTACATAATCCTAAACACGCTCACCAATTGGGAAGGTAGTTTTCAAGCCAAAGGCACAATGTTTTCTTTATACTTAGATATGAACTTATTTGCATACCAGCCTGAAGTTCTCATTTGCTCCTGTTCATTCACCCTACTTTCTTCTTGATGCCATCACTGTCACTACTTCTGCTTTCTCCCACATATTTTGCTTGTTTTAGGTAGCACAGGGAGTGGAGAGAAAATTAAATAATGATCTAGGATTTACACTGAGTGGGAAGTTCGTATTATTCCCCTACCCCAGGGGCAGGGAGATGGACGTAAAATAAAGGAACCAGGAGTAGAAGGCTTTAGCAAAACTAATTTCATTTACTGGTTATCAATAGGGAATCAGGAAAGATCTAGTCTGTCTTTCTCTCTTTATCTCATTAGAAGTGTTTAAATTGGGGTAGGCCAAAATGACAGCTATAAAATAGTAACAGCCATGAAACAGTGAAAACCAAGATAATAACAGGAAGGACCCTTCATTCAAGGGTCATTCACTCCTGGATTGATAGCATTGCTTTGCTATTTTTGGCTAGATGATATCAGGCCTAGAAAGATACATATCTCTGCATCTATAAAATGTGAATATTATTCACCTACCTTGCAGAATTCTTATATGAATCAGTTGTTATAATATTAAGTGCCTTGTGGAGCTTGTGACCTGATGCTCAATAAATGGTACCTGGCAATTCATCTCCACTATCTGCATTTTGAAACTGGTCATCAGTGGCTAACTCCTGACACCATAACATCATATTCAGGGGACCAAGCATAACTGACTATATGATCAGGGGTAAAATTTTAAGTCAAACATTCAGTTCAGTTCAGTTCAGTAACTCAATCGTGTCCGACTCTTTGCAACCCCATGAATCACAGCATGCCAGGCCTCCAAACATTATGTTTCATTAAGAAAGGAGTGAAGAAGCAAACGGGTTTTTATTTTACCCTCCTTTGCTAGGTCATTACTGTAACTTTTGGTTTAGCTGGTAAGTAGTCTCCAGTTCTAGTTACTGTGTCTGAGTTGTACACAGTATTGCACCTGAGCCATCTACTCAGGACAGCTGGTCTTGAGCAAACTCCTTGAAGTCAGGAAATCAGCTCTAATAGCTGTCCATCTGCCAGTCCCTGGGCTTGATTATAAGAACAGTATAAGGACTTCCCTGACAGTCCAATGGTTAAGACTACTTGCAGTCAATGCAGGGGGTGGATGCAGGGGGGAGAGGGGTCTGATCCCTGGTTGAAGAACTAAGAACTACATGCCAGGTAGTGTGGCAATTATTTCATTTTTTTAAAAGGAAGACAGCGCCATCTTTCCTGTCTCTAGGAGGACAGGAGAGTCTCACTTTGGTGAAACTCCTTAAAAAAAAAAAAAGGATAGTGTAGCCCATCATGCCCTATACAGAGAACACAAAGCTAACTTCCATGTTTTTCACTCACCAATCACTTAGTAAAACCTACTGAGAGAAAGAAATTAGAATGATCACATGGTGTGAAGCTTCATTTCTCCTAATGAGAACGTGATAGCTTTAATGCACCCCAAGCTCCGAGCCAAAAAATAAAGTGCAAGCCCTATGGATTGTAAATCAAAAATTACTACTTATCAGCCAAATGCCCGCTTCTTTAATTATAGTGTTCCTGTAACAGAGGAATAAAATGAGGAGGAGGGAGGAGGCTCAAACAGTGCAAAAGTGGAATGGGCTTGCACTGCTCTTGTAACATGAGCACTTGACCAGAAAGCAGAGTCCTAACTCCACCACCTAGTCATCTAGAGACTCAGACTCTTCACCTTCCCTGTGAGCTTCTGTATCCTCCTCCCACACTGGAAGATGAGGGTAATGCCCTAACCATGGAGTGCTGTTGTGAAGCTCACACTGTGGAAGTTAAAATAATCTGCACATTGCAAATGTATACCTAAAACCAAGACTTACAAAGATCATGTAAGAAACATCTTCAAAGAGAATGACAAAATTTTCTGCCTACTTAAACTACCCTCTGCAATAGATTGATACTTAAGCCAATCAACTGGGTGGAAAACTAATAATAAAGCTAACTAGTTAATCCATGTGGAAATATTTCACAGTCGCAGAAAGAACTCAGGAGCCAAGAGACCTCAACCAGATAAATAACTATTATCTACGTCAAAATTACAAGGATTTTTGTTGCTGTCGTCAGAGCTAGAGCCTGTTTTCACCTCACTAGACTCTGAACTCCTATCAGTTTTCATTTCAGGGGAANGGAGCCAAGAGACCTCAACCAGATAAATAACTATTATCTACGTCAAAATTACAAGGATTTTTGTTGCTGTCGTCAGAGCTAGAGCCTGTTTTCACCTCACTAGACTCTGAACTCCTATCAGTTTTCATTTCAGGGGAAGCTGGCAGCATTGGTATTGGAAAGAGAAACCACACAGACAACAGAAGGCCAGGCTGTTCCTCTGAGTTAGCATGTCAGTACTATCTCATCCAGAAAAAGCTGGCATAGGAACTTTGGCTTTTCTTCCCCTGCCCCATTTCCCTAGTAATAGAAGAGAACAATTTTACACAGTGGTTTAAACCTTACAGAGTCCTATACTATTCTGTGTCTCAATTGCTCCAGATCTTGTAAGTGATGTTCACTCCACTTTTACACATTCATTCCTTGTTCCACTAATGTTTATAGAACATGCTTTCTTATTCCTTCGATGCCCAGAAAAGTACTTTATTTTTTTCTTAATGCCCATATTAATTTGGTTCTTTACTATAACTATAAATACACTTACAATTATGATTATAGATCATCAGCTGTCTTCTCAGCCAAAAGATTGGATTCTAGATGAAGAATTCATATTTATCTTTCACTCAAGTGGTTAAGTATAGCAAAAATAAAAAATCTTGCATGCTTTGGAAAGAGAAATGACACATATACAAAACAGGCAAATGAAAAATATATTTGAGATTAATACATATTTCACTGAAGTCTGTGGTAAAACATCAGGAAAGAAAAGATGTTAATGAGTTCAACTCCTGTCACTAAACTAGAAGTTTTGCACTCCAATAAAATGAAGGTTCCTATTGACCTTCCAGGTGGTTTTCAGAATTTTTTTTAATTTGATAAAATGAACTTTACTCTTAACCTTTGCCATGAAAATGGGAGTCACAATAAATCAAATTGAAAGGTAGATTAAAAAAAGGTTATTTTGTTTTTCAAACCCATGAATTATCTACCCTTTGTATCAGGAACTATGATAGACTGATAAAAGTGTAGCTCTTAACTACAATTTGTAAATGTTTAGCTTTATTTACCTATAAGAGTTTCTGTCTAAACTTGAACCCCAGATATGCTGAACTGTTTTCAAGTTAACAATAGTTTCATGCTTTCTTACCAAAACCCTCCTCCCCATTCCTATTCTAATCCCAGTAAATGGGCACTGGCCATTCTTTCCAAAGTCCAAGAAAATGAAGACTGACAGTGTAGCTAATATGTTATCAGTATCAATACTTCCCAAATTGTATAAAGAAAGATTATTATATAGCAGTGCAATGTGCCTGTTTAATGAAGTACAAATATACTCCCAAAAAACCAGTTTATTCTGGCTAAAAAAAAAGTCAAGGCTACATTTTGATTTGCTAATGAAAGGACTAAAAGGGCTAATATTTGAATAAAGCTGTCAGAAAAGTATAGAGATCACTGACATTCAATTTAGTTAAGAAGGGTAAGGAAGTAATTTTCAAAGAAGTTGTTTCAAACACTATCTAGATATAATTTTAATACATGCACTCCTCTCTAAGTCTTCCACTCCTTTCCTTAATATCTGGGTCAAATAATTAAGTGAAGGAGAAGGGGAAGCAGACTCTCTGAAAACAGACAGATTCTAACTTGTTTGCTTGGATCTAGCTTTCAGATCCAAATGCTTAAAACTCTTAATCATATTATACTTAAGTACCAGCTAGAGCACTCTCTGCAGTGTACTTTTCAGAAACAGTATATTCTAGGCACTAAAGCAGGAAGAAACATTGAATTTATTTCCTGATTCCTCTTTTCAGATGCTTCGATTTCTAGGCAGGTGATTTACAAAGTCTTCCCTTTTGGTCCAATTCCTATAGCTAGGTTTAGAAATATAGTATCTGTCAAGAAAATGTTGAATTTTTCTTTGGGCATCAGTAAAAAGGAAAGCAGTTTTTTTAAAAAACAGTAAATATCCTTTGTAACAAATTTATCTCTAACACTCAGCAAAAAGGAATCGAGATTTTATAATTCAACTCACTGAACTGAACTAAAGGACAACCATAGGTTAAAGCACATTTTTCCAGTTATTGATTTTGTAAAATTGCATTGCTTTTTTTTTTCATAACATGCTCCTTTTTCTTCTTCATTACACCCCAAACTAAAGTGAAAGATGCTTCCATTTTCTGTGAGCTACTGACATATATATGTGAACATTAGATATATTATTCTCAGGGGACAGAGTGGTAAAGAATTTACCTGCCAATGAAGGAGACACAAGGGATATGGGTTCAATTGATCTCTGGGTCAGGAAGATCCTGGGAGAAGGAAATGGCAACCCACTCTGGTATGGTTGCCAGGAAAATCCCACTGACAGTGGAGTCTGGTGGGCTACAGTCCATGGAACCTCAAAGAGGTGGACATGATGGAGCAATTGAGCACATGTGCATGCACACACACACACACACACACACACATGCACATGCACACACAGAGTGTTATATATTTTTACCCAGTAAACAGACAAAAATGCTCATTCTTACATTTAGGATAAGAAATAGGAAGAAAGATTAAATATTTCACTATGTTTGGTTTTTTTTTCATAGATAAGGAAATTGATACCCAAACCAGCAAAAAGACCTAGCCAAACCATCAAGCCAATCACTGGCTCCCTGGCCAGAGCATATCCTTCTTCAACTGATAAAACTTCCTCCCAGACTCTTTCCATGCAAAACAGAACCAGAAGGGGCAGAAGGCATTTCTTGATTTGGTCAACTACAGACATGTGTGTCCTCTTATGCACAACTCTTTGACTCTGTGCTCAATCATATGCTTACTTTGCAAACCCACGGACTGTAGCCTGCCAGGCTCCTCTGTCCATGGTATCTTACAGGCAAAAATACTGGAGTGGGCTGCTGTATTCCTTCCCCAGGGGATCTTTCCGACCCAGGGATTGAAGTCACATCTCTTGCACTTTCTGCATTGGCAGGCAGATTCTTTACTACTGTGCCATCTGGGAAGCCCCCACACAAATCAATAGATTAAATAGCCAAGATGAATACTAAGAGAAAAAAATAAAAGCATAACACCCAAAACTCCCCCAAATATTTGAGATATACATGCTTTGGCATGTTTATTACCACAGTCTTGATAAGAAGTAGCTCTAAAAACCACTGTGGAGGAAATTCTAAACAACCCCAATTATGGAAAGTGGGTTTCTGTCTCTGAAATACACACTGAAATTCCACTCCCTACTCCACACTCACCTTCATTTTCCCTTGCCTTATTTCACCTGAATTACTGTAATAACCTCCCAATCAGCCTGCCTGCCTTTAGTCTTCCCACCTCCACCCCATTGTAGTTATCTTCTTGAATTGGCATAATGTCACCTCCCCATTAAAGTCCTTCTGTGTTTCCTCAATGCCTATATGACTGGAGACAAACTCCTTAGGAGGATTCAGCGGCCTCTCCATCTGGTTCTCTAAACTTCCCTCCAGCTTCATTTCCAGCTCCTCTCTAATTCCTCCAAACATGGCATGGTCCAGGTATGCCAGACCCTTTCCTACTTCGAGACTTCCACAACAAAGTTTTGTCTCCATGCCTTCACTTACCTGAATCCGCTACCTGAATGTCCTCTCTCTTTTTCCCCACTGCAAGACCCTGCTCATCTTTAGAGAGTCAACTTTAAATGGGAAGTCCTCTGTGAAGTTGAATAAATCAGTTTGTTTTCTCTGCCGCATCATACTTTGTTCATACAAGGATATCATCTGACAAATATTTGTTGAGACCCATTATATTATATAACCCATTATATGCGCCAGCACTAAGATACAGAGATGAAAAGACAAAGCCACTACCTCTGAGTTCACACGGTAATGGAGAGACAGACATGCTCTGCACTATGATTCTGAATCTATGCACAAAAGTATAATGAACATAAGAAAAGGAACTCCTTAGCATTTGTGGGGGGCAGGGAAGACACATGGCAAGGGAAAGACTTCACCTACAATTAAGGCTTTCAGTGAGTTTTAAAGGCTGAGTAGTAGTCAGCCTGGCAGACAAGAAGGGTGGTGGATAGGGGGACATTCCAGACAGATTATAGCACCTGTCACACTGAATTACAGCAAGGTTTATCAGTTTGCCATGATAGACTGTGAGCTTTCTGAAGAAGGGCTAACTTACCAATGAACAGGATTAGCCTACAGCATCAACTCTAAAAGTAACTAGCATGATTTAGGAAGGGACTGCTCAGTGACCAGCACTGGACTGAGAACTCCCACGCTGCACTCTCAATAACCTGCAAGGGAGATTATTCACACCTTAAAGAAGAGAAAATAGAGTCTCAGATGGGTCTATTCCCTTGCTTACTCATAAATAGCAGAGTTTTGTCTGTTTTCTCAAAAGTGTACCTTCTGTGCTCAAGAAATGCACTTGGAAACTAAAGATTTGTTTCAGTGAATTGTAACAACTGAAACTTAAAGACAGGGGTCATCGACTTAGCTTCAACAAAGGCACCAGGGGACACACATACATAGGCATTTGATACAAAACATATAAAGCATCAAATGGAGAAATTTCATGACAGCCATGATAAGTCTATACTTGCTCATTCCAGTTTGGGTTGGTGGTAATTCTGAAGGTTTAGAGAAGTTGAAATTTTAAATATTTCAGGAAAGAAACTTTAACAAAACATAAATTAAGCTTTTGAATGTGAAACAATGCCTTCTCTAAGAAACTAATCAAATATCATCAACCCAGATTCACTGAGTGACAAAATGCTTCTGATTTTTCCATGACAAAGAACAACGCATGTCTTTGCCACACACAATATTTACGAAAACCTCAGGAAGTCTGAAAATATTTCGATTCATGAGGAAGAAAACTGTCATTACACTAAATTCCCTTTTAGAAGTTCAAAGGATTTGTTTTATTCATATTAAAAAGAACCACTATACTTTAACTTGGACAATTTCCTTCCTATTTTTCTTACATTTCCTTTTCTTACCTTTTTTGCTCTTTTCACCACTGTAGCTCATGCCTTTGACAGAATGAAAAAAGAAGAAGGGACAAGAGAAGGGAAAACAGGAGGGGCTGCAGAAGTAGTGGGGAGAACAGCTCTTCTCTGGGCTCTGAATATTTGCTATCAATGACAGCACGCACCCCCAGTCTTCTTCCCAGTAGGTGTGTCAAGAACGAGGTTGCTGCCGTAAAACCTGACTACTTCCTGAAGAACAGAGATTTAAGTAGGTACACATGTAATGGCTACTAAAGCAACAAAACAAGCAGGCTTCTCATGACCCCAAGGATATTTTTAAATGTAATTCTATATATATAATTATACATATATATATATATATATATATATATATGATCTATATATGATAAAGACAAAGGACAGAGAGAGACAATTAAAAATCCTGTTGTTTAATTGATAGTGATAGTATTAAAGTTTATTCCCTTCCCCATCACTGATTTCTTCTCCCTGTTATTTTCTTTGTTTAAGTTTTGGACAATATCTCTGAATACTCGTGAGCAAATATCCAGGCTCCTCACTCATGATTCATTGCATAAAATCTCTACCATGAACATTCAAAAAACTGGAAACCATCATTTCTTTGTGCTTCTGGGATTAATAGGTAGATTTATGAATTATTAATGATACTCCTAATATTTTTACATCTGCTTCATTTTTGACAACTAGTTTTATAACTCTTAGATCTATGTTAACACTACCCACATACCACGAGGGTACCTATTTTAACTATCAGGCTATCAACACATATAAATTGTTATATGAAGGAATAACATTTTTAGAGGAATCCTCTAAAAGTTAATAAATCTTTTTAGAATTAGACGTGTTTGAACAGGCAATAAAACACAAACAAGTCTTGGCCCTCTCGTATGCGGAACGGGTTGGTTACAGATGCTTCCCTGCAAGCTACGTCTTGCCTATTACAAGAACATTCATCTCCCAAGCACATCTTTTCACCTACTTTGCCTGAAGCAACACAAAGCACACCCAGAAAAAAAATCACAGGATTTGTAAAAATATTATTGCTAACACTTAAAGAAACTCATACACTAATGTGACCTTCTCACACAGGACAAGAACCAAACATGATTTCTGAAACACTGCTTTCTGATGACGACTCGGTCTGCTTTTGCCCTGTGCAAGCTAATGACAGGAGGGGAGACTAACCTGTGTCTTCAGTTTTCTTACCTACAACACTGAGGCTCGGCCAGCACTGACTCACAAAGCTGGAGACGTTAGCTCATGGCCGTGATTCAGTCATGAGAATTCTGACAGACAGGGGCCTCTCCCCACACAGGTGCTTCAAGGGGGAAATGAGTCCCTGGAAGCAATGACTTATGACCTAGGCACGGATGTTACTGTGCCTGTTATCAGGCCCTGAGAGAAGTGGGCAGTGCTGTTTGTGACAGCAGCCACCCTAATAGAAGACAATTGTTAAAGAGCCTTACAGAAAGGTCCTCATCTCCTGCAAGCAGCGCTCCCAATCAGCCCAGGAAAAGCGTGTGGGTTTTAGTCTACAGATTCCCTGGGTTCCTCCTCCACAGGGAGAGAGGAAAGGCAGAAAGGTCAAGTGTTTGGGAGCTAATAGGTTTTCAGCATTTATTAATGGGGGTGAGAGAGAACGTCTAGGAAGTTTTGAAATAGGCTGTGTAAAGAATCACTTCATTCACCCAGTACCTTTAGCTTAGAGCTCAGAGTGAAAAGACACAAAATTTAATTTTGCAAAACAGGAAGCTGCAAGCCTTTTCTCCCGCCTCAACCCTAATGCAGCAGGAGCACTTTGCAGGAGGACAGACTTCTGAGGTTACAAACCACTTTCACCTCATTATCTCACTGGATGCTCACAACCAAATTTGGAGCGTAGGTGTCATTCCCCTCATTTTATAGATAAAAACAAGGGTTTCCCAGGTGGCTCAGTGGTAAAGAATCCACCTGCCAACGCAGGAGATGCGAGTTTGATTCCTGGGTGGGAAAGATACCCTAGAGAAGGAAATGGCAATCCACTCCAGTATTCTTGCCTGGGATAATCCCATGGACAGAGGGCTCTGGCAGGCCACAATCCATGAGGTCGCAAAGAGTCAGACAGGACTGCAGAAACTGAGCATGATGGATAAGAACAATAAGGCACCAGGGAGGTTAAGTGATTTACAGAGGGTGCAGCTAGAACATGGCAGCCGACAGTCCATCACTTCAGTCCCTTCCTTGGCTCTCCATTCCTCCTTCCTGCCTTCTTGTGTGGCCTCTGGAAGCAGTGACTTCCACAGCTGCCTCTTGCCCTCTCAGTTTTGCCCTTCCCACATCAGTGCTCCACATCGTTGAGTGAACAAGCCCCCCATCTAGTGTCTGCAGTACTTTGGCATTTTCCAGATTGCTTCCTTTCTCCGGACCCCCTCCAACTAACTCCCATACAAGATTAATGGGTTTTATCTACAGTTCCGAGCATAATTCCTGTGCTCCAAAAGTATTCAGCGTCAGTCCCACTGCCCGTGGGATATAGTCCAAATACCTTCACCCACATAGGCTGGCCCCATCCTACCTCTCGAGCTGCTGCTTCCTATCCACGACCACAGCTTCAGGCAGAACAGCAGAGTTCTGTCTCCAGGCGAGCAAAGCAGGCTGGCCTCTGTGTTCTTAGCTCAGCTGCTCCACTGCCTCTCTGGAAAGTCTGCTCTCTTGCCCACTGAACCATCTGCCTGGTCATTTGCTATCTTCTTCTTTCTTTCCAGCATCAAAGGCCTTCTCTTCTGGATGCATAGACTTTTTTTTTTTTTTTAATTCAAAGGGAACTTCAGAGACCACTTGATTCATTCTCTCACCTAACACTCAAGTCAGGCTCTCATTTCTATCTTGAGTCACTCGAGGGGCTGTGCGCTCTCTACCACAAGAGGTGGTGCATTCCAGCCCAGCAGCACCCTGACCATTCTTCCCTCTGAGCTGGAATCTGCTACCTGGTGACTCTCTCCCGTCTGTGGTAATTGTGCCCTCTGGGGCCATCCCAACAAATCTAGTCTGTCCTGGTTTCAGAAAAGTTAGGCAAAAAAAAAAAAAAAGGAGCTCTGCTCACTGCTCAACACAATCACTGTTTAGAGCATGAGTCCATGTTCTTTGCGGGCTGAAGCTGTAAAAATAACTAAAGTGCTCTCTACCACTCTCTCAGAGCAAATCAATTATCTCAAAACCATGCCTCTTACATGATTAAGGTATTTGTACATCAGAAATATACATGGCAGTGTGCCTGAGTGTCACTCAAACCCACAGGATAAATATTACTCATCTTCCTGGAACTCTAATTTTAAAGATGCTTTTTAAATGAGGGAGATAAATATATTGAAATGTATATTTGTATTAAAATGCAAAATTAAAATGTTTTACAAAAAATGAACAAATTCTGTTTTTTCTATGGAACCCTTCAGATTATAGTCTCAAGAAGCCCCAGGCAGATGGCCTTTTCCCCTGCTCCAAACTGGGGTAAATGCTTTAAGGGCTGCGCTAAGGCATCACCTCCACCACGTGGTGGAATGTGTCAGACGCTAGAGGTACTCCACAGATCGGATTCCCTCCTGCAGTTCCTGACGTACCCAAATTCTAATCCTAAATTCAAGACCTAATCTAATAAAAATCGCCATTTACCAGGCACTCTTATGCACTCTACATTTGTTACATCTAAACCTACCAATAACCTTGCTACCTCAAGGTGCGTTTATCCCCATTTTAGGGTTGAAGAAACTGCCCTAGAGACAGTGTCTTGCCTAAGGCCACAAAGATAGAGGTGGAATTCAACATCAGGTCTATCTGACCACAAAGCCTGAATTCTTTCCACTCACCACTCTGCCTCCTTAGGCACTTCGGCTTGTTCTTTAGTGAAAGAACCACAGCCCCTGCTTTCAGAAAAAGGCAAAGCTTTGCTGGATGGCTGAGCGCTAACATGGGTCACAATGTCTGTAACTTTCAGGCTTGCAAGGTAACTAAAACAGACACACTGTAAGTATCTCAGATATTTTACATTTTATATATTATAAAATATTTATATCATGTTGCTAAGTCACTTCAGTCATGTCCGACTTTGTGTGACCCCATAGAGGGCAGCCAACCAGGCTCCCCCGTCCCTGGGATTCTCCTGGCAAGAACACTGGAGTGGGTTGCCATTTCCTTCTCCAATGCAAGAAAGTGAAAAGTGAAAGTGAAGTTACTCAGTTGTGTCTGATTCTTTGTGACCCCATGGACCGCAGCCTACCAGGCTCCCCTGTCCATGGGATTTTCCAGGCAAGAGTACTGGACTGGGGTGCCATCGCCTTCTCCGATTTATATCATATCTCATTGTAATTTAGCGACTGAAAGAATATTTTCATTTTAAAACAGGAATTTATGGAAAAAGATAATTCCCTCTTCTGCTGAAATGTTTCAAACATTATTAATAGTTTCAGTTTCTGGAGTCTCAATCCCGAAGTCAAACAAATTAAGAAAGCAATACATTAGGAGCTGATCTATGCCCCACGACCATAGGCCCAAGCAACAACTTCAAAATGAATTTTCAATCCAGTTAAAAAAAGAAAAATCTGTTAGTTCGGGAATGTTTGTGAGCAAGTTTCTCACTGTTCACATAACAGTGTAGGTGGTACCGAGGCATAAAATATACATGCTAATTTCTCCCTTTCTAATTAACTTGTCTTAAAGCATTCTCCATATGCTGAGCATCAGTGACCCTTAACTGAGACCACTGACAAAAGATTCAAGTAGCTCTGGTCATTTGTTTATATATACAGAAACCCACTAGGCTCTTCAAAGGCAAACAGTATGAATGTCAGAATCAATCCTAAGCTCTGTGAATCTAGGCTGTGTTCTGAGTTAGCGGGAAGGAAAACATAGATTCAAAGTAACTGTAATAAAAGAATACTTGTAAAAGATAGAAAGAACATATAATATATAAAAATGCTTCAACACAAAGATACGGTTTCAATTACATTATGGCACCAACTAGAGTTAAAACCCACATCTATCAAAATAAAACCATCATTACTATCATGGAAAAACAGCCTTCAAGTTTTATTGCTTAATTTTATTTTACTAAAACACAAGCAGATAATTACAGAGATTTTCTTTCCTGGAAATTTCAAAGCATTTTAGAAAAGCATATAGAATTATATTTACTTACCATAAATTTATTGACTAAGACCATCTAGTACATTTTGTACATTTGTACGTTTTGTACATTTTGAAGTAAATGTGGAAAGGATTAAGAGTTGCTAGGTAAAAGAAAGTAAGTTCCCTTTCCTCCCCTTTTCTAAAATAGATTAGTTAGCTCTTAAAAAAATACTAAAGGAAATAAGAGATATTTTCTTATATGTTGAAGCAAAAACATCCAACAGGCTATCAAGTGCAGAAATGAATGAAGCGAAGATTTTAGACTAAATTTGAACAATTCATTTGAAATGGTTTGGCTCTTTTCCTCAAAGTAGAAGTCCATGTCATGAAAACACACTCTCAGGGCTACAAAACTGTCTTAGAAAACATCAAACACACAAACTCAAAGTGTACACATTTTCCTTTAAATAAGGATCCACTCACTATTTTCTAACAAATCATTCCACTTCCTCCCTGTATTGTTCTTCTTTTTGAATATCCTCTCCCTATTCCCACTCCTAATCCTAAATTATCTAGAGAGGATAATTATACTTGAGTGAAGGTTGAGAGAAGACTTTATGAAAACTTAATAAAAAGACTAATCCTAGCATAACTCTTACACTTTTTAACAGCTATGTCTAAAATGTTTATGCAAAGAAAGGCATTATAGCTGAAAACTGGCATTTTCAAGGCAAGAAATCAATTCTGAAATATGAATACATTATAGAAACTTACACAAATAACTATATATTATATTTAATTGCTTCATGAGTAGGAAACTAGACAGGAAGAACTCTGTATTTCCTTCTAGTTCTGCTGCTGAATGAGACATCTTCTTTTCCCTAAATCTCAAGTTCCTCATCACTTGTCATTCCAACTTCTACAGCAAAAAGTTTATGAATGTGTTACTATTTGTTAAATTATATGATGATTCCCAGAATGTTAAATATAAACATCTGCAAGCTATGCCTTTGTTACAATTATATTCAAAAGTGTAAACTGTAGTCTTTGAAAATAAACGTAAAATCTAATCCATTACCAATGAATATTATGAGAGAACAATATAAGCCTAAGGAATGAGTTATCCATGGTAACTCTTAGAGGTTGATAATCTTCCTTTGAAAGATTAATTAAAATAGCTATTTGCCAAGCGTCTTCTAAAACTCAGAGCTGTTAGACTAAAGCATTTTAAAAGTGTGCAACTATTTTTACATGCAAAACTTCAATGCATTCTAGGCATGAGAATAAGCAAAGGAAAAAGAGGTTATGTATCTATGTGGATGAGTTTTTTAAAAAAGGAATTATTAATTATCATAACAGGATATATTTCCTGTGCATCCACTCTAACTGTAGAAGTACATAAAAAGTTATTCCAGATTTCTATTATGAAAATACTATTTATTTTATGAATTGGTCAATCTGCTTTACTAAATGACAAATTAANGAAGTCAAACAAATTAAGAAAGCAATACATTAGGAGCTGATCTATGCCCCACGACCATAGGCCCAAGCAACAACTTCAAAATGAATTTTCAATCCAGTTAAAAAAAGAAAAATCTGTTAGTTCGGGAATGTTTGTGAGCAAGTTTCTCACTGTTCACATAACAGTGTAGGTGGTACCGAGGCATAAAATATACATGCTAATTTCTCCCTTTCTAATTAACTTGTCTTAAAGCATTCTCCATATGCTGAGCATCAGTGACCCTTAACTGAGACCACTGACAAAAGATTCAAGTAGCTCTGGTCATTTGTTTATATATACAGAAACCCACTAGGCTCTTCAAAGGCAAACAGTATGAATGTCAGAATCAATCCTAAGCTCTGTGAATCTAGGCTGTGTTCTGAGTTAGCGGGAAGGAAAACATAGATTCAAAGTAACTGTAATAAAAGAATACTTGTAAAAGATAGAAAGAACATATAATATATAAAAATGCTTCAACACAAAGATACGGTTTCAATTACATTATGGCACCAACTAGAGTTAAAACCCACATCTATCAAAATAAAACCATCATTACTATCATGGAAAAACAGCCTTCAAGTTTTATTGCTTAATTTTATTTTACTAAAACACAAGCAGATAATTACAGAGATTTTCTTTCCTGGAAATTTCAAAGCATTTTAGAAAAGCATATAGAATTATATTTACTTACCATAAATTTATTGACTAAGACCATCTAGTACATTTTGTACATTTGTACGTTTTGTACATTTTGAAGTAAATGTGGAAAGGATTAAGAGTTGCTAGGTAAAAGAAAGTAAGTTCCCTTTCCTCCCCTTTTCTAAAATAGATTAGTTAGCTCTTAAAAAAATACTAAAGGAAATAAGAGATATTTTCTTATATGTTGAAGCAAAAACATCCAACAGGCTATCAAGTGCAGAAATGAATGAAGCGAAGATTTTAGACTAAATTTGAACAATTCATTTGAAATGGTTTGGCTCTTTTCCTCAAAGTAGAAGTCCATGTCATGAAAACACACTCTCAGGGCTACAAAACTGTCTTAGAAAACATCAAACACACAAATTCAAAGTGTACACATTTTCCTTTAAATAAGGATCCACTCACTATTTTCTAACAAATCATTCCACTTCCTCCCTGTATTGTTCTTCTTTTTGAATATCCTCTCCCTATTCCCACTCCTAATCCTAAATTATCTAGAGAGGATAATTATACTTGAGTGAAGGTTGAGAGAAGACTTTATGAAAACTTAATAAAAAGACTAATCCTAGCATAACTCTTACACTTTTTAACAGCTATGTCTAAAATGTTTATGCAAAGAAAGGCATTATAGCTGAAAACTGGCATTTTCAAGGCAAGAAATCAATTCTGAAATATGAATACATTATAGAAACTTACACAAATAACTATATATTATATTTAATTGCTTCATGAGTAGGAAACTAGACAGGAAGAACTCTGTATTTCCTTCTAGTTCTGCTGCTGAATGAGACATCTTCTTTTCCCTAAATCTCAAGTTCCTCATCACTTGTCATTCCAACTTCTACAGCAAAAAGTTTATGAATGTGTTACTATTTGTTAAATTATATGATGATTCCCAGAATGTTAAATATAAACATCTGCAAGCTATGCCTTTGTTACAATTATATTCAAAAGTGTAAACTGTAGTCTTTGAAAATAAACGTAAAATCTAATCCATTACCAATGAATATTATGAGAGAACAATATAAGCCTAAGGAATGAGTTATCCATGGTAACTCTTAGAGGTTGATAATCTTCCTTTGAAAGATTAATTAAAATAGCTATTTGCCAAGCGTCTTCTAAAACTCAGAGCTGTTAGACTAAAGCATTTTAAAAGTGTGCAACTATTTTTACATGCAAAACTTCAATGCATTCTAGGCATGAGAATAAGCAAAGGAAAAAGAGGTTATGTATCTATGTGGATGAGTTTTTTAAAAAAGGAATTATTAATTATCATAACAGGATATATTTCCTGTGCATCCACTCTAACTGTAGAAGTACATAAAAAGTTATTCCAGATTTCTATTATGAAAATACTATTTATTTTATGAATTGGTCAATCTGCTTTACTAAATGACAAATTAAAAACCATTTTCCAAAGGCCTTCCCCACTAAGTGAGGATAGGTGATAAACTTGAATAGATAGTGCTTAAAGTGGTTGCTTAAAAAAACACCACATTCTGGGTCTAATACACAAATTGTGTCCTCAAAGACCTCCACTATCAATCACCAAGGCAAAGGAACCAAACTCTCTATTAGCATCCCTCCGTTCTCATGACCAGCTGCTTTGGGGGACAGTTATTCCTCTCAAAACTACTCCACTCTGGATGGTGCAGTGGTAGGCAGGGATAGTAAAAACACACCAAAACTCTATTTTCAAATTCAAAAGAATCCAGTTTTTCTTTTCCATTCTTTTTCTTATAAGCAAAATCCATAACAATATATTTAATATTTTAAACAATTCATAAAAATTAATTAAAGTGGATTCAATGTCTTAAAATAAATAATGATCTTATACTATAGAAATATCTTGAATGTAATTATTAACAAAAGGAACACATTTTGTAATTATTCATTCTAATTCTCTTATTTTGAGAAATGTAGGCTTCTCAAATCATGTATCAAATGAATCAAAATTTTGCTCTGTCACATGATAATTTAAATGTTTGTTACACAGCATATCAGTTTCAGATAAGTCAAGTTTATAAAATTGTTAGGATTTTATAAGTAAACGATATACATATATCAAGGCATACAAGATATTTAAGCAAATTTTGTAGAACTATGAGAATGATTTTACTATTTTAAACAATTATCATAGCTTATAGGATTTCGCTTTTATGACATACAGTTAATCATATCTATGACTTACTTGATGACAATTCTTTTGTCAGAAACGTAATCCACAATTATAAAGTTGCTCTTATGGGAAAATGAAATTTGCTTTTCCAAGAATACAGAGTCATAAAACAAAAAGAGGCAATTTATACCATTTAATGTTAGGACTCTCAATTCATAAATATGAAAATCTCAAATTAACACAAAGTAGAAGGAACAAGGAAGTAAAGGGGGAGAGAGAAGGAAGGAATATCTTCGAAGCCAAATTATAATGTTTGCAAATTAACTCTTTTGTTACTTAGCAAGAGTGAAATGTTTGTATTTAAATAAGTATGGGTATCTATTTTTGCATTTTTAAGAAAAAGAGTAAAGTATTTTTCTAAGGATCTAGTAAAAATGTTGCTCTTGTTGTTCAGTTGCTAAGTCGTATCCAACTCTTTGTGACCTGATGGACTGCAGTTAAAATGACCACAATTTAAAACTCTGTTGCTGGAGCTTCCCTGATGGCTCAGTGGCAAAGAATCTGTCTGCCAATGCAGGAGACACAGGTTCAGTCTCTGGGTCAGGAAGACTCCACATGCCATGGAGCCACGAAGGCTGTGAGCCACAACTCCTGAGCCCACGAGGTGCAAGTACTGAAACCCACATGGCCTAGAGCCAGCGCTCTGCAACTAGAGAAGCCCCTGCAAAGAGAAGCCCAGACACCACAACTAGAGACTGGCCCCCACTAGAGAGCAGTCCCCAGCTCCCACAACGAGAGAAAAACCCATGCCCCAACGAAGACCCACTTCAGCCAAAAATATATAAATTAATGATATACATACTTAAAAAAAATAAATAAACTCTGTTACTAGTTTGCTGAAATATTACCAATAAAGTACTGAGAATCTTAAGAAAAACAGCATCTGATTAACAATTATAAGACCTAATTAAATAGGCTTTAAGAAGTTATTTTACATTAGAAAAAAAAATAACACCTATGCAAACATATATATTCATCCTACATTTATTTCTAGGGACTTGTAGACCTATATTGCTTCATTTCAGGTCTGCTTATAAACGGAAAACCTCAAAAAAATGCTTGAATTACAAGCATGGATATGTACTATTCACACAGATAAAAAAACAAAAATGCAGATGATAACGTATTGTGTTTTCTGAGCTTCATTTCTCAGGTTCCCAAAGCACTTAGTAAACTTTAATTAAGCCTCCCAGCAATCCTACCAAGTAGATGTTACAATACGTGTTAACAGATAAGCAGAGACAGAGTCACTTGCCCCATGATCACACAGCTTGTCAGTGCCCACTCTTGTCCTTCTGAGTTCTGTGTTCTACTCAATGAACCACACTCTTCAGGAGTCTGTCAAATGACATCTCAAATTCAAATGAGGATTTTTACGTTAAGCAATTATTATCCTTTCTATGTAATACAACTTGGAAACTACTCAAAGGAAAAACAAAAAGTCTTTTTAAATGGTGTCTTCATATTATTCATTCTATTTTCCACAATATTTAGTCCAGATGATACTGGCAAAACAGCATAAAGAGTAAAACCAAAATTGCAACGTCAGTGAGTAACCCACAAAAAAACACCTGTTTGAGGTACTTGACAATGCAGAATTACCTCCACATAAAACAATTAGAAGTTACAGTCCAAATCTTCAGACCCTTCTAATACAATGACAAGGTGACAAATAAGTTTTGTTATTTACACTAAGAAATCATGAGTCTTCATTATTAGATTCAAACTCAAATGAGAAGGCTGATTCTATTTGTAAAGTGAGATGCCCTCTCTAATCTACCTCACAATAAATTAGGTTCTACGGTCACTGGCTACTCCCAGTTTCTTTTAAATTTCAGCTGAGGGGAGCCTGATGACAGGGTCATAATCTTTATTAAAAACCGGAGAGAGAGGGCAGTTAAGATCAGTCCCTTGAGGCCCCTGTGTGCCTAATTACAGGACCCCTTGCTCCAAAAACCACTGCATGTCTACAAAAGATCTGTAGGGCGTCAAAGAGTCTAAGATTCCTCTTTCTGTTCTGCAATAAACTTTAATCTCAAAAAATTAGAAGCTGTTGGGGAGAAAGTTATGTCATTTCACATCTCCTTGCTCCATTGACCTTACAGACATACGAATTGCTGTTGATATAAAACCATGAGGGTTTATTCCACATGCAGTTGCTTTTACTCATGAAAAGACAGCTGACAGCTAAATACCTTTCATGAGAAAAATACATCTGCCCTTCTCCACCAGAGAGGGTGGAGACTGTTACAAGACTTGATCACACTATGGAAATGGTTAATATCAGGGAATGCAAACAGAAGAAGGTGTAAAGCTCACATATGGGAAGACACCGAGCGCAATACATGGCACTCATCCTTCCGGGCTGCCTTGAGGATATTTCTGTCCATTTGAATGATATATTGCATTTTTCTTGAGCCGTTAAAAAATACTATGACATCATTATCTGACTATACCTCAATTTCCTGGTAATTTTTGTCCTGGCACACTCTCTATGTGTTAATTACAAATCAGTCATCAGTTAGTGAATCAAGAAAACTGATCTGAAGCCCTTTCAATCTCACTGCACTTCTCTGAATGCAGCTTTGGCGAGTTTTAGAGAGTTAAGTTATAGAGTCCCATAAACTCTCTAAGGATTGAAACAAAGCAAATATGAGTCTTTCTTTACACCAAGGGTCCAATGCTGCATATTGTTATATTTTTATAAAACAAAATTTGACAGGAATGTGAAGGTAGCAAGGTCACTTACTGTAAGAAAACAAATTGAGGAAAGATCCACTTTGACAATGTGCTGCTTAGTTAATTGCAAGGCAGTGATTAATCTATATGACTTTTGTAAAGAATAGATAATTATTATTTCTGAATAGAATGCATTCACTAGTAACTTTTCCCTTTGATGCTTGCTCTAGTTTCCAGTTTTTTCATTTAAACTGTAAGTAATTGTCTCTTGTCACTGCTATATGCGTTGCAAAGATGGTCTTCAGTCTGACTACTGTTTTGTTTGGTCTGTGGTTTTCACTTTTTTTTTTTCTTAATGAATGCTATCTTTTAAAGATATGGAGATATCACATGAGAACCAAGGTTTATACATGCTCTTGAAAAATTAATCTTTTAACTTCAGGTTTACCTTCCCCCATGACACCATGTTGGAGTTGCAAAGCAAATGCCCTTGTGGACAAGGTATGCAAGCTCACTTTGACACTATGCTCATCCTTACTATTCAACTTGTTTAGGCTACTCTCTAGTCCCCCAAATATCTGAGTTTCCCACCTCTAAGTTAGCTTATTAGTCGAAGTGATTTTTTTTTTTTTTTTAGAAAAATCAGCCTTATGATCTGATCCCTGTTCTTGATGGAAATTTCCATAGTAATTTATTTATATCACAATCTTCCTCATAATAACCCACCCTTCCAGGAAATCAAAGGTATAGTGAAAAAACAAAAGATCAAGTGGCTGATTACCAAACTTACTACTATTAACGATAACATAAATGAAGGAGGAGGAGGAGAAAGAAAAAGAAGGTGGGGAGGCAAGGAAGAACGGAGGAGCAGGAAGAAGAGCAGGACGAGGAATAAAAAGGAAAAAAAAGGGGGGGTGGGAGTTACTGCTATTCTTTTTGTAGTAGAAAAATAAAGGCAAGTTTTATTTCAATTTGGTTTCTTTTTAATCATTGGTCAGTTCTTGTAATATTAGACTTAATAAATAAATATCAAAATTTTCCCTTTAAAGAGAATCTCTACAGTGCATCCAGGAAATCACTCAAGCATAACATGGCAAGGCCCTAAACATCACATTAGGTGAAACTGGCTTATCATGAATACGTTAACCTAGAGTTAATTTTAAAAAGTTAGGGCAAACTTGCTGACTAAGTTATTCTGCTCTGGACCTGGAGACAACACCCCTCCAAAAGGGCTTACAATGGAAATTCACTTTAAAGTGCAAAACCTAGAGTTAAGTAAGTAACACGAACCATCCCCAAGAATCTCTAAACCCTTTATTTAGGATATTCTTCCTTAATACTCTGTGAACTAATAGCTTGGATAACAGGCAACCAATACTCAATGTTATTATTTTCTTTATCATAGGAGGGGCATAAAATGACACTCCTTTATGTATCTCTGGAGATTTATAGGACAGCCCTGGCAAGAAGTGAAAATAACTTGTGATTAACAAATGTAACACTGGCAGGAGCCAAGTCTATTGACTTCTGTTCCTCAGCAATGAAATCTAACAGCTACTTGGTTAAGAAGAGCTCCAGTTAAGTCTCAAGCGTTGATGAGAGAAGTGTTTCCTTTCGACAAGGAAGCTGATAAATCATATTCATCATGGAAAAGTTTGTCTGTACATCATGTCCTTTGATGGGCTATTCTTAAGAGTCCCAAGATTCCAGAAGGCCATGCAATGGGCTGGCTTGCATTAGATTTCTGCAGAGCTGGCAGCCTTCTTCTGGAAGTCTTACATTACAGGTAACCCGACGACAGGCAGGATGGGCCAAAGGCATGCATCTCAGCTCGCCTGTGGAGGAGCCAAGCGGAGCAAGCTTGCGAGACCGATAGGCTGGGATCAATGAAACTCTCTTGGGGAACTGGATGTTCCCCTTTCAAATGTCACCTCCCTAATCTCTCCACTAGCTCAAGTTATATTCTTCAAAGCTCTAAACCCAACATGAGGCTGGCATGATTAGGAAAGTCAAAGAAGAGGGCTTTCTAAATCATGGGTGGAAGAAAAGGCATCAAATTCATGAACAGTGAACAATCAAGGTCAGAATGAAGGGACGCTGTTCAGAATATAGTCATTTCCTTTGGCCATGGGGAGAAAATAAAGTTTCTTTTTTAAAATTTATTAAGGGGTCTGCTGTATGCTAAATATGACTCTGAGCACTAGGTCAAGGTGCCTGTTCTATGAGACCTTCATATCTATGGAAGGAAAAAGTCACCAGAGCAAAAGGGATGTATGTCCAAAGGCCAGAGCCATTATCTCAGACTGAGTACAACAAAAAAACACTAATCTGAGATTTTCCCAGTATTTGCATGCAGATAATACTGTGTGTCATGAGTTGTGGGAAAAAATAGCTCTCAAGATGAATACAGGTGAAGACAGATTGATATTCACACAAAAAAGTCTTGTCCTTGGAGTCCAGCAAAAGAAAGCACTTTACTCCCAGAAGTGGTGTACTTAGCAGTCCTCTCAAAGCTCTAGTAGGTGCCACAGAAAACTCACCTTTTCCTTACTCTCAACTCCAAAAGCATTCCAGCTCAGTACCTGTGATTCATTTGAATGACCAGGGAGTATTTCGTCAAGTGAATATGACATAATTTATAGCATAGCCAGTTCCCCACTGCTGAGCACGTAGGTTGCCTCCAATACTTTTGGCATAAAAAACCCAGATATTCTTTACTAAAAACAGAGAATTAAAAAAAAAAAAAAAAACAAAACACCACTTTCCCATAAATGAGAAATAAACATTGGAATTCACCAGGTTCTTAAAACTGGAAAAGGTCTTTCTCAGCAAAGGCCAGGAGAGCCTTCATCTGCTTGGACAGACAGGAAGGTTGCATGGCCAGCCTGCAGCATGGCAGCCAGCACATGCGAAAGACTGATACCACCCTATGCCATTTAGTCATGTACTTGCTTGGTGGAAAATATCACAGTCCCATGGGGCTGCAGTATGCATGTTAACAGCCTAAAAGCACTAGGAAAAATAAAAAAAGATATTTTTCTTTGAATTCTCTCAAATTACTACTTATGGCCCAACTGAACCATCAATAAAACTAATAAATTCATGAAGCAAAGAGATTCAAGTTCAGACTCAGTAAATGCATTTGTGTCTATGACTAGCCAGTGCCTCTACACATGCCACATAATCCTCACAATAAACAAAATATGAGGAAGGTATGAACATTCCCATTTGCAGGTGGTATAGTCAGGTTTAAAGAAACTGAACTCTTTGAGCAGGTTCTAAATGCTGCTAGTAAATTTCAGGGTTGAATTCTGCACATGAGTTTCTTTCTATTTCCAAATTACCATACTGACAACTGGCCTATGACTGATGAGTCTTAGCTATAATGCTAGACCAGCACTTTATTATATTAAATGGTAGGCCTCTATCAGAAAGTAGTAATTACATTGTAGAAATAACAAAGTTTGAAATTAAGTCCTAAATTCCATGTTGGTTTGGGTGTGACTACGTGTGAGTGTGTCTGAGTGTGTGGAAGAGAGAATATGGAAAATGTCATTGTTCTTCACTTTATTTCACTGGAAAAATTTTAAAATAGAAATCACATTTTCATGGAATTGGAAACACACTCATATTCATTATTGGAAACAGAAAAAGCAAAAGAAATATGCATATACACTTTAAAAATATTAATTATATTTTGGCAGTGAGTCTGAGTAAAGCCAGAAATTATAAGAGAAAACAATACAAAAGGATGACAAGTGAAAAAATGGTACAAACAAGATTTTTATTAGAGAATTACCAGAGGACGATGTGGTAAGTGTGATCCTTCCTAATGCAGCTACTTCTGCTGCTTCCAGTTTGTGGGCAGTTTTTAAAATTTGGTGTTTTATTTTGAAGACTGCTTTAAAATGAACAGATGCCTAAGAAATAGATGTTGTATATAATGTGGCATTAAAAAATGTCCTTTGTTAGGTGGTTTCACTCCATGCTACACAGGGCCTGCTAGTGCTTGTATGTCCCTGATTCTGTCAGTAAAGAGAAAGGCAGTCTAAATAGGATGGTAAGTAAGTAAGCAAGTGGTCACTCAGTCGTGCCTGACTCTGATGCCATGGACTGCAGCCTACCAGGCTCCTGTGTCCATGAGATTTTCCAGGCAAGGATACTAGAATGGGTTGCCATTTCCCTCTCCAGGGGATCTTCCTGACTCAGGGATCAAACCTGGGTCTCCTGCACTCCAGGCAGATTCTTTACCAACTAAACAACAAGGGAATCCCAAATAGGATGGTAGAAATACTTGAACTGGGAGAGAAGCAAGCCTGGGTTCCTCTATCTCCTGGGCTGGTGATGAACCAAGTAACCTATACTTCTTGAAGTTTCCTCACTTCTAAAACTGGGGATAACAGCCTTGGTTCTGAGGTTCCACCTGAGACAAATGTATGAGAGAACATTTTAAAATGTGCATCAGTGTGAGGATATACAATTTGGCTCGAAGAGTTAGATGCTCCTAATGTATAAGATACTGGTGTACATGGCTAAGAATTACATGTTTTTAGGTGATCTCAGCAGTTACTCAGACAAGAGTTTAAATGCGCTGAATTTAGAAGAAATGTAGCTGGGCCTAAAAGAAATCTGTGAACAAGAAAGACCGCTAATACAAATGTAAGTGCCAAATGCTGTATTAGTAGGATGGAATAGACATCTAATTCAATTTTATTCTGTAATACCTATAACATAGACTGCAGACAACTGAACATAAATCCTAGAAAGGCAAACCAGCTTAACCAAGGTCACTTACTAAAGTGAAGTGAAGTGAAGTGAAGTCGCTCAGTCGTGTCTGACTCTTTGCGACCCCATGGACTGTAGCCAACTGGGCTCCTCTGTCCATGGGATTTTCTAGGCAAGAATACTGGAGTGGGTTGCCATTTCCTTCTCCAGGGGAACTTCCCAACCCAGGGATCGAACCCGGGTCTCCCGCACTGTAGGCAGACCCTTTACCATCTGAGCCACAAGGTCACTTATTAGTGGCAGGCAAAAACTTGATTAGAAGCCAAGTTCTTTTGGAACTTCCCTGGTGGTCCAAAGGCTAAGACTCTGTGCTCCCAATGCAGGGGACTTTAAGTTTGAACTCTGGTCAGGGAACTAGATCCACATGTCACATGTCTAGTTATTTGTCTGACTAGGCACAAGCAAATAAATGATTCTTTTTTTTTTTTTTTTAAGAAAAAGAAGCTAAGTTCTTCTAAAACCTTTCTATGTTGATGATTAATACTATTTCACCTAAGGAAAGGGAGTACTTTTCACCATATTCACCCTCTTCAGAGGCACAGACTGAATTCTAGAAAGATGAAGTGACTTGGCTAAGGTCATGAGGATGATCATGGTGAGAATCTGGGTTTTCTGGCTTCCAAGAGATGCTCTTTTACCACAGTGCCTACCCCTTTTGTAGGGTTCTGATACCTCTGCTGCCACATGTAATGAACTTTTACCATGTACTCTATAAAACATTTTCTTTGCTGTTTAACCTACCACTTATGTAAACATGCCTAACCTTTTTTATTGAGACACTAGTTTTCTGAGAGAGGGCCTTTGATGGAAGATGGTTCAGGACTGTGCTAAAACTGAAAGAAAAAAAAAAGCCTTAAGATTTCTGTATGAGGAGGTAGGAGGGAAAAATGAGGAAGATTAATTTAACATTGTAGTCGCATCATGCTCCATCCCCACTCCATGCCCCATCCCCATGCTGCACCCAGCCTAAGCTACTTTGGAAGGGCAGTGATTCTTCATTTAGTGGCATCAAATATGCCCATCATCACTCACTCCTACTATAGTGGAGCTCTACATGAGCATGTTAGATGAGCAATAGTAAGGTTGGAAGATCAGTGATTGCAAACATCCACCTAGTGACCCCTATTCGGGAACATATCAGGGCTCCATTTATAAAATGGCTGTTCTAGTGGCAAAATATTACTTAGATCCATCAACCAATATAACCTTAAGGCCTATGGACTTAAGTTTATTCATCTGGAGTGTCCACCTCCATGAATATTAATATAAAAGAGACTAAACAGTATGACAACTGACTAAAAAAAATCATACACTGAAGAGAGATCCAGTTTTAAGCTAATACTTCTGTTATGGTTGAAAAAGGAACTGTGATAGAACAATTTCTCAAACCATGAAAGAAAAGCACTATGATAAATTCTTAGACAAGTCTGGAACATCCTGATAGAAAAAGAAAGAAAGCACATAGTCAGGAGGGCGGGGGAGGGAGTAGATGAGCGGGTGGTGACAGAATCAGAAATAGGACCAGCTATACAAAAGCCTCTGTGACTTTAGGGATATCACTGAAACCCCACTGTCTTTCAGTTTTCCCTAGTAAAGTGGAAATTGTGAAACATACCCTACTGAGTTCACAAAGAAGTGAGGTCAAGATGGGGGAATGCATGTGAAATTATGCTGGAATTTAGTGTTATTAATGCAGATTGGTTTATAAACTCTGTACTACTGGAGTAAAGCCTCAATACTGTGGCATACAAAGAAGAAATGCTTTCCAAACAAAACTATTTGCCAAACAGGAAATAATCTGTTAAAACAATTTGAAAGCTACTTCTCCACAAAAGGATGACATGTGAAAGATTTTTATAATCCAGGCAAAAGTTAACTTCTTTGACAAATGTGTGCCACTTTGGTCTTGGGCATTCTTTGATCAACCATTTAAAACCAGTCTTATAGGTCTCCTCCCTTATAGTTGAGCTTTATTCATGTTATAATAAATTATCAAATCAACTCTAAAATAGAATAAACATTCTTACAGCTTTATAATTTTTAAAATGATCAATGTTTCCTTTTTTT
>SJYV01027655.1:1087956-1140034 GCA_006410875.1 Neotragus pygmaeus
ACATGCTTCTAAATGTAATAAATAAATGTGTATCAATAAAGTATGAGTCATGTTAAGAGAACCTACATGTATGAACAAATTTAGGCTTTCCTTAATAAATAGGAACTAGCCTACATTCTGCAGACTGCAAACACATACATCCTAGGATTACATTTTCCCATCCATGTAATGCTTTACGTATTTCCAAAAAAGTTCACCCAAAAGGTGAGGCAGGCAAGAACACATCAGCTAGAATCACCAGAACACAGGCCTTTGGTTTCCAGATCAAGTCTGTTCCTATTAAATGGTACTTTTTCTCTTTCTGGTTCAGTGTGGAATATTCCAAACCGAAATATCCTTAAGAGAACAAGGAGAACATTTCCACCATTCAATATGGAGTTCTAAGCTTTGATGGAGGAGAGCCTGGGGCGGTGACAGAGAAATCCCACATACTTGAGGGGGTCAGGTTCAAGGGCACAGGGGCACCCGTACTCTTACCGTCCATGTCGCAGACTTGGCGGTGCTTGACTGCTGGAAGGACACATCGAAGCTGTGTGGGCCCGGGTAGTCGGTGTTGGAGGGGATGGCGGGTGACGGTGAGAGGGCGTCGAAGGTGGAGCTGGGCTGTGCGTAAGGCGAGGGCGCAGTGACGCTGTTCTGCGCGTGGTCTGTGTTGTAGGGGCTAGTGGACGAGGAGCCGTTCTGGATCTGCTGGTCCATGCTGTTCAGGAGCCCCAGGTTCGTGTATTGTGGCTGCAGGACACCCAGAAACCCCCATGTTAGCCATTTAAGCTGCAGATTGTTGCTTCTCAAAAGGCATCTTTTGGTGCATGCCTTCCACAGAGATCAGCCTCAGATTTGCTGCACTTTACACTCAAAGGAAAATGACTAATTAGTGATGCATAGTTCAAAACACTGAGAGAAGCGCTAGGCCTGTGGGTATGTTTTGTGAAGACCTGCACAGATCACACAGCTTCGAAAACTGAGTCTCCCCAAGAGCATCTGAAAGTAGATAATGTGCTTATTCACAAACTGGGCAAAACACATCACTGTTTAGTAGCTGCTTATGAATTTCTTAAAACGAATACCACCTGCTATTTTTTTCTTCTTCTGTCTTGGTAGTCAGAATGAAAAAGACCACTAGATACACGTGCTCTAGAGAAGATTTAAAGTCAACTTGCCTACTGAGCAAAATGGTTGTCCTCCAAATTTTCTTTAAGTTTTATTCTAAATTCTGTCTCAGGGTACCAACTTGCCCCCCAAAACTGGGTTCATGAAAACTGGAGGGGAAGGAGTAGCAATGTTAGGAAGAAGTAACTATGTATTTTATATTTTTCTAAAAATACTTAAGTAAATCTCTTTATTCACGAATATGCAAAAGTGTGATTTTTAAGTTTTGTCATATGTATTGGCAATTTAGAAACCTCATCAGATTTACCTTAAGTTATGTGGCATGGATATTTATTCACTCAAAACAATAACTTTTAGGAATTAGTGGAAATTATTTGAAAGGAGAGACCACATGCGCAATTTATTTATTTTTAACTTTTTATTTTGTATTGAGGTATAGGAGATTAACAGTGTGTGATTGCTTCAGGTTAACAGTGAAGGGACTCAGCCACACATATTCAAGTATCCATTCTCCCACGAACTCCCCTCTTATCCAGGCTAGAAAGGCAGCTATATATTTTAAAAGGTAACATGATACCATCCAAACAGCCTAATTTTCCATCTGTTCTTTCATTTTCTTTGTAATAGTTTATTTTCTAAAGCAGAACATGTGTAAGAAAAATATCATCTAGTTATGGTTAAAATTCTATATTTTGTATAATTCAGAAGTACATTAGTTCATACATTTTCTCTCTCCAGAAAGTTTATTTCTTCTAGGAAATCAGCACTGAGTAGATAATTCAATAAGATGTTTATTGAAGTAATGATTTAACTTCTCATTTCATTGACAAAAATAATCTTTACTGTATTACTATCAGAAAGGGGAAGTGAATTGCTCAAACATTGGCTAATAAGCCAAGAGGAGTTATTTTGAAACCAAATCTGACTCTGAGTCTACACCATCACACCTGTCAGACTGATCAGATAATTCAAATCATTCCCGAGTTAAACTGAGCGCATTTCTAGAAGTGGCAACCAGCTCGTGTGCCGCTTTCCCTTTGTGAAACCTTCTGACATAGGGAATTGTTTCTTCAATTTAGTGATAGCAAAACAAATCAGAAGCAAAGAGAAGGCAGTCCTGTTGGTACACATTTTATAAAGAAAATGAGGACTCTGGCTCTTCGAATGAAATATAACCAAGAGTCCCAGAAAAAGTCAAATTAAAGAGAACACAAACTTGTAAAGAAATTGACGCTTGAAAACAATTCAACTTAAGTGTAAGGAAGTTATTTTACTAAACTTTATTTCAGATGGGGAGGAGAAGGACTCTGCCATTCCATTCAGTCCAGAGAGCATCTGTCTAAATGTTAACAGTCGCATGCCCATTCCATTACATTTATACATTCACATTCCACTGCTGAATGCCATGTCCCCATTTGCTCTTCAGATAACTATTAATCTCTTTACACTTATCCCCCTGCTGACAAGAGCAGCTGTTAGTCTCGCCTCTGCTCTCCTCTGACTTCCACAGCTCCCAGTCCTCCTCGCCTCCTTCTTCACCTTTCCCCCTTGACAGGTGAGGCAGACTGCAGGTGAGACAGCGGTGAGAGAAAAAAACTAAAACCTGAGGCCCTGATGAAGGTGTCCACAACCCTGGCTGAATTAAAGCTCTTAGGTGTCCAAGCCTGGGGGAATGGTCTGGGAAGGGGATTGAAAAGAAATTATTATTTGTGTTCAAGTTAAGGGTCAGTATACAAAGCACTCCTGAGCGTCCTGTAGGAATCAGATAATGCTCCCAGAGGCACGTGCTTCCCTCAAGCAGTACAATTAGGGAGGCAGTCGGCCCTGACAAAGGGACAAAGAAATTCACTGAGCACTTTCTCACAGGCAGTAAAAAAGCCTGTTAGGTCAATCCTGTCCTCCTCCTTCTAGCTACACAGAATGGAACTTCAGCTAATTGTGGGCTTGGAGAAGAACAAAGAAACATGGCCCTTTGAATTTTTTTTTTCCAATAAATATAAAGAGAAAAGTTGGGGACCCAGCTTTAAAAGCCAGTGAGTAAACACTCAGTGTTGCTTGAAGGACTTAAGAGAGATGGAAACTCCATTTACCTCAGAGGTACAAAGAAGACCTTTCTGGGACAGCGGTGAGACAGAACATATTCGGTGGCACTAAAGAGGCAGAAAATGTATTTCAAGTCATTAATAGGTGATGGCTGTGCTTTTACATGCCATAATTTTTAATTCCATACAGTTTGGGTGAAATATTTTACTTCACAACAATAGGATTTGCTTCCAATCCTGACTCATCAATTTATATAGTGTAGGGCTAGATTTCTCAGGTTTGAGCAAAGAGCTGCTAACTATTCAATATAAAAATGGGAAAACATATTTCAGCTTAAGCTTTCCTCAAATTTTACTTTAAAGAAACAAAAGCTAAATAGTATACTCAACTGTCTTTTTAAAAAAAAGAGTGTACAACCAATATCATCTTTGTATTAACTAACCTGAAACAGACAACAAACCCACCAAAGTAAGAACAGTATGATTAGAAATTTTCTTGGGGGGAAAAAAAAGGAAAATTTCGTAGAGTCTTTTCATGGCTTTACTAAAAAATTATGTCATAAACTTGCCATAGGAAATAGTACTTTGGAAGTTAATTGAAAAAGCATTTAGTTAACAAAAACAAAGGGCTCTTATTTGCTTATTTCTTTGATTTGAAGAGAGTGGACATGTTGGTAAAGTACAATTAGAGGCAGAGGGCAGACCAATATAGCCATGAACAAGTAGGCAGAACCAGCAGAAATTCACACGGCCCATTGCAAAATGAACACTCAGGGCCTATTGTTCATAAATTATTAAGAGTTTCAAAATCATGACAGCAGAGCATTAAACAAAGCACAGGGCCCTTTCATGACTACACATTTTGGAGCCTATGAAGCTACTCTGTGCCAGGTTAACGTGAATAATATTTATTTCATATTTTGCACCAAGTGTAGCTGGCAGGGTGAAGGATCCTTTGTTTATCGTCTGTAATTTCATAAACACAGATGGGAGAGATTTGTGTTATGCTGGGATGCTAATGAGATGCCAATTTATGATGCTAGGTAAAGTAGTCTCAAACACTCATATGAATAACAAAATGTGCCCTGAAAGAACTCTGTGGGGTCCCCTTGTCCCATGTGTTTCTTATGTAACAAAGTTAGTATATTTGGAATGTACTAGGAAGTAGATTGTCCCTTTCTAACCACAAGGTATATTGATGTGGGAATAACCTTAACATACTAATAGACACTCAGTGAATGAATGAACAATGTTATATATCTACTGTATCATGTCTGGAAGAAGAGACAAACTTCTTTCTACAAAATTTTTGTCACTCAGTTGTTTCTGATCCCATGGACTGTAGCCTGCCAGGCTCCCTTGTCCATGGGATTTTCTGGGCAAGAATACTGGAGTGGGTTGTGATTTCCTCTTCCAGGGGATCTTTCCTATCCAGGGATCGAACCCACATCTCCTGAGTCTCCATCATTGGCAGGTGAATTCCTTATCTCTAAGTCACCAGGGAGGCCCATGGCTGAAACAGGATATGATCTTCTTTCCAAAAAGTATAAAAGATGAAAATGAACATAATTTGATAACTATTATAAACCTAGTAAAGTAAAACAATGGATTTTTTTTTAACTCAAAGAGATGCTTTAATTCCTATAAAAATAACTTTGAAAGTGAAGATACTGCGAGGACTCTAGAAAATTACCAGCATCTGTAGCTTCAGTGTATTCAGTTTCATTGCAAACTAGCTGATCTGCCCTCCGAGAGGATAAAACACACCCTGGTGACAGAAAGCTCAGTAGTCTGGTTAATCACAGAACACCTTGGAGGTGTTTGAGAACATGAAGCTGATATGGCAAGTGTAGGGACACCCAGAGGCTGAATCTAACTGCCTGCTCTCACCAGTAGGAAAGAGCAAGTTAAGTTGCCATTCCCAAATACGGAAAGAGTGTTTCCTCATTTTTTTTAAAAAATCTCTTCCATATGAGAATCTCTTGGATTCTCATAGTCGTCTATGGACTCTGATTTATTTCTTCAGTTTGGATGATTAGAATTAAAATAACAATAAAGATGAGATATTTCTCCTGACTTGTCATCATTTTAAAAGTGTTCTATAAAGGCAATCCATTTAGTTTCACTTCATTTTTCTTTCCTGGATTACATTGTTTGATGATCTTACATTCTAAATATGAGCCTAAAATTTCTTCTTATCAGCTCAGTAATAATGTATATCAGTATATATCACTGTAAATAAAATTTAATATTGAATGCTTGGGTTTATACTTACTTAAAGTTGACTTTGTAATTACTCTTCTATAAAATAATATCAAAAAGAAGTCTAATCAAGTCACATGACTGGTGCATCATATCCCATTTCTAAAAATCTCTCTCCTTCAATTTATCCATCCTGCTTTTCAGATATTACTATCTGTAATAGCTACTTTATGGCAAGATGACAACAACAGTCCATACTAAATGGCAAGAGATTAATTTAAAAAATAGGAATAAGTGCCATGTCAAGCATAGGAGTGGTAACTTTGGCAACATATAGTCAACTTGTTTGCTTCAATTCAAATGGACCTTTGACACAGGAAACAATAACTTGCCTAGATTTCATTTGAAACAAATTATAATNAATGGCAAGAGATTAATTTAAAAAATAGGAATAAGTGCCATGTCAAGCATAGGAGTGGTAACTTTGGCAACATATAGTCAACTTGTTTGCTTCAATTCAAATGGACCTTTGACACAGGAAACAATAACTTGCCTAGATTTCATTTGAAACAAATTATAATTCTTGACTGTTAGAGATGACCAGGGAACTGAACATTCTTCTGCACTCCTTTTACTCCTAAATGGATTCTAGTAATGCAGAAGAACTCTGAACTTAGATTTGGTGACATGGGGTCAAAGTCACAACTCCCACTAATGTGCCATTTACCCCTGGGCAATGTGGTGGCTCAGACAGTAAAGAATCTGCCTGCAATAAGGGAGACCTGGGTTCGATCCCTGGGTCAGGAAGATTCCCTGGAGAAGGGAATGGTTACCCACTATAGTATTCTTGCCTGGAAAATTCCATGGACACAGGAACCTGGCAGGCTACAATCCATGGCGTCACAAAGAGTCTGATACTACTGAGTAACTAACACTTTCATAAGGTGCTTAAACCAACCTGGACAGTAGTTTTCTATAAAGTAAAATCTAAATAAAATTGAGGAGATTGAATCTGATGATCAGACATAATGGTGAACCATTCTAACATTCTTCTAGGGCTGACTATTCTCATCTACAATACTATTTAAATATAATGCCAAAAGATTGCTTTAGAAAAAGGAGATGACTGGTTTTGGGTTTTTTTCTTCTTCTTCTTCTTCTTCTTTCTTTATATAGATTTGCCAGAGCAAGCCTACAAATCCAAATTGTTTCAGGCAGCATATATAGCTTCTTCAGCTAATATAACCTTTCACCTCAGGCTTCATGGAGGTGCTTTTGAATATTCTAAAAACCCTCCTGGGAAAAGAAAACAGTTTTCTTTATGACCCTGGCTTTGCAAAGCATTCATTCGATTATGCTGTGGCAGACAGTACTACATTTTATCCCCAAATATTGGCAAGATAGTGACTTTTCAACAAGCACTGCCTGAGGGAAAAATACTTGTCATTTTTTTGTTTTCTACCACCTGCCTCACCTCAAAGAATGATGGTTTGTTTCATGCTAGAATTAAACACAATT
The DNA here is from genome assembly GCA_006410875.1 of Neotragus pygmaeus. Taxonomy (NCBI): domain Eukaryota; kingdom Metazoa; phylum Chordata; class Mammalia; order Artiodactyla; family Bovidae; genus Neotragus; species Neotragus pygmaeus. The sequence continues at coordinate 1,094,829 of SJYV01027655.1, forward strand.
GATTGAAAGTGCTCCAATTGTCAAGAAGATATGTGTATTTTAATGTCAAATTAAGGCACTGTGTTTCCACCTTAAGAATGTACTGAGCATCACATTTTTCTCAAAACTAGGTTTTGTTAAGTAGAAAATATATTTCATTTCTTTCATCTTCCAAATGACCCTAGAAAGTAAGTGTTTAGAGGTAAAATATACTCATACCTTATAACAAACAAAATGTGAAAATAAAGGTTTTAAACACATAAACCAGGAAAGACTGCAAAGAGTTATCAGAATGTTTTATTTTCTAATACAAAGTGTCAAGATTCCTTTGAGGTCCATAACTCAGATTCCATAACTTATGAGAGAGCTCCCTAAAAGCTCCAGCCAAGACTGACAAGGGCAGGTGAGACAAAAAATACAAAGTTGGCTAATCCAGTAGACAACAGCGTCAACAAATACTAGCCATAGTACTTGAAAAGCCAGAAAGTGTGAAATGTAGTGAAACTAAAATTCAATCCAAATATAGCTAAATTACACTGTGTAGGGCTCAGTTAAGGAAAAATAAACTTTAAATTCTATTATTTCATTAAGTACTCCCTTTTAGTAATAATGACAAATAAAACTATTATCATGAGCATCCTCAATTCTAAAAGAAACTGAGATCACCATTACATGCCAAAGAAGCACTGGGCTTAGCAGAAAGGTATAACTTTAATATTCAATAATTCTTGATCCAGATAATATGGAAAAGTATACAGAGTTTTAGTTTCTTTAAAGTGAACTAGGTGTTATTAACTAAAATCAGGTCAAAAACGTGTTTGAGGAAATTTTCAATCTGTAACATTCCATGTCAATAATTTTAAGTAGACATGGTAATGCTAAGAAAGTACATAGTAATGAAGATCTTTAGTAAAGGTTATACCACCTACAGGGAAGACACACCATGGTAACTTTAGAAGCTCATCAATAATGTTTTGCTGGTTTTCAAACTGAGTTTACAGAGAAGGCAATGGCACCCTACTCCAGTACTCTTGCTGGAAAATCTCATGGACAGAGGAGACTGGTAGGCTGCAGTACATGAGGTCACTAAGAGTTGGACACGACTGAGCGACTTCACTTTGACTTTTCACTTTCAAATTCAGGAGAAGAAAATGACAACCCACTCCAGTATTCTTGCCTGGAGAATCCCAGGGATGAGGGAGCCTGGTGGGCTGCTGTCTATGGGGTCGCACAGAGTCGGACATGACTGAAGCAACTCAGCAAAGTGAGTTTAAAATATTTAAAAATAACTTTGACAATGTGTGTAAACTATTTCAGAAANATCCCAGGGATGAGGGAGCCTGGTGGGCTGCTGTCTATGGGGTCGCACAGAGTCGGACATGACTGAAGCAACTCAGCAAAGTGAGTTTAAAATATTTAAAAATAACTTTGACAATGTGTGTAAACTATTTCAGAAATTATAACTTAAAAACAGGTGATTAAATGTGATTAACATTTTATCACAGCTGATAGTTTTGCTCACCATGATATGAAATTGATTTCAATAAAATAATGGTGCCCATCAAGATTAAAATGATCTGAACCCTGTACGGTATCCTGACTTTAGTCCTCTGTGAAAAGAATCTTAGGTATTATATTACTATTGACTACAACTACTACTAGTACTAAATTCTTTCTGAGTCTTACTCTGTTCCTTATAGTGTTTAAGTGCTTTGCATATATTTACTCATTTAATTATCAGGAGCTAGTGGAATTATTATCTCATATTTCATGAATATTTTATAGACGAGGAAAACTGAAGCTCCACAAGAGTAAGTGCTTGTGGTAGTAAGTGACAGAACTCAGATTTGAAACCAGAACATCTGGCTTGAGATTCACCCACTTTCTTAAGTATCCTTCACTTGGAGTCACTCAGATTTCTGCCTGGAATCTTTATCTAAGAGTTACATTCAATGAAAGCATGCACACTTATTTCATATCTAAAGAAAATGCTTTCCACTCATTAACAACAGGATATAAAAACTTAACTATTCATTTGGAGATTCAGCACCTTGATACTATCACTGGAAATTCCCTGAAGATCTGACCATGTCCCTCTTATGCTTGAACATCTTGAACAGGTTTCTAATCTAGAGCCCAAGGCCTTCAATCTCTAAGTGGCTTACACCACACTATCTGAGACCCTCTTTTTGCTCACCAAAGAATGGCATTCCTTCAGTTTTCAAAAGCAAACTCCTTCAGTCTTCAAGCCTTTTGTACCTGCAGGCTGCTTCACAACTGGTCTTTCAGCTTCAACATCATGTCCAAGTTGAAGCCTCTCTGGAGTGCTCAGGTTAAGTATTTGTTTCACATTGTCATGGCACAGTAACTTTCCCCTTTACATCATATAATTATAATTGAAACTAATTACTATCTAATACTTCTAATGCTGGTCTACTCTGCTAGACAATAACCTATAAGAGATAATACCTGGTTTGTTGAGTGCAGAGTCTCATCTGGAACCATGGCTGAGACATAGTAGATGCACAGGAAATATTTAAGAAATGCAAAAAATTTCAAGATGAAAATCACCTTCAGAAAGTATATTCTATTCTAACACAATTGTAACCCAATTAAGGATTGCTTTTTTGTGTTAAAGTAAATGGCTCCAAATCAGTTACCTCTTTACATACCATTGACCTGGAATGTTACAACGAATCTCCAAATAATCTCAATGACCTTAACTTTGTGTTTTGATTTGTCCTGCTAGGTGGGAATTAAGCTTTTAACTTTAGCTTTTATGGGAACTAGTAGCAGAATAGCCAGTCCTGTCACTCACAAGGGCATGAGTAATACTTGGTAGCTCACACCTATCTGGGAAGTTTATTAATGACTTCTACTTCCTTGAAACAAATGCATACACATTTTTGTGCCAAGGTGGTAATTCTTACCTGATGGTCTAGATATTATTTATCAAGCATCTAGGTCAGCAACATGAATCTAAATCTTGTGGTCATATAATGATTTACTTCCTATGGATAGAGAAACCACCCAGACACAAGCTTAAAGTAAGATGTTAGTTTCTGGTAGAGAGGCCACAGAATCGGTCCCTCCATCTCTAATTTCCATGACTTTCTGCCCAGTTAGCTAGAATTCAGTTTAGAATAATGCTGTAATTAAAGGCTTACAAATGTGTTGGGTATTTTGAGGAACTGAGATAGTAGTTTATCAGACTTATAAACCATTTCTTGCAAATGGTCTAAATTCATGACTTCATTTTCCAGACTTTTAACACCCCCCAATGTCGGACACGACTGAGCGACTTCACGTTCACTTTTCACTTTCATGCATTGCAGAAGGAAATGGCAACCCACTCCAGTGTTCTTGCCTGGAGAATNAACTGTCTCTTATACACATCTCATGGCATCAATCCTTTTTTTTTTAAAAGATGTTCAAGGATACGGCAAACTAAAATATTTTGTTAGAAACTTGAGGTGTGGGCGTCCATACCTGCTGGGGGTGTTTCATGATGGCCTGATGGGTGGCTAGGCTGGCTTCTCCCAACTTCATTCATGGCTATGACCCTGAACTGGTATCTCACATATGGAGCCAAAGACAGCACAACTGTTGTTTCTTTTCCTTGGACTCGAGTCAGTTCTTCCCACCTTCCAGGCTCCTCTTTGTTTCCTTCAAATTCTACAATATACTCTGCCAGTGGGAACACAGAAAAACACGTTAGAAAAGACTGAGAATGTTTAAGTTATACTAAGGTTTATATATAATATTAAATGTTTTAAAGGATGTTTTATGGATAATCCACTCATGCACCAATGGCTTTAATATTAACTCTGGAGAGCACAGCTACCCCAAGTCTTCCCTACCGCTGATATTGCTATTGTGGTCATCTCCAGCCTCCCACGTCAGTCGAACACTTCTGTTCTGTCTTTCCGACAAGTGAAGGTTTTCTGGTGGATCTGGAACATCTGATTAATAATGAAAAATAAAGATAAGAGAAAGGCAGATCATTGCCTTGTCAATCTCATTTCCTCACTCAGGCACACTGCAATCCTCTGCTTCCCCTCCATGCCCCTGCCTCCACTCTGACCTGCCAAATCTCACCTGACCTTCTGGTTCTATTCCAAATGCTGGTTCATCCACATCTGTTCCCAACCTAAGTATTACCTCCCTTTACTATGACTAATACAGCTCATACACTTATTTATACGCTTGGTTCATCTCTTGTATGGGACTAAACAGATCTTCTAGAGTAGTAACCATACTTTATTCATCTTTACATCCCCAGTGCCTTGCACATAAATGTTTTGTGACCAAGTAAACAGTGTATTATCACTTAAATCATGCATGTAATTATCATATTAGAATCATAAACTTAGGTCCTATAAGTACAGGAAAATAAGAACATGAATTTAGGCTTTCTTTTCAACATGCTTTGGATTTTTCATTTATAACAATGAATTATCAGTATATCATACCTGGAGTTCTAAAGAAGAGTAGGAAAGGGATTTATATTGGAAGAAGATATTGAGCTGATAAATGTTGTAACAGAGACTAGAAACCTGAGTAGGCAATGACAAATTTTAAGTGTGTTAAAGACACGGAAATTTCTGGTACTTTAAACATAAAAGGAACATAAACGAAAAAAAAATGTATCACTAATGATCCTGACTTCTAAAATTTGGTTTCGCTTCTCTCGTAAATTCAAGAACACATTTCTTTTAGAGGAGACAGTCAAAGTCATATCTAATGACACCTTCTTAGGCGAGCTTTCTTCTCCAAGTGGGAAAAAATATCCATTATACCTGTATTTAACAACTGTTGGGAATTTATACTGACAAACATTGTTTTTTCACTTCAGGAGACAGCATGTTTATTTTTAAAATGTAGTCAGTGACTACGTTCACACTGTAAAATCCTAAATGGTAATTTACTGTAGAGTCCTAAATAAGAATTTATTTCCTCCACAGGCTTGAGGATATCTGAACTCAGAGAATTTAAGCTTGTCTTTAGCACTTACTAAGTCTACTATTTCCCAAATTTCTTAAAACAGCCTGTTTTGTCTGATATTAAAATCTNGAGCCCTAAATAAGAATTTATTTCCTCCACAGGCTTGAGAATATCTGAACTCAGAGAATTTAAGCTTGTCTTTAGCACTTACTAAGTCTACTATTTCTCAAATTTCTTAAAACTAGCCTGTTTTGTCTAATATTAAAATCTGCTCTTTCTGAGAATCACATGAAACTATGATAGACGGACTGCAATTGAGACCTAAAAGAATGTTGTTCTTAAAGGATGCTTCTGGCAGGGCTTTTGAAAGTAACTTCTGATTGAAAAGGGTCAACCATATGATTTAAAAAACTACTTTCCAGGAAAGAGTCTTTTAGAAACTATAAATGGATTTGACATTTGTTACTGTCAGTTATGGGGATATGCTTCTTAAAATCAGAGACTGATGCTTCTTAAAATCAGAGACTGACCTGAAAAAAGAGGGTATAAACTCCAAGAAGTGGTAAGAGGATGCCCCCATCTCATTAAATATTATTTTATTTTCATTCTAAAAACATCTGGCAATTGCTTCATCATTAAATAGTACATATATTCATAGTCACTATTTAAAATGATCAAACTTTAATAGTTCTAGAAGATGGCAGCCTAATTACAAGACTGACATATCAAATTCACAAGAAAATTTACGTGGCATGTATCAGGTGGTAGGGACGCCAGTCTCCTTGCCATTGCTCAAAATACTTGAGGGCAAAGCCCATGGATCCTGACGTTGACATTTAAAATTGTACCTGGGACAAACTCCAGTCTACCTGAATTTTAACCATTTTATCCGGTGAATCACTTACTGGAATGATTACTAAGGACTGAACCTTTCTGCTTTTAGTTCCCTGAAGTAGCTGAAATACATCTCCTAAAAAGGTTTCTTTTGAACCAAGTCCATACCACCTATCATCTGATAGGTAAAAGCCGAACATTTTGGGGGATTTTTAGGTGGTCATTTGTTTCACTTGAAACATGATGGTCATTTATCTCACTTGAAATAAAGTGGTCATTAGCTTCACTAGTAAAGATCCAACCTCTTTACTCATTTTCCACAAGCCAACCTCAAGAAGGACTGAATTCTTTCCTCTCGTTCTGTACCCAGGGGAGGCAACCTCCCTGTGAATCCCAGTGACCAGAGTGCTAAGGATACAAATGCCTGTTAATAGTAAGGATTTATCTAGACACATGGTCAAGGCATTTAAGATACTTCCCTGGTGGCTTAAGACACTAAAAAACCTGCCTGCAATGCAGGAGACGTGGGTTTGATCCCTGGGTCAGGAAGATCCCTTGGAGAAGGGAATGGCAACCCACTCCAGTATTCTTGCCTGGAGAATTCCATGGATAGAGGATCCTGGCAGGCTACAGTCTATGGGGTCGCAAAGAGTTGGACATGATTGAGTGATTAACACTTTCTGTCACCAAACCACTTTTAAGAACTGTCAGCAAGCTAAAGGAAAACTAAGTGCTAGCCACTGAAATACAGTAATAAGAGAAAACTAAAATTAAAAGACACTCACTCCTTGGAAGGAAAGTTATGACCAACCTAGATAGTATGTTGAAAAGCAGAGACATTACTTTGCCAATAAAGGTCCGTCTAGTCAAGGCTATGGTTTTTCCAGTGGTCATGTATGGATGTGAGAGTTGGACTGTGAAGAAAGCTGAGCACTGAAGAATTGATGCTTTTGAACTGTNCACGGACTTGATGGACGTGAGTCTGAGTGAACTCCGGGAGTTGGTGATGGACAGGGAGGCCTGGCGTGCACGGGGTTGCAAAAAGTCGGAGATGACTGAGCAACTGAACTGAACTGAAGGCTCTGATCGCGTTTCTACAGTTTCATTCAGGACAGTGTCCCACACAGCCCGTCTCTTCCCCAGATAGGTGGCACGTTTAGCAGTGGATCACCTCTGTGTTTGCAAGGTGCCTCTCTGCTGGAGTCCAGCTGCATTCTTTGCTTTGGTTTCATGTGTATGAAGACACAGCCACGCAGTTACCTCCATTTCTCCATCTTCCATCAACTCTGACCCGTGAGCACTTCCCAGGGTCAGAGCTTCTCTGATTAGGGTCTTCTCTTTTTTCTGGAAAAGCCAGGACTCTTCTCCCAGGCTATTGCATCGTGGCTCCTTCTTGATGCATCTTTACTGTGGATTGCCTTTCTGCTGCTCTCCAGGTCGCCTGTCATAGAGCTGCTCTGTAAGTGGTTGTGGTTTGGGTATGCCCCTGGTCAGGGGGGAGTCCAGCCGGCCTGCTCTTGTGGGAGCTTTCTTCTCTGTCGGTCTAAAAATGCTGGCACTTTGTTTTTCCTATGCTGACATCACTGTGCAAACTGAAAGAGGTTTCCGTTGTCGTCATTATTTTGGTCTTNCCTGGTCAGGGGGGAGTCCAGCCGGCCTGCTCTTGTGGGAGCTTTCTTCTCTGTCGGTCTAAAAATGCTGGCACTTTGTTTTTCCTATGCTGACATCACTGTGCAAACTGAAAGAGGTTTCCGTTGTCGTCATTATTTTGGTCTTTTGCTTCATCTTAATCTAAGATGGCAATGAGTCTCATCTAGATGGGACTTGAGTCTTGACTCTCATAATCCTATGGGCCAGGGCTGCTGGAGCATCCTATGAGGATTCTGTAGCTGGATGTGGGAAATAGGATGGCCTTTGATAAGTCATCAAGATAACAGCTTATACTCTCTGTACGGTAACTCATATCATGACTATTTTTGTTTCTGCTAGAAAAATTTTTTGACTCTAAGATAATCTTTCAAGACAGTCTCCCATGTGTTGATTTTACAGTTCAGTTTTCATAGTTTTGAAGATATTACTTCTAGTCCTTTAAAAAAACCTGATCAATTAATTAATGTATGTGAAAGTATTTTATAAGCTACAAAGTACAGTTAAAGAGCTATGATAATAATTATATTTGTTGAATCTCTTCACAAAGAACAGGTGTGTACCATGATTATTCTAGTTGTCATCTGTAGGTGTATATTCTATTTTCATGTACATAGACAGTTTAAAGTTCAGTTCAGTTCAGTCGCTCAGTCGTTTCCGACTCTTTACAACCCCATGAATTGCAGCACACCAGGCCTCCCTGTCCATCACCAACTCCCGGAGTTCACTCAGACTCATNATTCTTTGCTAATTGCTACATTTTTGAAGATACTAATCTATTCATTTCATTCTATTTACTCCCCTATGACAGTAACAATCAATCAGTTTAATAATTACAACAGTTCATTAATGTTTTATTTGAACAATAACAACAACAAAAAAAACTGAGGCACCACATTTAAGAACAAAATGACTTAAAGTTTTCTCAAGCATCCTTTAGTAATAACACCATAGAAAATAAAATGTGAAAGTGTTTGCAAATCATCAAGTTTATTCATCCAGAGCAAACCACCCACATCCTTGGTGATGATGGAGAGACATCAGGGGACAAAATGAATGAAGGGAACAGTGTGGAAGCAAGTAAACACATTTACAAAGTGACTGCAAAGCAAGATAAAGATCTGATACGTTCTGTTTTGTAGAAAAATCAAACACATTCTCTGTCCACCAGGGTAATCAATTAAGTGAAAGCAGTACACCTTACATTGTTTACTTCTGTTAGAGAGCAAGCCATTCCTTACTAAGGAAACTTCTCTTTCTTTCAAAAACTTTGCCACTTGAAGTATAAGGAAATAAATAGCTGGATTCATTAAAAAAAAAAAAAAAAAGACTTGTAAGATGTTAGAGAAAGCCATATGATTCAGAACCTTCAGGTGGAGACCAGGCTTGTACAATGTGTGCAGTTGCCTTGCTTTTGGCACAGTTATAAACAGCCATTTCTGGAAGTATTTATAATACTCCATATTTTTATCTGAAGAGAGCCCTCCGAGCAGTGGCAACAGATACATGCCTCCCATGCATTCAGAAGCATTATTTGGTGACCCCAGGGAGGATGTAGAGATAAATACCACGCACCCTCTTACCCTCCAAGAGTTTCCAGTCTATAGACTTGGGGAAGCAATCAGGTTGGAACAGAGAAGCACAAAGAGTTCAGAGGAAGTCTAGGTGATTCTGGGAGAGCAGCCAATGAAAACTGAGACATTTTTGAGGATGAAGCAGTACCCCCAGCAAGGTTTTCAAACCTGGAAAGGATCTGATCTGAAGATAAATATTTGGAAGGTGGAGTTGGAATATAAAAGAAGGCAGCAAAAGTAATTCTTCTGAATTTTCACTATTCTGATTTTCAGGCTTCCAAGCGCTTTGGGATTATCCACCGAAGTAATTTGCCAAGCCTAAGGCTTATTACAGGCTTTGTACTTTATCCAGTGTGACCATTTCTCTCTGTGTAAATCTTGTGGAGTCCTCAACTTTAGCCTGGTGACAGAGTCTCACATGGTCTATTTAAAAGTAATCAAGCCATTCCCAAAACATCTGATGTTGCCCTTTGAGAGGGTAATGGTTTTCCTTTTAATTCTAACTCCATCAATAAAGTGACACTAATCCAGACTGATTTGAGTAAACAGGGCATATTCCCCATTGTCTCTGTGATCTGAGAAAGAATGAACTTGAGAAAGATCACTGCCTGGATTGGAAATGGCCCCTTTGGGTGTTTTGCGCAAGCTTAAAAGGAAAAAGAAAATGCCTGTACAGAGTTCTTTCCAAGGCAAGCTCACTTTGGGGGTGGTAATGCTCATAGGGGTATTATACTAAACTGCACCTATTAGTGGCTTTAGCAGCAATAAGAAAGTAGAACTATTTCTTTTGTAGTGTTTCCAGAAATGCTGACGAGAGTGTTTCATAAATTTCCGCCTCTGGCAAAACAGCACAGCTTGACTCAAAATTCCTTCTTTCAGCTTTTATAAGAAAAAAAAAAAAAAATTTTTTTTTTTAGTCCCAATTAAGAAACACAGACATGATGCAATTCATATCACCATTTTTGCATAAGATATCAGTTTATATCTTACACATATCCACTGACATTCCAAAAATGTTTTATTGTTGCCAGTTATTCCCTTACCTAGAAGCACCATGTGCTTTATCTTAACTCCAGTAACTGAATTTTAAATTGACAGGTAAATATTATCTGGGAAAGCTATCTCAAAATTTACAGAACAGCTCAGTTTTCCTTTGTCTTTGAAAAGAGACTGAAACTGAATAAAGTTAGTCATTATTTCAAACATGAAAAAAATTTGGAATTAAGAACTAGGTTTTTGGGGCAAGGCAGAAAATGGAAACAAATTCGTTGAGTATAGGATAGGGGTGCTACATATCAGACTAAATTTAAAAAAAAATCAAATATGGGGAAATTTAAAGTACTGTTTCTGAAAAGATTTTTACAGACACTTCAGGTAACTACTGTTTTCTGCAAAGGAGGTTGTATAGCAACATGGTCGTATGTGGAATTTCACTGTTTCCCCTAATGTTTGCAGAGGTAAAGGCAGAACAAACCACATTTCAACATCAAATATTTTCAAAATTTACTTTACATCAGTAGAGGATTAGGTTTGTAAGGATAAGAAAGGAATGAGATACAAGCTTGGCCATCCCCGCATTTATCATAGAGCCTCAGTCACCTTCTTAGCGACTCTCTTTGTCTTTAATCAAGTCACTGAGTTTCCTCCCCAAGTACCTGCCCTTGCCTACCCCACCATCATCACTTTAATTGCCTAGGTTTTCATCTTGAGTGAGATGGAAATGATGCAGGAGATTGTGGAAGGAGTTGATATGAACAGAAAGAAAGACATCTGCCCCAATATTTCTGTTCAGATCTTAAATAAAAATGTATATCCTTGTCCAAAGTGAAATTTGAAATTTTTATTTCAATTTTTTTTAAGTTTGTAATACCAAGAGCTTGATTTTATTATTGTAATTGTTTTTGGTTAAACTAGGGTGTTGTTTCCTAAAAGATATATTCATATTTGCTTCTGCTCTATTATTTCCCAATTGGGATTCTCACCTTGAACAAAAGTCATATTTGTGATATTGTGTCACATTTAGCATCATGCTCTCTATCTTCTTTTAGAGCAGTGACCAGAGAGGAGAGTTTTCTCATTCTAAAACGACTATTTAATAAATAAAGTTGACCCTAATTAACATAGAAAATCAGTCTAGAGTTTGTTCCTAGTTTTGATTAATTTAAGAATGCAATTACCAACTCCCTATAAGGGTTAGAAACCTTATCTATCTCTATAGAGGTCTATGGGAACAGGAAACAGCTTCACCCAAATCAAGCAATCATTTGGACTAGTTTTTCTTCCTCCTTGCAGGATGACATCTGTCACTTCTAGAGCATGTAGACAAAGTTTGGATCTCAAATTCTGAACATGGCCCATGCTTTCAGAATATGCATGGGTTCTAGCTCTTAGTGAGATAAAAGCCCTTGTCATCTTTTTTTTTCTTGCTATTTCTTACACAAGTGTTCCATTTTGACATACAGATTAAACACAGGTCAGTTTTAAATCAACATTCTCTTTTCAAGTCAATATACCATGCTCTTTCATTTGGTCCTATGCAGTTGTTCTTTGTACTTTTATTAATCTTCTACCTTCTACTTGGAATGACCTTCCATCTTCCCCCTGTGGCTAAATTCTAGTTCTCAAACTATGTGAAATATTACCCTTGTCAAGAACAGATTGACCCACTTCACTGTCTTTGAGAAACCTTAGTGTCTCTTACAACATTCTGTTTGAAACCAGAGTCACTTATGAATGAATACTTTATGTACACACTGGGATTGTGACTTTTCATAAGCCAAGGGCTATAACTGCTCTCCTTTTGGTGCCTAGTACAAGCACCAGGACTATACTTAACTAATTCTCAGTAAGTTGGGTTGTAAGAAAATGCTTCTTTTCCTAAGGGAAACAATTTAATTGATCTGTGGCTGGGATATCAAAGCTACTGTATTTAGTTTATAGACAAATATATACCACTTTTTTTTTGGGGGGGGGACAGGAGGTAGGGAGGGGAGAATAATAAAATAAATGGTGTGTGTGTGAAAGTCGCTCAGTCATGTCCGACTCTTTGTGACTCCATGGAGTATACAGTACATGGAATTCTCTAGGCCAGAATATTGGAGTGGATAGCCTTTCCCTTCTCCAGGGGGTCTTCCCAATCCAGGAATCAAATCCAGGTCTCCTGCATTGCAGTTGGATTCTTTACCAGATGAGACACAGGGAAACCCAACAAAGTAAACAGTGGGTCTTTATTTATAGGATGACCATATACTTTATCCTCCAAGAGGAACACTTTTGGAAAGTAAAAGGGGTGCTATTAATAAGTACATTTGAATAGCAGGAGTAAATAGGGACATACCAAGACCACTAATTCCCTACTTATCTATGGCAGGAACCATAGTTATGAAAGAGAGCTATGGGTAGAGAAACACAACACAACACAACACAAGTTGCATGAGACTTTAGAAACAATTCATTTCTACTCTTCCAAAGGTTCCGGAGGGGCAGTAGATATCCTTGAAAATCAAGCACCCGATGTGCAATTCAGAGAAATGCATTTTTATACTTCTAGGCAGCCTTCAACAAAGCCCTATATCGCCCCCAAGAGCACTCTAATACAGTCTAATTATACCATTTCTCTGTTTAAAATTCTTCCACGGCTTATCATGGCCACTATATTAAATGTGTTAGGACACTCCATGAGCCACTCTATCTTATATTTCTATCTTTATTTTCTAATTATTTCATACTTTCAGTTCCATCAAAACTATCTGACATTTGAGGACCCCAGTATGCACCTGCTTCTGTGTCTGATGCTTGTTTCTGCACCTGAAATCATCCTTCCCTCTTTTATTTCTAAAACTTTAGAAAGTTCTCTACTCATCCTTCCAAATGAATCTGCATCACACACATATACATAGACTTGCAAGGTCGTCTTGCATCAGAGTACGCTCTTTCTCTTTGATACTTCATATTATCTTGCTCACACTTCGCATGTGACACTTACGGTCTCTCCTATATTAATTATAACTGTATATTTTCATTCTCCCTATGAACTGTTACTTATTGGTGTAGGAACTGTTTCATATTCATTTTTATATCCTATGTACCATCTTATATGTAACTGATGCTCAGCAAATATTTATTTACACAGAGTAAGTCAGTAGTCCCTTTTATAACTTCAGTTTCTCCTCCTCAATACCATTCCTCATGAATATTGACACATTTCAACTTTATTAAAAAGTATAAGTGAAAATTATAAAATGTTGATAGAGATAACACCCTATTTTCTTGTGCCTCCAAACTGTGTCCTAAAGAGAAGATCTGGAATAAGAATTATAACTTAACTCTTAGATCAACTGTTTCACCTTGACCTTTCAATCCATTCTTTTCCAGAACTAAAATCTGCTACCCTACTGGATATCCTTCACAGGCAACTCCTTCCCTAAATTGGCCCCGGACAATAAGGCTGTACCAGCCATCTGATTTTTTGCTCATCATATATTCAAAAGACAATTCTGAGTTTATTGAGATTTGGAAAAACTTCAATTTTCAAAACAGTAAGACTTTTATGGAAATAACCAAGTTTTTTTTCACTGATGTGTCCTTTGGGTGTCTGTGTTCACTCTTCCTTACTTACTGATATAAAACAATTAATGTTTAAAGTAGTAACGTTTAAAACTCAATATGGGAAAAGTTTAATTTCCCACTATTACTATAAAGGAAGGATTTTTACCCATCTGCCTCTAACTCACCAGCACAGATCCTTACCAAAGCAATTATGTGCTCCTCAAAGAAAGGTTGGGTACATTTGTGGTAACAGAATTCTCAACTGGCTGACCTATGTCTTTCCTTGATAAACATAAAGTCTCATGACCTCAAATACATATTCCTTTAACATGAAGAATATAGAATCTAAATTCTGTATGTGCTTATTTTCTAAAAAAATTTCAGCAAACTTTGTATTCAGAAAATATATATTGTATGATGAAAGAGCAACCAATATTTTTTTGTTTCAGTTAACCATCCGTTCATTGATATTTCCTACCATCTCTCCACACCCCTCATTGAGGATCATTGCTCTTCTAGAAAACAAACCAAACTAAACATGCTTTTACCTTATCAAGGTAAAGAATAAGTGATTTATTATCACCACTCATTTTTCCAATAGCAGTGAAGGAAAATATGATCTACGATCCGTGATCTCTTTCTCCCAGTCCCCTCTGGGCTTGAGGGCAACCAATCGTAAAACAAGCAGTGCAATCTAAGACCACAGCATGGAGTGAGGAACGGAAACCAGCCTGACACCTGAATTAAGTCTGCAGCTTCTGCTTACCTCTGTGATTTTACCTGTGGTGCTAAAAATCACAGAGGTGCAACACTGGAAAGTTAAAAAGAATTCATGTATTCACTTCAAAGATAAAAACCACTCCCATAGGGAAGAATCTGCTTCAGTCTTTGGAAATGGTATTGGGACAGGAAAGACTATTTGCCTTGCCAATATGCACCCAGAGGTCCATTAATTGGCAATGACCTGAATAAGTTCAGGTCACTGAAGGCTCATACTGCTGCTTCAGCACTTTTCTTCCTACTCTCAACTAGATTTGCATACCAGTTCTTTCTGGAAACTTTTTGGAGCGGTTACCATGAATCAGAATAATCCTTTTTAGAGTGTACTCTCTCCTTTTTGGTATCAAAGAGAAAAAGGTTAAGTGAAGGGACCCATTTTTACAGCTATAGCTCTCTCAGAAAGAGAGTCATTAACCTCGATTTGTAAAATAAGGTGATTCAATATATGAGCCTTGAAGTCTTGAATGTTATAACCCATTCACCAAAGTACTTTTTCATCTTCATACACAAGCCCAGATAGGGATTTTTAAATAAAATGCCATCTTTCTAGGAGGAGTTTGAAAGTTTTCAAAGTCTCTCTGTGTGTCTTTCTCTGTCTCTCTCTCACACACACTTACACACACACTGGACCCAGGTTTTTTCGTAAGAAAATGGAACTCCAACTTAAATCTGTGAAGAATTTCCTTTCTTTGGTGCCTCGCTCTCCAAGCTTTAGACCAGTTCTGGAGGCTGTGTCATTCCACCCTGGCGCACTGGAAAGGTACTTGCTCGAGGCCTCTTCATTGTAACCCAAGGGTGGAACCTTAAGCCAAGCCTGTTATATCCAACTTGCTTTCCCCTCCCTTCCGGACCCTTTCCTGTTCAATAACAGCTTCCCCAAATTCCTCTCTGCTTGAGGGCAAAGAACTGGAAAGTTAGGGGAAAGAGGAGGAACAGCTTGCTTATATTGTTTTTGAGTTACCAATCCACGGAAGTTGCTGGCAAGTTAAATGGAAACATTATTTGAAGTCAGAGAAAGAGTTGCGATTTTCAAATAATTTTCACTCTCGCGGGAAGTGGCATGCCTTTTTAGTCTTAATCTAACAATTTAAAAACAATTCTTATATGATAATAATAAATGGCTTATTCTGTATTTATGGTTATTCATGAATGTTATCAGAAGGTGAATGCTAAGACGTTATAAATTTGGAATGAAATGTCTACATTCTCAGGGCCATGTGGTCCCAGGCGTTTCGTATACCTCCTTGTAGAACTGCATTTCTACAAAGGGCTAGTTATTCAACCCTATGCAGAAAAGAAAGCTGTTCTTAAGCAATAGAACAGAAATGAAGCCACGGAGATAACACATATTATACACACTAGCGGAAGGATATAAAAATCATGACAAAATACAGGAAAAGACGCAGGACAGTAGAGAAATGCCGCCATATTTTTTTCATCGGTAACTTCTGTGTATATTAGCAGTATTTCAAAAGAAAAGAGACAGTTGCTGCCTCTTCAGCATCTGACCACACATCCCCTAAAGTTTTGAAAAATGCAGACTCGTGTAAAGGTATTTTCTTTCACCGTGAGGACGCCATACTCTCACATACAGCATGACTCCCTTACCGCCATAAAAGGCAGTCATTCGTACAAATACTTTCTCATCACAGTGTTCATGAAGTTTTTTTTTTCTTCTTTTATGAGAAATAATCAGTTCTTTCCACTTTACATCAACTTTATACTTTTCTTAGAGATACTTCAAAGTCAACGTTTGTTTCTAACCTTTTTTATTTACACACACAGGAATCCTAACCTGATTATAAATGCGCGCCAAATTTTTCACGAACACAAAGTCAGATATGATATGACTGACAGATCTTTTCCTTTTTTTTTTCATGATCAAAACAGGACAACATTGGATCAAATGGAAACAAGATAATCATAAGTGTTACTTCCATTTTTTGTAATTGCTTAGTAACATTTTAAGCTGACTTTCAATATTAAAGCAAAACAAGAAACTCAAGTTTCTCCACCGAGGACAAGCAAGCCTACTTGAATGTTTTAAAGGAAAACAGGCACTTCCTTTTCCTTCTTTAGATAGCTCGATATTTCCCCTGCTATATTTACACAGTTCAGGTGTCTAGACAATAGCATGGTCAATATGAAAGCACTGGCCCGGCTTTGCGGCCCAGTGTGGAGGCTTCCCTTGTGCCTCTGCCCAGAGTACTATGCATTTTGTTCTGATTTTTAAGGAGCTCTATTTGAATACTCCAGTCTACTTTTCTAAGCATTCACCTGCAAGCATTTTTATCCAAAACACTGAACTCACTCTCTTCACACTGCACTCCCCCCCCTCCCCAGTCTGATTAGTGTCAACACAGCTGCCCTATTCTGAGGAATGTAAACTAATATTGTTGTTAGACCTCCCTCAACCTTAGGAGACTTCCTCAAAGCCTTATAGTCTCTTCAGGATTTTTTTAATTCAGAGATTTAAATCCCTGAGACAAATGTGTTGAAGACAGATCAGGGCGGCAAACATTAATTCCTTAAATAAAATCCTATGTGCTATAGTATACATTTACATGTATGCATATATAAATATTTAATAATGCATCACTCGATAATAACTGATTATACAGTGAAAGTTGAAGTCAAATCACCAGACAATAGGGACATGAGTGAAGTCCCCTCAGGATTTAGGTGGGTCTCTGGACTGACAGACTTCAAAATGGAGAGATGTGTATAAGAGACAGGTATGCACCTGCTTCTGTGTCTGATGCTTGTTTCTGCACCTGAAATCATCCTTCCCTCTTTTATTTCTAAAACTTTAGAAAGTTCTCTACTCATCCTTCCAAATGAATCTGCATCACACACATATACATAGACTTGCAAGGTCGTCTTGCATCAGAGTACGCTCTTTCTCTTTGATACTTCATATTATCTTGCTCACACTTCGCATGTGACACTTACGGTCTCTCCTATATTAATTATAACTGTATATTTTCATTCTCCCTATGAACTGTTACTTATTGGTGTAGGAACTGTTTCATATTCATNTATCTGCTCTCTCAGTCTGTTCTCATACAGAGTGATTTTCTAAACTCCTGAATACTGAGCTTCTTCAAATACATAACATCTCCCCAGAAATTTTTTCTTCTCCCTTTTCTCCTACTGTTTTATCTTTTACTTTAAAAACACTCTTACAGTCACCACAGAAAACATTAACCAAGAAAAAGAGATTCCTACACACAGTTTGCAAAAACATTACATTGGGTGACCAAGAACCACAAATATGTAAGCTTTTATTTTAAAAAGAGAAATAAAAATAGCATCTCTAAATGGAGTGCTAAAATCTAAAAGCCTTACCTCACTAAATTGAGTCTGGGCATTGTTTTCCAGGTACAACATGTTAGCTGTAAGATTGATCAATGCCGCTGTCCTCTCTTCTGGCTCCAGGATTTTGCCAACCCCCCCACCCCCTCTGAGACCCTTACAGTAGAAATCTACTAGGAAGATAACAGAACTCAAGTCCTTCTCTCTCTTTCTCTCTCTGTACATAATTTTAGGTTCCCTCATATATACCCAACTATAGGCATGAGGGGGCGGGACTCTTCTCTTTACCTGTCCAATCCATCAACTTCCACCTGGACTCCTCCACTCCAATGGAGTGAGGCCTCTCCCATCTCATTAAGTAGTTAGAATTCCTTATCACCAATCTTTAAAAGAAAAGGAAAGAAAGAGAGAGAGAGACAAAAAAGAACACTGGAGAGAGACAGGTAAAACTTTCCCTTGTCTCTTTCATAAGAAAACACACTCTTTCCTGAAAACAAAATCTCCCCAAACAAACCACAGATCGTACCACCACCAGGACTTAAAGAAGGCACTTCAGAAAGTTATTTTACACTTTGCAATGAAAAGTAAAGCTTCAGGAAAAAGCTTTCAGAAGTTGTTTTTTTTGTTTTGGGTTTTAAAACCTAGATGTGGATTTTCAAGAATGATTACACAGTTAGAAATTTGGGAAAACTACCCAAATTAGTGCATATATATACTTAATATAAAAATTTAAAAATCCACTGCCTGATAGGTGAAGGATTTCCCACTTCTCCCTAGAGAAATACCAGTGGTTTCAAATGAATCTATGCCAATATAAGCCACTTGATTGTTCAAAGCATATTTCAATAACAGTTTAAATCATTGGCCCCGTTAACTTGTAAAAACAAACAAACATCCATATTATGTACAGGAAATAGAAAAGTTGGGAAAAGTGCCCCCCTTTTTTTTTAAGCCCTTAAAAAATGCTTTTTTTCTATCATTATTTCTTGAAATATAGAATCAGTATGATAGCTTATCTATTTGAATATTTATTTTCTCTACCATACCTAGTTGTATTAATGCTCAAAGATAGTAATTTTATAAACAGATAATTAACTACTATTAACAAGAATAAATCTTCAGGTCTGAAAGACAAGTCAGATTTTGCCTTAAAAATATATTTACTTAAGTAACATTCATGTAGAATTAGGTTTTGCTTGCTATGGATTCAGTGAAGATGAAATGCATCCTGATGGCTACTGTGGAATCCACTAACATATGCTCATTGCTGTGGAGTATAATTTAGTTAGACTTATATCTAAACATCACTTCTCACCTCACACTCGGGAATCGAAATTACCTCTTTCCTGCCTAAAAGTTACAACTGGACAAGATATCTATAAGTGAATATTTAGATTACTTCTAAAATTTAGAAGGAGATTAGAAGAAAACTAGAAACCAGAATAGATTAGCATATAAACCTTTAAAATACCCTGTGCAAATGCATTCATGACCTTAGAGTTGCCTCCCCTTTACTTCACTTTTTGCCTCTATAAAATGCATGCACATAAGGATAATATGATCATGAGGCGATATTTATCTTAAGCCCCTAAGTTATTGGTAAGATGTTTCACTTTTCGCAAAAATTTTTCAGTAATACCATTTTATTTCAGCTGTGCAAGGATATGACAACACTAATTCTACAAATTTATATCAGACAAAATGTTGATTTCTTCACTGAAATACTGGGAAGGTTATCTCTTACTATCTGTAATTAACCAAAGAAGCACTGGCTACAAGACAAAAACAAAAACCAAAAGAAAAAAAAAAAAAAGAAATGACTTGCAAAATGCAATTCATTATTTATACTGTGTATTTAAATTGTACACCCACTGACAGCTTCCAGGTCAGTAGTAGAAAGCAGATAGTTGTTTCCTGAAAACTATACTCTATTCCAGTGGTTCAAAAACTTGGATGATCCTGAGAATTATCCAGGGTGCTTTTTAAAAACAGAGTTCTTGACCTGATCCCAGATCTTTATACCCTAGTAGGAAGTTCTGAATGAGGCAAGTTTGGAAATTAATCTGGAGTAAATGCATTAGCACAACTGCCCAGAAAGTCACTATTGGACTCTTTTTTACATGAATAGGGTAGTGTAAGCATTTGAACCCCTAAATCTAGGGTTCACATTATCAGATGCTGATGATATTCAACCAAATATAAACAAATTTCATCTTGCGCAAAGTCAAAAGTTTCCCGGCAGTATTTGATGGATGAAAAAGATCAAATTCCTTCTCTCTACCACCTTAGCCTTCAGCGTATGCTGGTTAGACTATGATCTCTATCTAAGGTATCTACCAAATCTAAAACATGTATATTTTACATATAAGATACAATAAATCTGCTAAGGCTATGTGTGTGTTTTGGGTACTTGAGGGGAAGGAGCACTGGACTAGGGGTTAAAGGAGTAAGTATGAGATACAAGAGCCATTTCCAACTCTGTGCCCTTGGGGCAGGTTACTTAACCACTCTGGATTCACGTTCCTCATTTGTGAAATGAGAGGCAGAACTAAATGATTTCTAAAAACATTATAAAGATAAGAGTCTTTGTCCAGAATTTGTGGAAGTGATTTAAAGGATTATTCACATTTCTCATATTTTACTGGGGTATTTGTACCTCAGTTTGCTCATCTTCAAACTGTACACTGAAGCAGATGAGTTGCACAGATACTAAGATGCTTAAATGACATAAAGAAAAAGTCACAATGTATTGAGGGGAAAATTCATGGTTTTTGCTTTAGGGTATAATAGCTCCTGGGCCTCCTTGGTGGCTCAGATGGTAAATAACCTGCCTGCAATGCAGACGATGCGGGTTCAATCCCTGGGTCAGGATTATCCCCTGGAGAAGGCCATGGCTACCCACTCCAGTATTCTTGCCTGGAGAATTCCATGGACCGAGAAGCCTGGTGAGCTACAGACCATGGGGTTGCAGAGTCAGACATGACTGACCAATTAACACACTTCACAGTAGCTACCAATCCATTTAAATGTGAATTTAGCACACACATTTCTTTAAAAAAGTGAATGAAAGTACCTCTGATTACATTTGATTTCAGAATTAGTGTGAATACTTGATGTAAACATCACACATTTATTCAGGCAGAAGGTTACAGAGAAACAACCATTTTCTGTATTCACCATGCAGCAATGTTCACCTTTGACCCCAAAAGTTTATTTCAGTTCAGTTCAGTTCAGTCGCTCAGTTGTTTCCAACTCTTTGCGACCGGTTTATTAATGTGTATTAATTTTCCTAATAACCTAGTGATGTAGGTAAGTATTATTATCACCATTGTGCAGATAAATAAATAAACTCAAAGATTTTAAGTAGGTTTTCTAAGTCTTCAGGAGTCAGAACAACTTTATTTAACTTTACTTACAGGTCATAATTTCTCATTCTCAGCAGTTCCCTCAAATTCCTCACAGATTCATGGCCTCACACTCAGGGCTCAGCACTATCTCTTGAATGAAATTGTCACTGCTGTAGATCTAGTACATTGGGAGCAGAAGTCATTCAAGATGTATGATTAGCACACATGCTTTCTTGAAAGAAGTGTGTTACATTTTTGATGAATATCCTTCTTTACCGGTACTCATGTAAGAACTCTTTATATGTAAAAATATTAACCTTATAATAATTGCAGCAAATAATTTTCTGCTATGTTCCTCGCTGTGTATGTGTTTCTCGTGTTTCAAACTCATATATGGATTTATAGTTTGTTCTTTGGTGTAGAAGATTTCTATTTTTCATAACTAAATTCATCATTTTTCTGTTATGATTTGTTACTTTTCAAAGAGAGTTTGAAAGGTCTTTGCCAGTCCAGCATTATAAAATCCTTTGGCCATATTATAGTTTCATATTATTATGGGGCTTTTAATTTTTCATATTAAAATCACTTAATGTCTAGAATTTTTATTGAATTTGTATTATGAGAAATAAGTGAATACTCACTCCTTCCCCAAATATATAACTTATTTCAACATTTTATTGAAAAATTTTTGTCTCTAATTTGACATGCAATCTTTATAACATACCAAATGTCATTGGCTCCATTTACTCCTCTAAGTGAGAAAGTTAAGCAAGTGCATAAATGCTTGGTACACATAAAAATGGAAGAAAGTGANTCCATGTTAGAGACAAGAAAACTGAGACTCAGAGAAACTAATTTGTTCGAGGTCATACACACAGGTTTTAGCACTGCACAAACTGAGAACTTCTAGATGTACAAGTTGGGTTTCAAAGAGGCAGAGGAACAAGAGATCCAGTTCACTGGAGAAAGCAAAGGAGTTCCAGAAAAACATCTGCTTCATTGACTATGCTAAAGCCTTTGATTGTGTAGATTATAAAAAAAACTGTGGAAAATTCTTAGAGATGGGAATGCCAGACCTTCTTATCTGCCTCCTGAGAAACCTGTATGCGGGTCAAGAAGCAACAGATAGAACTGGACATGAAACAAGTGACTGGTTCAAAACTAGAAAAGGAGTACAACAAGGCTCTATGTTGTCATTCTGCTTATTTTATTTCCATGCAGAACATATCATGTCAAATACCAGGCTGGATGGATCACAAACTAGAATAAAAATTGCCAGGAAAAATATCAACAACCTCAGATATGCAGATGATACCACTCTAATGGCAGAAAGTGAGGAAGAACTAAAGAGCCTCTTGATGAGTGTGAAAGAGAAGAGTGAAAAAATTGAAAGTGGAGCAGTGACAGATTTTCTTTTCTTGGGCTTCAAAATCACTGGGCTTGGTTACTGTATCCATGAAATTAACAGATTCTAGCTCTTTGGAAGAAAAGCTAAGACAAATATGACAAAAACTGTATTAAAAAGCAGAGACATCACTTTGCCAGCAAAAGTCCACATGGTCAAAACTATGGTTTCTCTAGTAGTCATGTATGGATGTGGAAACTGGACCATAAAAATGAAGCAACTGACAAACAACTGATCTCAAAAATATGCAAGCAACTTATGCAGCTCAACTCCAGAAAAATTAACGACCCAATCAAAAAATGGGCCAAAGAACTAAACNCTCCGGGAGATGGTGATGGACAGGGAGGCCTGGTGTGCTGCAATTCATGGGGTTGCAAAGAGTTGGACATGACTTAGCGACTGAACTGAATGAACTGAAGTAAGTGAAGACAATACCGTCAATGCCAACTTGGAAGAATGGAAAGAATGCTGGAATCAACAGCAGCAAACCTGTGGTCCATATCTCCACTCCAATTTTGAGTTTGTTTTGTTATTTTAATTAACTGGTGAATAATCAACAAATACTCACTCAAGCTAATTGTATAATACATTACCATTCCTTTTTTTCATACTGGAATATATTTCAATATGATACCAGCTTTTAAGTAATTTACCCTACCTGATAAACCATAGGGAAACCAATCCATCATATCTTTTAGGATCCTGCATAGAAGGATATTGTCCCAAGAGTCAGAGACTTTGGAATAAGTTCTGGCTCTGCCAGTGAATTGATTATATTACTTGACACAGGACATTCTTCTACCCATCATGAAGTTTTTTCAATCTGTTAATTAGATGTAGATTTCTTACATATGTATATCCTATACTACTGTGATTCTAGTCTCCTTGGAGTTCATGTTTTCTGTTTAACCACAGTCTGAATTTCACTACTGATGGAGACAGACAACTTTGCCATCAACTTTATATCCATATCTTTTGCTTGTGTTATTTCCTTTCTAAAGAAATGGTGAAAGCAGTTAATTTCATAGACTAGTTGATTTCAACCAAGCTTTCAGTCTTACTATCAAGCTGAAGATTTTAGGCTTCACCTTTAGTTCCTCATTTTTTTTCTCTCCTCAGCAGGAATATAGGTTGGGCAGGAGATATCTCATTCTTCCTGGAGGCTGTATTTTGAGGCAACTCAGCTTTATTTCTTATGTAAATCCTTTCTATCCTTTACAGGAAAAATAAAATAAAATAAAATCCCAGGCAAAATAAAAAGGGGGTGTGTTAACTTTGGAGTCCTGGATGAACCCCAGGAAAATAATCATATTTTGTCTCTTTTAATTCAGATTGTCAGAAAAAGTGAGTTCTAATGTCTTTCTGGTTTCAATTCACTGATCTGCACTCATCTTTAGTTATAGGAAATGTCTTCCCTAGTTAAACACAGTGCAGTACCAGGCAACAAAATGAAGTCATTGGCTCGTTACTTTGGGAAGACTTCAATTATTCCATCTGTGAATCTCACCCCCTCCCATACACACACCTGAGATGCACAGCACCTCTGCATCAGGGACCGTGGGAATTTAATTGAGCCATCCTTGGAGCTCTGTTTTCACTCATTCTCTCTGCTGCACTATTCATATTTGCACTACATCTAGATCCTATGTACAAGAAAGTGGTATAAATAAATATGGTGTGTGTATACATATATATGTATTTTTTAAAGTTCTACTTTATGTCCCTGTAATGCACAATGTGATCTTGAAGGAGTTATCTAGCCTCTCTGTTTCTCTACCTCCTACAAGTACCACAGTGTTGGCCAATTCCTATAAGATTTCTAAAGTCTTATCTCAGCCCAAAAGTCTCAGATTCTCCATACACTTTTTTAGTTGAATTAAAGATTCTTTAAATTCTAAAGTACTTTACAATTTTCAAGAGTTTCACATACATGATTTCATATATTCCCACAATAATCCCTTTTCTTCCCTCTCATTCCTAACTGCCCCTCTCTTCCTTCCCACTAGTAGCCTTTAGTTTGTTCTCTGTTTGTGAGTCTGCTTCTTTTTTGTTTTATTCACTAGTTTGTTGTAGTTTTTAGATTCTACATGCAGTGTTTGGCTTTCTCTGACTTATCTTACCTACTGTAATCCCCTCCAAGTCCACCATGTTGCTGCAAATTGCAAGATCTTTATATTTTTGACTAAGTAATATTCCACTGTGTGTGTATGTGTGCATCGCATCTTCCTTATCCATTCATCTGTCAATGTAATCCCTATCAAAATACCAATGGTATTTCCCCCAGAAGTAGGGAAAACAATTTTAAATTCATATGGCAACACAAAAGACTGCAAACATCCAAAACAATCTTGAGAAAAAAGAAAAGAACTAGAGGAATAATGTTTTTCTTGACTTCAGACTAAACTACAAAGCGTAGTAATCAAAACTGTATGGTACTGGCATAAAAACCAATGTATAGATCAATAGAACAGGGTAGAGACCAGAAATAAAGCCACACTCTTATGGTTTTCACATACTTTTAAGGGACACTAACTATATTGCTACCATGTAACTACTGTGATTATTTTGGGGGGTAGAAAAATGCCACATAAAACAAAGAACACTATATTTGAAATATAAGTCAAAATTATCAGGAAAAAAGAAAGACCAAGGCCCTAACTAGACCCAGCATAACTGATGTCCTTACTACCTCCAGCAGAAAGGTCAAAGTAATTTAGGACTGACAAACTGTGGTATTCTTTTTTTTTTTCCAGAACTGGGAAAGCAGCATGTAATGCTTGGTGTCTCAGACATAGCTGTCACCAGGCTGCTGTAATCTTCAGTATGTGACTACAGGCCATGGGAGTAAAAGTATCACTCACTCTAAGTATGGAGTACAGGAAATTTTGGTCCAAAAAAATAATAATAATAATGAGGACGTAAAAGTAAGTGGCTTCCTTGTGTAATTTTTGTTCCAGGATCTCTGAGTACAGACAAAAGTAAAGCTTATGTAGAATTAGAAGTCTCATAAGTAAGGTTTGGAGGTAAACCCTGGGGACTGTTTATTGAAAAGGATAACTAAATCCAACATCAACAGTGTATACATGACAATGTGGCAGTATGGACCAGTTTTAAAGTCTACAGGACTATCTTTATTTTAAACATGTCTTATGAATGGACAAAGAAGAATGAAGAAGTTTGGGGGCTTTATAACAAGAGCCTTTAGGATGTGAATTATACATTGAAGTTTAAAAGCAGATCAATCTTATATTTCCCAGTGCTGTGGTTTTGTATATTCTGGTTCTTCCATTCTCTCAGACAGGTAAATTCAAGTGTATTCTTCAGTGCCCATATTAGGTGTTTCTTCTATTTTACTCAACACTTGAGTATCTGCTATACACTCAGCATGGTGCTTGAAGCACTCTTGGATCATTTTTGTCTTTTCTAAGCAGCCAGTTACTTTTGCCTCTTAATTTTTCCCCAATTTTATGGACACCTAAATGATTATAAATCTCATCTCATTTCTTTTTAATTCTGCTTTCACGAGTCCCACACTAAAATATGAGGACAAGGGTGATGCCTATTTAGTTTTGCACTTCCTGCACCTTTGGAAGTATGCAGAATAGGCACTCAAATTCTGTTTATCAGATGACTATTCTGGTTTGATCCATCAGACACATCTGCAAAGCAGGCTTGTTCTTATTACTCCCACTCCTTAGATAAGACAATCAGGTTACAGAGGGGTTAAATGCTGTATTCAAATTCACATATAAACTATGCTTAAGGCTTCATATGGTCTTGTGCTATACAAGTTGCCTGTCACAGAAGAGATTACCCTGTCACACACATGCCTTAACAATGGGGATGAATTCAGCCTCAGAGAAAATCAATTTGTTTGCATGGTAGGCAGGAAAAATGAATGGCCATGTTGCTACAAATGACTCCCAAAGATTTCTTTCTCCTTTAGCAGCTTTTCCCCCTTCATGTTGATCTCCTATGCTTCTTACTGTTACAGACACAATGAACGGACTTAATTCCAGCTTCCCAAGCCTGATTCACAGCTCGATTAAAAAGTGGTGCAACTGAGTAGGTGTGTTTCTGTGACCTGAGTGGTTAAGCCAGATCTTCTGGTCTTGAGGCTACTGATTTGATTTTGTAAGAAAACATTATCTGCATCGATCATTAACTGGACAATTCTGCAACTGTTGTCTCAAAGAGATTTAAAAAAAAAAAACACACAAAAACAGACTCAAGAGGAGAGCTGCATCCAAAAACTCTAGGTAATTTCCAACAGCGACTAATAATGACTTTAGGATTCAGCTACATGTTGCTTAAAAGTAAAGGGAAATTCAGTATTATGGCTTCCTAATAATAAAGAAATTATTTCTTCAAATGAAATCCAGTGCACATGTTATGTTCAAATTACAGGGAAAAACAAGCACCAAAGTCAGATTTCACTATATATAATCTGAACACACATACACACATACAGACACACACACACACAGATACACACACACAATCTTTATGGAGCAGATGGGAGCAGCTGCCCCCAAACTGAGTCATTACTTGTAACTCATTTGCTCCATGAATGAAATGGGTATACACTATTCCTATCTTAATCAACATCTTATGCTCTCTTTAAATTATTTGTTTTTCTGCATGAGGTTTTATAATTCAGATGTATTCTCTGCAAGGTAAGGAGTTTAAGAAATAGTGTCAAATGGCTTGAGTCAATGACATTATAAGTGGTGTGTCCTAAATCTGTAAGATTATGACCCAACCAGGATATTTATACTTCAAACTGAGCAACTCTTTAAAGATAATATATAGCTTCTTTCCTCCCAATGCATTCCTCAAATGGTCCATATTCTTACAATTTTTATTCAGCAATCATCATATATTTTAGTCACGGTCATTAGTTAGAAAACTACTTCAGTCAGTCAGTTCAGTACCTTCATGTCTGACTCTTTGCAACCACATGGACTGCCACATGCCAGGCTTCCCTGTCCATCACCAACTCCCGGAGCTTGCTCAAACTTATGTCCATCAAGTTGGTGATGCCATCCAACCGTCTCATCCTCTGTCATTCCCTTGTCCTCCTGCCTAAGTTTCACCTATGTAAACTAAAACTCATGCGTGGTCTTCAACTATCTGATCACCTTCCTCTTTGATCACCACTGTTAGTCTAGAGAGGAAGAGGTCAAACATGCATGTTGGTATACCTCACTGGGAAAAGGTTAGATTTCAGTTTTACTTTTCCCTGCCTAAGTAGGTGATCTAGTTGACTTGATATTATCTTACAGTGAAATAACAGATCTATTTGGGGTACACTAATGCTGTTAAGGGATTGTAAGGAATACCTGAGATCATCATTTGTAAGGGATATCTGAGATCATCATTTGACAAACATATTACTTTCACACACACCTGCACAAATGCACTTATCACTTCTAACATTAACGGAATCCTTTATTGTACAGGATCTTACAATAAGACTCAAAGAAGAATAAGACTATCTGTCCTCAGACTTCCTGATCCAGTGAAAGAGACATATGTAAAAAAATATATATATATTTTTTACATTATAAGGATGAAAATAAATAGCAAGTGTAAATTACGAGTAGCAGTTCTATGTAAACACAAGAGGAGTGATTAATTTTCCATGAGAAGAGTCCGTGTTGAGTCTTTTAAGGCTAAGAAGGATTTGGGAGGAAGAGAAAGAATACATTCCTGAATGAAAACAATAGCATGGGGTCAAAAGACAAAGACATGAAATTATGGATTTAAAGAAATAAAATGAGTTAGGTGAGGGGGGTGGATATGGGAGATGGAAGGTGGAGTAAGAGAGATAGGTTGGAATAAGATTGTGGTAGATTCAAGTTATTTCTATTTTGCTTATACTTAAGGGAACTAAGCCTTTAGGATTTATGATTAAAAATGTCCCCGAAATTATAGTTTAATAAATTTGGCTTTTAAAAAAAAATAATGATTACAGAGTTGTGTGTATATATATGTATATCATAATATTATATATATCATCATCATATATATTTCATGTATATATCATTCACATACACAGGTGCCTTTTTTAACACAAAATATAGTTCAATAAATTTTGCTTTAAAATCAACAACAGTAATAAAAAAAACATACAAATAAACAAAATAAACTTCCCTGAAGGTAAAGGTCTGAGCTGGGCTGTGTGCTCAGTCACTCAGTTGCATCTGACTTTTTGTGACCCTTTAGACTGTAGCCGACCAGACTTCTCTGTCCGTGGGATTCTATAGGCAAGAGTACTGGAGTGTGTTGCCATTTCCTCCTCCAGGAAATCTTCCAGATCCAAGGATTGAACCCACGTCTCTTTTGTCTCCTGCATTGCAGGCAGAATCTTCACTGCTGAGTCACTGGCCTGGATAGATCCTCTCTTATTTCCTATGACTCTACCTCTTTAACTCCTTGGATTAAAAATGGAAAATCTTCATGTGAATTGAAAGGATATCAAAAAGTTTCTAGTCATTGAGGGACTGTCTTCTGCCACTGCTATCACCAAAGATCAACATCAACTAAGCTTCCCTCTCTCAACCCCTCCAGAGAAAGGTGCCTGCCAAGTTCACCTAACTGTCACAACAGCATTTGCCCTCTGACCTTCAGCAAACAATGCGCAGAATGCTGTTGGAGACTTCTGGATGCCGCCCTCTTACTTTTTTAAAGACTGACCTGCAAGGCTAATTAGAGAGTTCAGTCTTCTGCTTATCTGAGGCTTAACACTTACATTTAGAACTGTAAAGCAAAACCAGCCCTTTGACAGAGCCACAGGCTTGGAGGACTCTAATCCAGCTGGGGTTGGCCTAGAAGGGATATTTGAGTTTGTTCTCAAGATGGTTTAGAGACTCAAACATAAGGACCCCTTTGTGGATCACTATTCTTCTTTAAGACTATGGACCTCTGTGGTTAGCAAGCAATTAAGAATTTGCTCATAAGTCCATTTCTCATTTTTCCCTAGGACTATTAGTAGACATAATTTCTCTTCTTGTGTCACAGCAAGAAGACCAAGGAAAGAATAAAGAGCCCTGTCAGTTTCTCTGGAGGGAAATGTAGTATTCTAAAGAAGATAGGGATAAAAGAGAATGCCTGACTTGTACTGATGGCCATAGGGGCAGTCATTCTAAGTGATGGTAAAAACAGAATGAAAAGCATATTACATCACTGAAAAGCTGTAGAGATCATATAGCCAAAACTTCTCATTTTAGAGACAGACAACATAAAACCCAAAGATGGAAAATAAGTACCCCAAAAGTTTGCGATCATTTTGTGATTAGGAAGTGGTTCTCCTCATTCTTATGGTACTACATCCTTATCTGAAAGAACTGCACTATCCATTGCATTTAACAAAGAGAAATACATGTTTATATATGTTGCCATGGCTTGCATGTATAAGGGTATCAGAATTACAGCTCATGGACCCCATTTAGCAACTTCATGTTCTACTTTGAAATCTGTTAAGTTTTGGTCACTATAACGGATTTTCTAATAAACACATTATGATATTAATAAATTTTGATCTCTGTTAAGCTCTGATTCTCTGGTGAACAGTTATTCAGTTGTCAGTTTGAGCCTTCTAAAATGTAAAAGAGATATGAATTAGGTGAGGAAGGGAAAATTAGATATCTGTGAAAACTGATGCTTTAGATACTCAAAGAAATATAATGGATACACATGTATATTGAGAGTTACCTCAGGAAAGTTTGGAAGAAAAGAGCACATTCAAGAAAACAGAAGGGCAAAACTAAGTGGAAACAAGGAGAGAGAAAAAGTGACATTAGAATCTAAGTAGCTGTGTAGAAGGCAGTTTTCACTTTACCCTGCAACAGAGCTTGGACTCTAGCAAAAGGAGCAGCACCCTCTGGGTTTGGCTTGAAAAACAGCAACAACAACAACAAAAAAAGGAAGTAAGACTGACCTGGGGGAGAATACTCTGCAGTTACAAAAAGCTAATCTACCTACTAAGCTAAAGAAAGTGAATTCAGCTCATGTCAAATGACTTCTTTATACACAGTTTTTAAGTCTATTTCTTTTCTGTAGAAAGACTTGCACCCAAAATAGCCATTTGAGGACATGAGTCTTGGGGATATATTTGATGACAGTATCTACTAACATTTGTACAGTTTTTCATATTAATAGATTGATGTGCTATATAGTCCTCCCTTGGAATCTTCAGGAGATTGATTCCAGAACCCCTCATGGATGCCAAAACCCCAGATGCTCAAGTCCCTTATATATAATGGCAAGCTATTTGCATATAACCTACATGCGTGGATGACTGCCAAGTCACTTCAATTGTGTCCCACTCTGTGCAGACCTCTTGGACTGTAGCCCACCAGGCTCCTCTGTTCATGGAATGCTCCAGGCAAGAATACTGGAGTGGGTTGCCATGCCCTCCTCCAGGGGACCTTCCAGACCCATTCAGATATTGAACCTGAATCACTTACATCTGCCTGCACTGGCAGGTGGGTTCTTTACCACTACTGCCACATGGGAAGCCCTACAACCTACATACCTCCTTCCATATACGTTAAATCATCTCTAGATTACTTATGGTAGCTAATACAATATAAATATTATGTAAATAATTGCTGGCATGGCAAATCCAAGTTTTGCTTTTTGGAAATTTATGGAATTTTTTTAATGAATATTTTTGACTGCTGATTAGTTGACTCCTTGGTTGGTTTAACCCAAAGAAGCAGATAAGGAAAGTCAATTGTATCCAGTGTTATATTGAAAAGCATTTGCACTTGCCTGGGAGAGCAGCTACTCAAAGTCAAAAGGCCTGCCTTAAAGTCCTGGTCCTGCTACTTGCTACATCTGATCTGTGGTCTTAGCGAACACCTGAAACTCCATTTTCATATTTATTAATGGGGATATTGCCATCTCCATCACCTCTTATAAGGTAACAGTGAGGGTTGTCAAGTGAGACAGTATGTTTTAAAAATTTTAAGGTGGGAGGGAAAGAGAAAAGAGATGAGAATGATGAATAGTAGACTGAGATTGCCAGGTAAGTGATACATGTGGGTTATCTGATCACACTACCATCAGCTCACAGTGAAAGATGTCTGCAGAGGCACTGCTGAATATATATAGCTTTTTCTTTTTTTTGCTAAGTATGAAATTTGTCTTAAAGGGAATGCTGTTTGTTAAAAGAAAGCAAATGTGTCTTTAGATAACACATTAATATCTAGCCATGAATTAAAGTGAGTTTTTTCCTTTCCACATCCAGTGACATTTTTCTGATCTTCAGGGGACACAGACAAGATGAATGGATGTCTTCCCTTCCTCCTAAAATTAGGCGAGTTACTTTGTGGATGTTTAGTTGCTCAGTCATGCCCAACTCTTATGAGACCCCATGCACTATAGCCCACTAGGCTCCTTTGTCCCTGGGATTCTCTAGGTAAGAATACTGGAGTGGGTGGCCATTTCCTCCTCTAGGGGATCTTCCTGATCCAGGAATCGAACCTATGTTTACTGTGCCTCCTGAATTGGCAGACAGATTCTTCACCACTGAGCCACCTGGGAAGAACCCCTACAACCCTGCTGCTTCTGCTGCTAAGTCACTTCAGTCGTGTCCGACTCTGTGTGATCCCATGGACGACAGCCCACCAGGCTCCCCCATCCCTGGGATTCTCCAGGCAAGAACATTGGAGTGGGTTGCCATTTCCTTCTCCAATGCATGAAAGTGAAAAGTGGAAGTGAAGACACTCAGTCGTGTCCGACTCTTAGCGACCCCATGGACTGCAGCTTATCAGGCTCCTCTGTCCATTTTTCCAGGCAAGAGCACAACCCTGAGATTTCTATAATTAAAGAAAAACAATACCAATAAAAATCTCCTTTCCATACAACATGGTCAACTAGCAAACAAAACAGAAAAAAAAAAAAAGAAAAGAAGATGATTCCACAATATGTTCAGTATCACTTAGTATATATGCATGATAGTTTAATCTCTAGAAATTTATTCTTGTCTCTAATAAGGAATGAAGTTACCTAACCTACAAACACACATGACAACCAGTATTATTCTCCAACTCTTCTAAGGACTGACTTCTGATTTTTGAGTCATTATCTGCTGAAAGGAAACAATTTTGGCTTAGCAGCTCACCTTCTTTGTCTGAATTAACAAGATGTGTACAAAGTTAATGAAGGTATATGCAAAGAGATCTCTGAGTTCATTCACCTTATTAAACACAGCTTCCAATCACAATGGTTTCTTGGAGATATAATGGCCTGAAGCTGTCTAAAAGATTTACTGCCAAAGGACTATGACCTAAAATAAGATTTACAAGGGAAATATTTCAGGAGTGAAATAAATGCAAGAATGAGACTCAAAAGGGAGAATAGTCTGACGTGATTGGAAGGGATTAAAAAATACAGCAAATGTCCTAGTCGGTACAGTAAAAGTTTCTTTTTTCCAAGCATTGTAGGGGAAAGTGCATACAGAACACTGCCCTAAGATCAAGATAACATTTAGAGCGATTGCTTCATATCCTGGTGAGTTAACTTCTCAGAGAAAGAAAAAGAAAAAAAAAAAATCACCACTGGTCTTTCTTTGAAAATCGTTTCACTGATTTATTGATTGTGGAGATGCCCACTGAGTAAAAGGAAAGCCCCCATTCTCTCTTTACACTGAGGGGCCTTGATGTTTGAGGATACAGCTGCCTTCAGATGCTCAGATAAAAGACACTGAGTGCAAAGTAGTAGTATTATCTACTTATTATGCCCACTTATCTGCTTATTCCTTCCTTGAAGTCCTACTTCTGTCTGCAATATCAATCACTTCTCTGGCAGCTTGTCTCACTACAAAGGGAGGATCTGATCCCTTGCTTAGCCCTCCAGAAGCGGCAGACTCGTGCAAGAAGAATTCATAATACCACCAAGGCTGCAGGACTGGATTACCTGTGGACTGGGGGTGGCTTGCTTAAAGCACAGTTCCTGAAAATGCGGCAGAAATTCAATCTACCTTTCCATCAGACTCTGCAGTCCAGGCACTAAACTTGACACTGAGTGAACACCAAACACATTAAGAGGAAGTCTCAATACTTTCTTCAAGTATAGGTGAGTTGCAGCTAGGCAAAACTGACAATGTGAAAGCAACTATTTAATGTTACCCCCCCCCCTCAATAGTTTGATAGTCTTGAGTTGGTACATATTGATTCATGAAATACGGAGTTAGGTTCGAGATATATTTTATACAAGTAAAAACTTAAAAGAAAGAACCATATGATAGTGGAAACAGACAGTAAACCTGGACTCTAGGCTGGCTTCTTCACCAGCTGGCTGTGTGATAAAGGGCTTGTCGCTTCACTTCTCTGAGGTTTAGTTGTTTTTTTGTTTTTGTGTGTGTGTGTGTTTTTTTTTTTTACTGGTAAAAATGCATTAACTAATATACGATTTCAAAACCCAGTTCCAGGACTGACATTCTAAGTGGAAGTATCATGTTAGGTTATGAGGAAAAACAAGCTGGATTTTCATTAAATTCAAATAGGTGTTCTGCTTGGAAAGCGATACATAAAACTTTGGGCCAGGTACAAGAAGCAAATTAGCGGTGTGTGTCTGTATGAACTGCTAGATTCATTAGAAAGGTTTGTTTATTTAACTGCCTTCATTAGCTGCTCTTAGTACATCAAAGGAATGTTTCCAAACCCTTACAATTAGCCATGTAAACAAAGGCACAATGTATCACTTCACTAGACTCAACAAACAACGTTTTTGATACACTATCAAATCCTACTTAAGGATAATATCCCAACTAAAACAATTAGGTTGGGCATACAAACACTAAAGGAGGGTCTTGCCCATAGAAAAGTTTCAACACATTTTAAGGGAATCAATGGACGTGCTGAACGGTTGATGAGAACTGACCTGTTGATCAACATTAATAAACATTCCCCAGACATTTTCTGATTTAGTTGAATGAGAGCCAAGATCTCACACTCTGATAGCCAGCAATCAACCAAACAAACCTTTATTCATTCTTAAGTAGTACTGATACAATTCAGTATGCCCAAATAGTCAACTTAGGAGGTCTAAAAAAGAGTTTGCAATATTATTAAAAAGAAGGCAATCATGAGTAATAGAGGGATGGTTTCTTCAAGACCAATCACGTGGTCAGTGCTGAAAATGTCTTTCATAGTCATATTACATATTATATACAACACATAATTTTATAAATGTTACCTGTAGATAGACCTGTCACCTATAGAGATACATGGGGCTAAAACAA
Organism: Neotragus pygmaeus; assembly: GCA_006410875.1. Taxonomy (NCBI): domain Eukaryota; kingdom Metazoa; phylum Chordata; class Mammalia; order Artiodactyla; family Bovidae; genus Neotragus; species Neotragus pygmaeus. The sequence goes on from SJYV01027655.1 coordinate 1,129,455, forward strand.
TGTTAAAGAAAATTTGTCTTTGAGATCCTTTCCTTTTTAACTTGAACCTCCAGAAAAACAGCCAGTTTCAGTTGTTTAACAGTGTAAAATATCATGGATGCCTTTTATTTTGTCATACATACTAACCTATCCACTAATGAAGTTAAATTCTTTTTAATAACATTTAATTACACCCAAATCCAAAGAGTTAATGTACTTAGAAGGGCATGAGGTACACATCTCATGTAGTTGTGAAGATCAAGAGAGATAATGGATGTGAAATAACTTTTTTAAATTGCAGAAGGTTATTCAAGCATAAGATATTTTATTTGTTTGCTTTTGATGAATATATATCATTTTCTAAATCCTTGCTGCAATTAGCTTCGATTCATTCATGCTAAAACCTCAGACATAGAACATAATTTATACAGTGGAAGTGGTGGATTAATTCAAGAGAAAACTTGCAACATTAAATGTTTTGTTCTGCCTAACAATCTTTAGAAAGTACCTGGATTCACCTCTTCAATTTGCATAAAGTCAGAGAAAAATGATCTTAAAAAAAAAAAACCTTCTAGACACAAAACTTATAGATAATTGCCCCAAATGCCCAAACTTCTGCTGCTTAAATATATTGCAGATCACTTAATAGGTGTCAAGGAAACATTTTTTTTAATTATTTTTTTTAATTTGACTTTACAATACTCTATTGGCTTTGCCATACATCGACATGAATCCACCACAGGTGTACACAAGCTCCCAATCCTGAATCCCCCTCCCACCTCCCACCCCACAGCGTGTCTCTGGATCATCCCCGTACACCAGCCCCAAGCGTCCTGCATCCTGTATCAAACATAGACTGGTGATTCGTTTCTTACATAATAGTATATATGCTTCAATGCCATTCTCCCAGATCATCCCGCCCTCTCCTACTCCCTCTGAGGCCAAAAGTCCATTGTCTATGTCTGTGTCCTTTTGTTGTCTCACATACAGGGTCATCATTACTATCTTTCTAAATTCCATATATATGTGTCAGTATGCTGTATTGGTGTTTTTCTTTCTGGCTTACTTCACTCTGTATAATAGGCTCCAGTTTCATCCATCTCATTAGAACTGATTCAAATTTATTCTTTTTAATGGCAGAGTAATACTCCATTGTGTATATATGCCACAGCTTGCTTATCCATTCATCTGTTGATGGACATCTAGGTTGTTTCCATGTCCTGGCTATTATAAACAGTGCTGCGATGAACATTGGGGTACATGTGTCTCTTTCAATTCTGGTTTCCTTGGTGTGTATGCCCAGCAGTGGGATTGCTGGGTCATAAGGCAGTTCTATTTGCAATTTTTTAAGGAATCTCCACACTGTTTTCCACAGTGGCTGTACTAGTTTACATTCCCACCAACAGTGTAAGAGGGTTCCCCTTTCTCCACACCCCCTCCAGCATTTATTGCTTGCAGACTTTTGGATCGCAGCCATTCTGACTGGTGTGAAATGGTACCTCATTGTGGTTTTGATTTGCATTTCTCTGATGATGAGTGATGTTGAGCATCTTTTCATGTGTTTGTTAGCCATCCGTATGTCTTCTTTGGAGAAATGTCTATTGAGTTCTTTGGCCCATTTTTTGATCGGGTCGTTTATTTTTCTGGAGTTGAGCTGTATAAGTTGCTTGTATATTTTTGAGATTAGTTGTTTGTCAGTTGCTTCATTTGCTATTGTTTTCTCCCATTCAGAAGGCTGTCTTTTCACCTTACTTATAGTTTCCTTTGTTGTGCAGAAGCTTTTAATTTTAATTAGATCCCATTTGTTTATTTTTGTTTTTATTTCCAGTATTCTGGGAGGTGGATCATAGAGGATCCTACTGTGATTTATGTCAGAGAGTGTTTTGCCTATGTTCTCCTCTAGGAGTTTTATAGTTTCTGGTCTTACATTTAGGTCTTTAATCCATTTTGAGTTTATTTTTGTGTGTGGTGTTAGAAAGTGATCTAGTTTCATTTTTTTACAAGTGGTTGACCAGTTTTCCCAGCACCACTTATTAAAGAGATTGTCTTTACTCCATTGTATAGTCTTGCCTCCTTTGTCGAAGATAAGGTGTCCATAGGTGTGTGGATTTATCTCTGGGCTTTCTATTTTGTTCCACTGATCTATATTTCTGTCTTTGTGCCAGTACCATACTGTCTTAATGACTGTGGCTTTGTAGTAGAGCCTGAAGTCAGGCAAGTTGATTCCTCCAGTTCCATTCTTCTTTCTCAAGGTTGCTTTGGCTATTCGAGGTTTTTTGTATTTCCATACAAATCTTGAAATTATTTGTTCTAGTTCTGTGAAAAATACCGTAGGTAGCTTGATAGGGATTGCATTGAATCTGTAGATTGCTTTGGGTAGTATACTCATTTTCACTATATTGAGTCTTCCAATCCATGAACAGGGTATATTTCTCCATCTATTAGTGTCCTCTTTGATTTCTTTTATCAGTGTTTTATAGTTTTCGATGTATAGGTCTTTAGTTTCTTTAGGTAGGTATATTCCTAAGTATTTTATTCTTTTTGTTGCGATGGTGAATGGAATTGTTTCCTTAATTTCTTTTTCTACTTTCTCATTAATAGTGTAAAGGAATGCAAGGGATTTCTGAGTGTTGATTTTATATCCTGCAACTTTACTATATTCATTGATTAGCTCTAGTAGTTTTCTGGTGGAGTCTTTAGGATTTTCTATGTAGAGGATCATGTCATCAGCAAACAATGAGAGTTTTACTTCTTCTTTTCCAATTTGGATTCCTTTGATTTCTTTTTCTGCCCTGATTGCTGTGGCCAAAACTTCCAGAATTATATTGAATAGTAGCAGTGAGAGTGGGCACCCTTGTCTTGTTTCTGACTTTAGGGGAAATGCTTTCAATTTTTCACCATTGAGGATAATGTTTGCTGTGGGTTTCTCATATATAGCTTTTATTATGTTGAGGTATGTTCCTTCTATTCCTGCTTTCTGGAGAGTTTTTATCATAAATGTCAAGGAAACATTTTAAATTAATATTTACACATTCCAGATGAACAACAACAACAACACCGAAAACATAAAGGGGATAGCAAATGTCCAAAAAGGATGGACAATTTTTAAAAGTTGTATCAAGACAATGACAGAGTAGGACTGATTTGATTTTAAATTAACAGAATAAGAGCCACTTAGTATAATGTCCCCATCAGGTTCTTTGGGGACACTCATAAGACTCAGGCTGCACCATTTCCTAAAGGAGCTAGCAATTTATAGAGGTGGCGCACTGTATCTCCAAGCCATTCAAAAACATTTGCTAAATAAACACAAAATTGTGCCAGGCTTTGTAATGTTTCTTACAAAAAAAGATAGTAACGGTTACTGATTTCCTGGAACTGTGAGCCTGGTAAATAACCTGTTGTAATTTATGTATCAGTTGTGACTCATTTTTGAAATGTGTCAATTTTTCAAGGTGACAAATGTCTAGCCTTAAAAAAAATGAGTGAAAAATGTATTCAGCACTGCTAAATTTAGTGCATAAAATAAGTGATCAAATTGAGATAATATGATTCTAATTCATTAAAAAAAAATAAAGCATTAAAATAAGGGTGTATTTTTTTATGCTCCTGCTAAGCTTCAGTTGAAGAGGAGGAGAAGGTCCAGGAATGGAATTATGCAAGGTGGTCATTTGAAGGGCAAGTATATTTGAATGTCTAGAAGGGTATGATCTTTTTAAAAGCTTTATTTATTTGTCTATTGTTTTGATGCATCCAGAAGGGGGTACATCAACTATATACAGTATATATTTATTATATTTTTACTCAGTGTATGTGTGTGCTCAGTCACACAGACATGTCTGATGCCAAGAAAAATTAGGGTTACGGTTAGCCACACAGGTACTAGATTGCCATTTCCTTCTCCAGGAGATCTTTCCGACTCAGGGATCGAACCCAGGTCTCCTGCACTGCAGGCAGACTTGTTTACTTATTGAGCCACCAGGGAAAGCTTAGGGAGGATTAGTTACTCATATTACCACACAGGGACTATAGCCCACCAGGCTCCTCTGTCCATGGGATTTCTTAGGCAAGAATACTGGAGTAGGTTGCCATTTCCTTCTCTAGGGTATCCTTCCAATCCAGGGATTGAACCCACATTGGCAGGTGGATTCTTTACCACTGCGCCACCTGAGAAACCTCCTTTTTTGTTTGTTTTTTTCTATTTACCCAGATATCATATTATTTTATCTATTGGGTTAATTCTAAACAAATGATTATGCTTCAGATGAATCCAAACTAAATGGGAGAAAACCAAGAAAGGAGCAAACATAGGCCAAATGTATCCACTGGACACACAATCTCTAATCCAAACACATGGAAGTGACAGAATTTCAACAAGAACAAAAAAAAAACTACACACCTATAAAAATATACATAATATCATTTTATGTCCAATATTTTCAAAGGGATTGACTCTATAGATAACACACAAATAGATATCTAAAATAAAATTACATTTTTCTTTTCTCCTAGAATAAATTTCTATTCTGCTATTCAACTTGATCATTGCAAAGAATCAGTTTCAGAGAATGATATAGATAGATAGGGACTTCCTAGGTAGCGATTATGATAAAGAACCCACTTGCCAATGTAGGAGACTTAGAGATGAGGGTTCAATCCCTGGGTATGGAAGATTCCCTGGAGAGGGGCAAGCAACCCATTTCCATGGACAGAGCAGCCTGGTAGGCTATGGTTCATAGGGTCACAAGGAGTTGGATATCACTGAAGCAACTTAGCAAGCACACACAGATACACACATACATACATAGACAGGTTCATCAGGATTTTGGAGCAATTTGATGACCAATTTGATGAAGTCCAGAGATTGTAAGGAGAGTTTAAAATAGTAATTTGCAAGTATTATAATCATTGTGATTCAATATTTTGAAAAAAAGAATTATACAGCAATAACACCTTTAAAAAAAAAAAAAAGGATCTTGAGGCTGGCAAAACTCTATAACTTCTATACAAAACTACCCCTTAACTTGTGCTTATTTAAAACAACCCTTTGTATTCCATGACTAACAAAACGTAAATATTATAAAAAGCCAAGATTTATTGAGCAATGTTATTGTGATAATCTCTTTAGATTTACTATCTCATTGTTTTCACAGTAGTCATGTTAATCCCATACAGTAGAAGAGAACAAACAATAACAACAAAAGCCCTAAAGCTTGGTGGTGGTTCAGTCACTAAGTTGAGTCCAACCATTGTGACCCCACAGACTGCAGCCCACCAGGCTCCTCTGTCCATGGATTTTCCCAGGCAAGAATATTTGAGTGGATTGCCATTTCCTTCTCCAGGGGATCTTCCTGACCTAGGGATCAAACCTAGGTCTCCTGCATTGCAGGCAGATTTGTTTACTTATAGAGCCACCAGGGAAAGCTTAGGGAGGGTTCAGTTCAGTTCAGTTCAGTTGCTCAATCGTTTCCGACTCTTTGCGATCCCATGAATCGCAGCACGCCAGGCCTCCCTGTCCATCACCAACTCCCGGAGTTCACTCAGACTAAGTTATTCATATTACCAGGATATTGAATCAAGAGCCCAAAGTATTTAGCCCTTGAAATAAAACTCTAATAATAAAATATGAGAGTTGTTTTGTTGATTTATGTGTTAGCATGAGATTTCAGTTTTGTGGGTTATTCTAGGAAACCCTCAATATCTCAGTCTAGACAACAAGATATCTAGGTTTGAATATCAGTTATCTAGACTATTTATAAGTAAGCAATTGAAACTAGAGAGAGTTAGTGAAATGTGTCAGATTATTCAGCTAAACTGTATAGAATTTGTGACCAGAATTTAAATTTCTAAGGTAGCATTCTCCTTTTTGTACAACAGGCTTTTTTGGAATAGACTGTATACTCGATATGGATATTTGAACCAAGAGTCTCTTTCGTCATAAGATAATGTCTTCTTTCTACTGCCTATCAGACAATTTAACACCTTATACTCCACATGTTAAAAACTGAGACTTGTGGTTTTCCAACCATGAATTACTTTTTAGATGAACTTCTTGATAGATGAATAAGGATAATTTTACTACATTGTTACATGAGGGGATAAAGAAATGAAAACTACACTTCAAATTTACCAAACCTCAAATGATTTGGAGAATTCCTTAAAAGACAAAATCAGCAAAGAAAATGCTTATTTAACCTTCACCATTTAGACTTTCATCAGACACAGGGAAAAAATCAACCCCTAGGACACTGTGAATAGACTCCCACTTTCACTACAAAAATTGAGAGACTGGCATATTTTACTTTTTTCCCCCATGAATCCAACTTGCAAATTATCCCTATTTAGTTAGGAAATTTACATGATCAGAATAAGAAAATGTTATTTGACTCCTTACCACTAGAGATTTTTTTCGTAGGACTAGATAGATCAAAAAAAAAAAAAACAAAACACACACGGAAATCAAATCACCAATACCTTGGTTATTGCCTAAGATGCTATTAATATTATACAAAGAAGAACAGTTTTAAAGTACATACTCAATAATTATTAAATTTCCTCTCACAGATTAAGACTTTTTATAAGTTTATATGAAAGCAAGATTTGTGTTCATCCATAGTTTATTACGAAGAAGGCAATGGCACCCCACTCCAGTACTCTTGCCTGGGAAATCTTATGGACGGAGGAGCCTGGTAGGCTGCAGTCCATGGGGTCGCGAACAGTTGGACACGACTGAGCGACTTCACTTTCACTTTTCACTTTCATGCATTGGAGAAGGAAATGGTGACCCACTCCAGTGTTCTTGCCTGGAGAATCCCAGGGACGGGGGAGCCTGGTGGGCTGCCGTCTCTGGGGTCGCACAGAGTTGGATATGACTGAAGTGACTTAGCAGCATAGTTTATTAAAAGATGCTTGCTTCTTGGAAGAAAAGTAATGACCAACCTAGATAGCATATTAAAAAGCAAAGACATTACTTTGCCAACAAAGTTCCATCTAGTCAAAGCTATGGTTTTTCCAGTAGTCATGTATGGATGTGAGATTTGGACTATAAAGAAAGCTGAACACCGAAGAATTGATGCTTTTGAACTGTGGTGTTGGAGAAGACTCTTGAGAGTCCCTTGAACTCAAACCAGTCAATCCTAAAGGAAATCAGTTCTGAATATTCATTGGAAGGTCTGATGCTGAAGCTGAAACTCGCATACTTTGGCCACCTGATGTGAAGAACTGACTCATGTGGAAAGCCCCTGATGCTGGGAAAGATTTAAGGCAGGTGGAGAAGGGGACAATAGAGGATGAGATGGTTGGATGGCATCACCGACTCAATGGACATGAGTTTGAGTAAACTCTAGGAGTTGGTGATGGACAGGGAGGCCTGGCATGCTGCAGGTCGCAGAGTTGGATCTGACTGAGTGATTGAACTGAACTGAATTGATAGTTTATAACTACTGCTTTGCATTTTATTGTCTGTTAAAATAAAAATGCCAGCAAAGGTAACAGAGTTAATATTTCCATAAAATCTTCCCTAGGCTGCAGCAGGAAGAATCACAAGATGTGCATGTGACAAAGAGGAAAGATCGCATCAAAAGAGCTTAATTCTTGTCACCGCAAAGAACAAATGCAGTCAATAAAAAAGTCTTCTCTTTAAAAAGTGCAAGGCAACTATTGTCCTAAATGCTCTTGCTTTTGCTATTTTCAGGTGACAAAGGTAGTGGGTTTGTGCACATTTAAAACCATAGGAGAGATTTTGTGGGCAACATTTACCACTGTTTTTTTTTTTTTTTTTATGTGATTTATGGTTTTAGAGAGGTTCATTTGCAGAAGAAATCTGAATGAGGAGATGGTCTGGTTTGCAGAAAGACATTCCAATGAACTGGTTAGGCCGGTAGTTGTTTGGAAGGAACACTGCCTGGGGACTTGTGAGGAAGATAGAAGTAACACTTTGGAGGGAGTGAGACAGGAACAGGAGAGGGTTACTTCTCCTTTCACCAGCTCCAGAGAGTATTCACATTTATGACTAATCTTACGAGTGCAATCCCTCACCACCCACCTCGCCTCCACAAAAAGCAATGATTAGGAAGTATTCATTTTCTCAGATATAAGTGTTGCTTTCATGTTTTGATTTTTGCGAAATCCCCTGAATCTCCTTGCCCTTAGAGTGAAAAAATAAAAGAAAGATTTTTCACAAAGCCTTTAGATTCCATATACAGCAAACCACAATGTAGAACAGGTTTTGTTCTAAGTTTCAAACAGAACATATTGGCTCACAGGTCTTTTCAGGAATTGTTCTGGAAAATGTGCTGGCCTGTGCTATGTTCCCACATTAAGACACAACACGAGTCCTAGCAAAGCTGAATTCAGGAGCAAGGAATTGGTGATTTATCTATTACAGTGGATGAGAGAATTGGGTACACAGTTGTCAGGTTCCATGTTTTCACACATAAGAAAACTAACATCAGAGAGGGGAAGTTATTTTCCCATCAACAGAAAGCCAGTTATTGACAGCGGCATGAGGATGAGAAGTCAAGACTCCTGACTCCCACACCAGTGTTTTATCACTAAAACTCATGACTGCTATAAGTCTGAGTGCCTTTAGACATGATAAGAATACTACATTTATAAAGCCTCATACTTAAAATCCTAAATTTCCTCCCTACACCAACGGATCTCCAAAGAGATTAATTTTTACATGTGATGTGTTAATTCCTAAATCTCAAGAAAAAGGGACAACATACTGGAATATATTTATTTTCCAATATCAATTATTCATAAAAATAGATTGCTTCTCTTCTATATCCTCCTTAGTTTTCCTTCTATCAGATCAATGAATTGCAACTGAGCTGTTTCTTTTTCTAAACAGGCAAATTTGCTGAAAGACAAATAAAATACCTTTTGGCTACATCTACCTAATTCAATAGCAGGGATGGTTTGTGCAGATCCCCTTCATCTAGGGAAGGTAACATCACTAAATCCATAATGCTCCATTAAAGTTAAGATTATAGAAAAATCATCTTGGTACTCTACCCAACCACTGAAAGAGAGGGCCATTTTTAAAAACAATATTTTATAAGGCCATCTAGCTCTAATTTGAAAGGAAGAAAGTAGTCATATCCTTCAGAACAAAGCATGACCAATTCTAAGACAAATCATGTAGGTTTGGTTTCTAGTTTCTGATTCACCACTTTGTGCTATGGAGGTACAAAATTGAGATGGCAAAATACATGCTCTCTTTCTACCTCCTTAAGAGGGTGTGGTGAGAAATGGCTTGAATAATACCATTAAGAGCTCTCAGCTTCTTGGGAGGATGATAAGTAAACACAATGAAATAAGAACTGTTTTTTTTAATCTATAGGTGAATTACATGTCTTTCCTAAACAAAGAATGACTTGGATAGACAAAAAAAGACCAAAAGCAAACTCACATCACTGCAGACAATATACTTCTGATGGCCACCCAACTCAACTAACCTTTATCCACAAAGGAGTGAGAGGCTCACACTACAAAGCGCGCGCTCTCTCTCTCTCTCTCTCTCTCTCTCTCGCATGTGCACGCAAGCACACACACACACACACACACACACACTTTTTACCTTTTACCAGATGAAGAGTCTCATAATCTTTCTAATTAGAAATAATCAATCCAGCTATGATTTTATCAGCCTTGTTTTATATCTCTATTTCAACATTTTGTCATCATAGTTTTTGTTTTCTAACAAGTGGATGTATAGCTTTATCTCTTATTAGGTCATAAAGTGGCCTTTCCTGGTGGCTTGGATGGTAAAAGAAACTGTCTGCAATGTGGAAGACCTGGGTTTCACCCAGGAAGATCCCCGGGATGAAGGCATGGCAACCCACTCCAGTATTCTTGCATGGAGAATCTCCATGGACAGAGGAGCCTAGCAGGCTAAGTCCATGGGGTTGCAAAGAATCGGACACTAATGAGTGACTAAGCAGAGCACAGCACAGGTTATAAAGTGAAAGGACTCTAATTTTCATCTCTATTCCTACTCCAAGAGCTGGTTCTTGGTATATTCCCAATAAATGTTGGGCAAGAAAAAGCAGACAGTGAGCAGGTCCTTATCTGACAAGAACAGTCATCTAGAGAGATTTAATCATAATCCCAACATACTCACTTCTCTTGACAATAAGCACATGGCATGGTGGATAGAGTTTTGCCAAGAGAATGCAATGGTCATAGCAAACACCCTCTACCAACAACACAAGAGAAGATTCTACACATGGACATTACCAGATGGTCAACACCGAAATCAGATTGATATAGTCTTTGCAGCCAAAGATGGAAAAGCTCCATACAGTCAGCAAAAACGAGACTGGGAGCTGACTGTGGCTCAGATCATGAACTCCTTACTGCCAAATTCAGACTTAAATTGAAGAAAGTAGGGAAAACCACTAGATCATTCAGGTATGACCTAAGTCAAATCCCTTATGATTATACAGTAGAAGTGAGAAATAGATTTAAGGGACTAGATCTGATACAGAGTGCCTGATGAACTATGGACAGAGGTCCATGACATTGTATAGGAGACACGGATCAAGACCATCCCCATGGAAAAGAAATTCAAAAAGCAAAATGGCTGTCTGGGGAGG
>SJYV01027655.1:1142213-1153363 GCA_006410875.1 Neotragus pygmaeus
TGGAAAAGACTCTGATGCTGGGAGGTATTGGGGGGAGGAGGAGAAGGGGACGACCAAGGATGAGATGGCTGGATGGCATCACCGACTCAATGGACATGGGTTTGGGTGAACTCCGGGAGTTGGTGATGGACAGGGAGGCCTGGTGTGCTGCGATTTATGGGGTCTCAAAGAGTCGGACACGACTGAGTGACTGAACTAAACTGATGTGTGCCAACATCTCCATGCCTCCAGTCACCAATCCTCTAGTCACCCACACTCTGTACCCTATCATCACTTCAGCAAGGCCACCAGGTTAGGACATACTACAGTCTTCCTTAAAGTGACCTCAACTCAACTCTTTATCTATTCCCATATTCCTTTTGTTTGTTGGGCTTCAGCCAAATCAAACTGTCCTTCCTCCATGACACAATTCACCAAATTTGTGTCTACACTTACATCAAGGAGTCTCAAACTTATAGTGGATACATATGTTCTGTGGGTCCAGGGAATTTTAAAAAACAATAATTTGCATTATGCTAGTGAGGCAAGTGTTCTCTCTAAGCTTCACAATTTCCATTCTCATACACTGAATGTTTCACACAATTAAGCCTTTAATCTAACTAATGTAAATGGTTCTCTTCACCAAGAATAGTTTCTTTCCCTTCTTTTTCATATAGCCAATATATTTCCTGAGCTCTCAAGTAGAAATGATCATTAGAATTCCTGCTGAAATTCATATTCTGGTGCTTACCATTTCTATCTTGATAGAAAAGTTTGTATCTCCTGTCCTATAATAAACTGGGAACTTTGTGAGATAAGAATGTGCTCCTTGTTTATTCATTAATTCCCCAGATTTTGTCTGTATGGCATCCACCAAATGTTAACTAGATGGCAGGAACACTAGCTACGTAATGCCTAAGAGTTATCCTTCATACAGAGTGTGATGTGAATATTGTCCCTGCAGTTATAGAGCCCAGCAGTCAGTGCTGATGACTAAACTCTGCTCTGGTGTTCAGTGTCTTTTCTATTTATCCCTCAACAGGTATGATCATTCAGATCATTTATATCTAGTTCATTAATTTCATATCTGTCTCCCCCACCAACTCTATGTTATAGGTAGTAATAGACTCAGCATTTTTTTTTCAGCTCTTTTATTAAACCTATACCCAGAGCAAAATATCTTATACTTAGTAAATAATTGATAAATTATCGATGAATTGATAAGAACATAAGCTTAACAAATTTTGTCACTTTGCCAAGGTAAAGATTTTTATGAACTGTCCTTACAATTGAAAAAAACAAACAGGTGTGCAATCATGTTTAATAACATGTTACTAATAAAGATGTGTAGCCAATCAGTTAAGAAATATATTTAATTACTTCTTCTAAAGTATTACATTCTACCTTTAATTTTTCAAGTGATATAACCCAGAAGAGCTTTCTACATGTTTACAGATGAATCACAGCTAGATATATCTGTTTTAAAGTGGAGACTGGCTTACGCATTTTTTTCTCTATCATTATGACTGTGTCCCCTTGGGCAAGTCACTCTACCTACACTTGGAGCCCAAATTCCCTCATCCATAAAAATATGTTTTTGCTGAAACACTGAATTTTACCAGTGTTTCTCAAACAGCAGAAAGGCTTATTGAGAGATTATTGCCCTCCCTCTCCTAGTTTCTGATTTAATAGATCTAGAGTAGAACCCAGGAATTTGGATTTCTTAATAAGCTCTTAAGAAGGTTGATGCTGCTGATTTGAGACCACATTTTAAGAACCACTGAATTAAAATGTCTGAGAGTCTCAGGAGCTCTGACTTCATTATCATGTTGCAATTCAAACCCAGGTATATCTAAGTGCATAGTTTTAATTAGTAGACTAGCAAAAGAATATTTTATTATTTTAGGATTACTGAATGGCAGCCAAATAACTAAAATAATATTAATATTTAATAATTAAAGTGAAATTTTTTCTTTGAATTCTTCAGTTTTTAAAAGAAATATGCTTCAACATTTTATTTTAACTTAAAGAAAATTTTATCCAGTTTCAAGTGGAAAAGGGTGGGCTAGAGAGATTTTACAAAATGCCAGCCTATCTTCAAATATTACCTCCTTTTTATGGAAATACAAATCTAAGCAAATTTATTTATTTTTTCCTGTATCAGTAATTGCTCTGCTTAAAATGAATAATTTCTGATTACATTCAAGAGTGTAACAGCAAAAACTACCACCCATGAAAACAGATAGAATGCAAGGTATTCTGTTGATTGCTTTATAAGGCTGAAAGACTGTCTTCTCTCAATTCTCTAAATAGCTTTTCTACGGTATGTTACCAACAGCATCATCTTCATTTCACAGGTGGGGAAACTGAGGCTCAGAAACACCAGATTTAACCAAAATCACCCATAGTGAATGTCAGAATTGGATTCAAATGCAGGCAGTCATATACCTGCAGAGCTATAGCTCTTAATATATGTCTAATAGTGGAAGGAGGGGCAGGTGTAGAAAAACAGAAAACTGGGTTAGCCTTGACTCTCCCACAAACTCTAATGGAAACGTTGGAGGAGCCAATGGTAATCAACTGGATCTTCGCTCTTCTCTCTATTAGGAGAAGGCTGGACTAGGACTAAATCGTATCTACACTTCCTAAATTCAATAAACTAGATTATTTCAAGTTTTATAGATTAAAACTAAATTAAATAAGCTGGTGACCAAAAGCAGGACCAGCAACTAATAGGATGGGTGTTGTTTCAAACAAATTAGATTCTCCTTAAGCCAGCTGATTGGTTTTTAAGAGGACGCAAGGTCAGAATCAGTTCCAGTGTTTCTGCTGAAATCCCTTTTTGTTTATCTGCCCTCTTCAACTTTGTCATCTTGAATGCATACACACTGAGCACAGTGTCTTAAGTAACATTGCTGAGGTTACACCAAAGACAGGTGTTAGGGGAACTATTTCCCCCTGGGCTATCATTTCTAGCTCTCTCTCCTACAAAACCAAGGGAGGGGAGAGCAGGAAAAAGGTTTCTTTTCAGATTAAACACAGCAACTACAAACACTTTCCCCTAGGCAATAAATTCTCTGCCAGTGCATGCTGCAGTTTACCCAAACACCAAAGCAAAAAGCAAACAGACCCTTTTGTAATGGAGGAGTTGTCACCTGTCAAGTGATGTTTGTGAGTTTCTAGAGAAGAGAGAAAAAGAAAACCGTTTCCCTTATTTTATTAAGCAGACTGTTTGTTCAAGGTTTGAAATGCATACTTGCGTTTAAGGTAAAGTCTCTGACTTGGCACTCTTGAACAAAGTAATGCCTTCCGATTGGTTACATGGTACAAAGAACAGAACAGAAAAACAGTCTGATCTTCAGGGGACACATGAATTTAGTCTAAACTGAGTGATTATTGAGCCATCTCATAAGCAACATGAGTACCTGCAAACCCATTTTCCAAAAGTTAGAGTGCTTTTGCTATAAAGAAAATATATTATTTGTTTCATTTGTGTTCATAGAATTAATATGTAAAAGCTCTGTTGTTCAGTTGATCAGTTATGTCAGAATCTTTGCAACCCCATGGACTGCAGCATGCTAGGCTTCCTTGTCCTTCACCATCCTAGAGTTTGCTCAGACTCATGTCCATTGAGTTGGTGATGCCATCCTACCATCTCATCCTCTGTCATCCCATTCTCCTCCTGCCTTCAATCTTTCCCAGCAACAGGGTCTCTTCCAATGAATTTGCATCACGTGGCCAAAGTACTGGAGCTTCAGCTTCAGCATCAGTCCTTCCAATGAATATTCAGCTCTGATTTCCTGTAGAATTGACTGATTTGATCTCCTTGTTGCCAAGGGACTCTCAAAAATCTTCTCTAGCACCACAGTTCAAAGGCATCAATTGTTTGGCACTCAGTCTTTTTTATTTTCCAGCTCTCACATCTGTCCCTGACTACTGGAAAAACCACAGCTTTGACTAGATGGACCTTTGTTGGCAAAGTAATGCCTCTGCTTTTTAATATACTGTCTACGTTGGTCATACCTTTTCTTCCAAAGAGCAAGCATCTTTTAATTTCATAACTGCAATCACCATCCATAGTGATTTTGGAGCCCAAGAAAACAAAGTCTGCCACTGTTTCCATCATTTCCCCATCTATTTGCCAAGAAGTGATGGGACTAGATGCTATGATCTTGTTTTTTGAATGTTGAGTTTTAAGCCACCTTTTTCATTCTACCCTTTCATTTTTATCAAAAGACTCTTTAATTCCTCTTCACTTTCTGCCATAAGGGTGGTATCATCTGTGTATCTGAGATTATTGATAGTTTTCCCTACAATCTTGATTCCAGCATATGCTTCATCAAGCCCAGCATTTTGCATGATATACTCTGCATGTAAGTTAAATAAGTGGGATGACAATATCCCATCCTGACATACTCCTTCCCTAATATGGAACCAGTCCATTGTTCCATGTCTGATTCTAACTATTGTTTCTTGACCTGCATACAGATTTCTCAGGAGGCAGTTAAGGTGATCTAGTATTCCCATCTCTTTAAGAATTTTCCACAGTTTATTCTGATCCACACAGTCAAAGGCTTTAGCATAGTCAATGAAGCAGATGCTTTTCTGGAATTCTCTAGCTTTTTCTATGATCCAAGAGATACTGGCAATTTGATCTCTGGTTCATCTGCCTTTTCCAATTCCAGTTTGAACATCTGGAAGTTCTTGGTTCACATATTGTTGAAGCCTAGCTTGAAGAATTTTGATCATTACCTTGCTAGCATGTGAAATGCGATGAAGGCAATGGTAATCCACTCCAGTACTCTTGCCTGGAAAATCCCATGGACAGAGAAGCCTGGTAGGCTGCAGTCCATGGGGTCGCGAAGTGTCAGACAGGACTGAACAACTTCACTTTCACTTTTCACTTTCATGCTTTGGAGAAGAAAATGGCAACCCACTCCAGTGTTCTTGCTTGGAGAATTTCAGGGAGAGCAGAGCCTAGTGGGCTGCTGCCTATGGGATCACACAGAGTCGGACATGACTGAAGTGACTTAGCAGCAGCAGCAGCATGTGAAAGGAGTGCAAATATGCAGTAGTTTGAACATTCTTTGGCATTACCCTTCTTTGGGATTGGAATGAAAACTGATGATTGATGATTTTTTTAATGGTGACTTCGCTTTTCACTTTCATGCATTGGAGAAGGAAATGGCAACCCACTCCAGTGTTCTTGCCTGGAGAATCCTTGAGATGGGGGAGCCTGGTGGGCTGCCGTCTATGGGGTTGCACAGAGTCAGACACGACTGAAGCGACTTAGCAGCAGCAGCAGCAGCAGCAAGGAGTAAGAGGGTTAGGGATACTAAAAGCAAGGTTTAGATGTGCTGGATGGCAGAGGAGAAAATAGGCCCATAGCAATGTTCTGTGTTAATCCTAAAGTAAAGTTTATAAATATACTCTGTATATCCCTCTTTTACCACCTCTTTCCTCACATGTTCTCACTCCAATTAGGCCTACTCTTCCCATTTATAGATGCACCATTCTCTAATATGTCTTACTCATCTACAGGCAACACCACTATCCATTGGTACTTAAAAATGTATAAAGAGGGATTATTTCATCTTGATTTGCAAACAACTGGGGCTTCCCTGGTGGCTCAGTGGTAAAGAGTGTTTTTACCAATGCAGGAACTGTGGGTTTGATTCCTGAGTCAGGAAGATCGCTGGAGAAGGAAATTGTATTCCACTTCAGTATTCTTACCTGGGAAATCCCACAGACATTAGACTATATTCCATGGTCTCATAAAGAGTCAGACACAACGCAGAGACTAAGCAACAACAACAGAAATTCCTTTAGGGGCTTGGACATATTTGCAATTTTTTTAAAGAAGAGATTGTATAACCAAAATGATTTCCACTTTATGGACAGTTTTGCACATTTGGTGTGAGTTGGGAAAAAATTTTATTAAAAGAAATCTGATAATATGTATCTATAACTGGTGTGCATATACTTTACTCAAAAATTATACTCCTAAGTAGCAAGAACAAAAAGTGTTTTGAATGCAAATATTCTTCTTAAAAATCTGTGAGTAGAAAAACAGGTAAACAAATCATTACATACCTATTTAATAATTTAAAATACAGTGATTAAGGTTGTTTTGAAGATTAATGGATGAGATAAATGTTCACCACAGAATGCAAAGAAAAAGAAGCAGATTATAAAATTTATATATGGCACGATCCAAATATGTCTTGAAAAATCTATTTCTTCTAAGAAAACAACTGGAAAAAACACCTAAAATTTTCACAATTATTATCTTTAGGTAGGGATTCTATATACTTCTGATACTAACTTGTTAAAATTTTTTTTACTTAATTAAAAATGTATTATATTAATAATCAGGGTAATCTTTAAATTTGCCCTTTATTATAAAATGTAATGCATATGGACCTGTCTTACAAAGTTGTTGTGAAAAATCAGCATAGATGGACAAGTAAAAAAAAAAAATAATCATTTTTAATTGATAATATATTTATACTTCAATCAATTATAGTCAATTAATCATTCTGACTCATTGAAAAAGACTCTGATACTGGGAAAGATTGAAGGCAAAAGGAGAAGGAGGGGCAGAGAATGAGATGGTTAGACAGCATCACCAACTCAGTGGATGTGAATATGAACAAACTCCAGGAAATAGTGGAGGACAGAGGAACCTGCTGCACTGCAGTCCATGGGGTCACAAAGAGCTGGACCCTACTTAGTGGCTGAACAGCAACAACATATTTATAAGCCAGGAACTATGAATAAAAACAAATCAGATAATGAAAAAAACTCATAATTCTTGAAGTTGCTGATCAGTATTATATCCATCCATAGAAAAGAGGAAGGAGAGGCTCATAGAGATTTTCAAGTTCACACAGCTAAGATTAGTAAAGACAGAATTCCACCTCTAGTATGTCTGATTACAAATCTTATGCTGTCTCCAGGGGATCTTCCCAACCCCGGGATTGAACCCAGGTCTCCTGTATTACAAATGAATTCTGTACCACCTGAGCCACCAGGAAAGCCCAAGAAAAGTGGATTGGGTAGCCAATCCCTTCTCCAGGGGAATCTTCCCGACTTAGGGATGGAACCGGGCTCCCCCGCATTGCAGCTGAGCTACCAGGGAAGCCCCAGTGAATACTGGACTGGGTTGCCATGCCCTCCTCCAGGGGCTCTTCTGAACCTAGGGATCAAATCCTTGTCTCTTATGTCTCCAGCATTGGCAGGCAGATTCTTTACCACTAGCGCCACCTGGGAAACCCCTGTATAAATCTAAAGTAAGTAATAAATTATAAAGCCCTATATTAAATATCAGGTAGTCAGTCATCAAAGTGAAAAATAAAAGCCATCCATTGTTTAAATCTGTCTGCACTTAACTCTACCGGTTTTCTAGAAGACCAGAAAAGCCGGGGAAGTGAGTGGGAATGGGAAGAGGCAGGAAGCTTGGAAAGGGGCAAGGGGATGTGTAGGAGGAACAATAGGAGGATGGTGGTGAGGGTGGCTCTGGAAGTCTGAAGGAGATCAAGTAGAAAGAGAATGGAAGGGAAATAGCTTGGTGTGAGCTCTTGACATTAGTGTCAGACTTAGAGTTGGGTAACATTGTGCATCTCTGGTACCTAAGAGACATAGACAAATAGAAAATTAGTGCCATTTGTATTATATAGCCTTTCTACTTTTTGAGCTAGAAGATGTGTAAGGAGGAAGATTTAGAATGCTTGTGTGATTCATGTAGCAATGTACCCAGCCCCGAGCAGCTTGACTGGAGTGACTTACTTAAAAATGTTTTGTTCACACAGTATGTTCTTAACATGTATAACAAATGAATTTATTAAATGAAGACAAAAATATTGGCCTATCAAAGACTGCTGCTAAGTCACTTCAGTCGTGTCCGACTCTGTGTGACCCCGTAGACGGCAGCCCACCAGACTCCCCCGTCCCTGGGATTCTCCAGGCAAGAACACTGGAGTGGGTTGCCATTTCCTTCTCCAATGCATGAAAGTGAAAAGTGAAAGTGAAGTCGTTCAGTTGTGTCCAACTCTTCACGACCCCATGGACTGCAGCCTACTAGGCTCCTCCATCCATGGGATTTTCTAGGCAAGAGTACTGGAGTGGGTGCCACTGCCTTCTCCATATCAAAGACTATTTTGATACAATTCTATAATGTTGGAAAATAACTGCAAATGTTGTTCAAATTGAGTTATATGAGTCAATGTGTGTGTGTGTGTGTGTGTGTGTGTGTGTGTGTGTGTGTGTGTGTGTAAAGTCAGGGAGGGAGGAAATGATGAGGGAGGCATGGAGGGAATGTTTATAAACTTTTGATCAATAAAAATTCACCAAATTAAAGTTTTGATGTGGTCTATGATTCTGCTTAGAAAATGCAAGTATTTCTTTTTCTTTGGAAAAAAAAAATCATTCTGATGCACAAAAGGGTGCATGGAATTCTTTATATTTTTCTGATACTATCCAATCAGAACTATAATTTTGGTACAAAGGAAGAACAATTTCAATGATAAATATCTGTTCAATAAAACAGACTATTTTCTTGAGTTCTTTAAAATGTGTTTGACAGTTGAAAGTAAAAATTATACCACTGTCTGAGGTAGCATTCAAGGTATATAGATGTAATATATATGAAAACTATAACATCATGGGAAATGTTATGAAATCAACGTTATGGTAAATTTTCTGCATTCCAATTGAAGTGGTAAAATGTTAATTCTCAATAGACAGTGAAAATTATGAATAATTCAATCTCTAGAGCAATAACTAAAAACTATTCAAAGAGATAGAGCCAGAACCAAAATAGAACAATTAAAATCAAATACTAAAAACAGGTCAAATAATCTAAATGGTAGCAGAAAAAGAAAAACAGAACAAAGGATGAATAAATAAATATTAGAAGAGATCAAAGATCTCAATTCAGTAATATAAAGGTTCAATAGAAACAACTTAAAAAGAAGAGCAAAATAAACCCAAAGAAGCAGAAGAAAATAAAATAAGATCAAAAATAATGAAGTTAAAAGCAGAAAGACAACAGAGCATAACTAAAAAGACAAAAAGCTGAGCTGGTTCTTTGAAAGACTGATACAACTGATAAGTCTCTAGCAAAATAGAGAAACAGAGAACACAAATTACCAATATTAGAAATGAAAAAAGAGGATATTACAGATCCCACAGATGTTGAAAGGTAATAAGGGACTATACCAAACAATTCTGCACGCATAAATTCAAAAACTTTGAATTTAACTGGTTCCCCTGTGGTTTATGAAAACTTAGCCAAGGTCAAATAGATCATTCAATAGTCCTATAACTACTAAAGACACTAAATTTGTAATGAAAGAACTCCCCCAAAATTAAACATTCAAGCCCAGATGGTTTCAATGGAAAATTCACCAAACAATAAGAAATAACATCAGCTCTACATAGTCTTTCTCAGAATATAAAGGATGCCTCTAGCAAAGCACAGGTAGGAAAATCACACTGAGATTCAAGAGCAATAGGATTGCCAAGATGAAAATGATCACACGTCATAACTAGTAATACCACCTTTAATGTGGGCTTATCTTCATGGGCTTTAAACTGCAGTTTCTATCTAGCACAGTCCAAAAATTTTAAGTATAGAGAATTCTACCTGGTTGTACCATTTTGGATATTACAAACAATGACGCAATGAAGCTTTCATTTATGTGTGTGTGTATGTGTTCTTATATATACTTATGTAAATGTTTTTAATCATTTCATAGAAAAATAATCTAAAAAGGGCATTTACAGACCAAAGGATAAATACATTGAAAATTAAATAAAACAGAATGGGAAAATTGCCATCCATATTTATACTTCTACTAGAAGTAAAAAGACTATTTCCCAACAACTTTACCAGCACTGGATATTAATTATTTAAATTTTTGCTGGCCAAATGGATGAATAAACTCGTTTCAACTCACAATTTTTTTTATTACTAGAAAAGTTGAACATTTTATCTCTATTAAACACCTCTGAACTACTTACACTCTTTGCCAAAGAGGGAGATTCATCTTTCTCTTATTTTTTTGGTCTGGGCCAAGCAGCTTGTAGGATCTTAGTTCCCTGACCAGGGATTGAATCCATCCCTCAGGCAGCAGAAGAGTGGAATCCCACCTACTGGACTGTCAAGGCTTTGCAGAAATGTGGCCAAGAGGAGCTACCCCATGCCCGAGGTCAGGGGCAGTGGCCCAGAGGAACAACCTCACATCCAAGGAGTGGCGGCTGTGCAGGCGCAGGAGGGCTGAGAGGAGCTATTCCACATTCAAGGTCGGGAGGGGTGGACCTGAGGAGATACCCCTCATCCAAGGTAAGGAGCAGCAGCTGCGCTTTGCTGGAGCAGCCATGAAGAGATACCCCACGTCCAAGGTAAGAGAAACCCAATTAAGATGGTAGGTGTTGTAAGAGGACATTAGAGGGCAGACACACTGAAACCATAATCACAGAAAACTAACCAAACTGATCACACAGACCACAGCCTTGTCTAACTCAATGAAACTAAGCCATGCCATGGGAGCCACCCAAGAAGGGCAGGTCATGGTGGAGAGATCTGACAGAATGTAGTCCACTAGAGAAGGGAATGGCAAACCACTTCAGTATTCTTGCCTTGAGAACCCCATGAACAGTATGAAAAGGCAAAATGATAGGATACTGAAAGAGGAGCTCCCCAGGTCAGTAGGTACCCCATATGCTACTGAAGATCAGTGGAGAAATAACTCCAGAAAGAATGAAGGGATGGAGCCAAAGCAAAAACAATACCCAGCTGTGCATGTGACTGGTGACTGAAGCAAGTTCCGATGCGATAAAGAGCAATATTGCATAGGAACCTGGAACATCAGGTCCATGAATCAAGGCAAATTGGAAGTGGTCAAACGAGATGGCAAGAGTGAATGTCAACATTCTAGGTATCAGTGAACTAAAATGGACTGGAATAGGTGAATTTAACTCAGATGACCATTGTATCTACTACTGCGGGCAGGAATCTCTTAGAAGACATGGAGTAGCCATTGTGGTCAACAAAAGAGTCTGAAATACAATACTTGGATGCAATCTCAAAAACGACAGAATGATCTCTGTTCATTTCCAAGGCAAACCATTCAATATCACGGTAATCCAAGTCTATGCCCCAACCAGTA